>JANAVB010022999.1:14569683-14817183 GCA_029216955.1 Iris pallida | reverse complement strand
TTCTTTGTACAAGCGAGTTTGTATTGTGAGTCTAAGTTCAGTCCTCCTACATATAATTGTTATGTACTTTTACAATCAATGGCAAACACGATGGCGACTCTACTGGGGACAAACTTCTCCACGGCTGAGAAGTTGGTGACGCAATCGGATGCAGCCAAACTTGGCTCCACGCAAAAGAAGATGGTCGTCCGCTTCGACCAACAGGCGTTTGAAGAAATGCTCTCCGACGGGAGCGCTGGCCCGGTCCAGAAGCGAACCCGCACAAAGAAGGCTCGCAGGGAGTGGAGGCCAAAGTCATTTGCTCCTCCCCAAGCCCTGGACGGAGTACTTTCTGCTGCCCAAGACGGCGAAGGCAACTCTCATGCGGCCCTACTTCAAGCCATAGAAGACTCTGCTGTCCCCAAGTTCGGCAGAGGAAAGCACTACGATGCTGGACTTGCAGGGGCAAAGAGTAATTCTATGTGCTCCAGGAAGAAGTCGAACAAAGGCACTAACCGCAAGACGAAGACTCATGTGGCCAAGATTGCCAGCCGCCTGAATGATGTCCATGCGGCCGAAACTGCCAGCCAAATGCATAACACTCATGCGGCCAGGATTTCCAGCCGCATGAAGAAGATCTATGCGGCTGAGACTTCCAACCGCATGAAAAAAGCTCATGCGGCTACGACTGCCAGCCGCATGAAGATTATTGATTCCAGCCGCATGTCGTCTGCTCCACGCGGCTCAGTCTTCGACCGCCTCTCCTATGGTCCTGATCTCTCGTGCTTCCGAGAAGACATGTCTGACTCTCTCCAGCACCACTTAGACTCTTCCTATTATGTGCCCCCACGCACCAGAGTGAAGAAGTCTAGGGCAGCGCTAGCTTGGCAAGCTCAGTCCGCTGACTCGACCTCTGACCATCCGAGCGTTCCACATACTGTTATGCGGGCCTCTGATGGGAAGTTGTACAGAACCACTCGAGTCCAGCCCCTGACGGCAAACGGACAGAGTGGTTCCCAAAAGTCTCCCAAAACCCAGGGAGTAAACATGGTCGTTCCAGACCCGTCTGACTTGCGTGAGGTTATCCTCCACAAACACAAGGAAAGAGAAGAGGCCCCGGTATGTAAAGAGTCCTCCCACGGACATCACTGCACCCAAATCGTTGTCAACTGCTGTTGCAATAACGCCACAATACGAGAAGACCGACAGTCCGTCTTCCGAAGATTACAACAGCCAAGCTCAGAGGAGGAGGCGCCACCCGTCGTCTCTTGCAACTCCGCTCAGAAAATCCTCGCCGACGGGAGAGGGAAGAAGATAAACGTTTCCAGCCCGAAGATTTCAACCACTGTGACCAAAAAATTGTCGTCTAAACGGTCGTCCACCACCGGAGTTTTCTAAGAAACCCGTTCGAAGACAAAATCTACTACAGTGGGAGATTCATCATCCACACCACTGGGGGTTACTGGAGCTGAGGGTAGTATTCCTCCAAATATCCACAACAATTCGATGTTCCAAGAAGACGAGCCCGGGAAAACAATTCCCCCATCAGATACAGCAGATGCCGACGTCCCCGAGGACGTCCACGACTCTCAAGATGAAGCAAGCTCTGAAGTTGGGGGTACTATTCCTTCCGAGTTCGAACCAGAGGAGAACATTTCCACATACCCCGATGACTTCTCGGTACAGGGGTATGACTCGGAGGGCACGTCCTCCACCGTTCCTTCCATCTCTCCTCATGTAAGGACAGTGTTCATGACGGACATCAACCAAGGTGGTTCCAGTAATCGCCAATGCATCGACACTCTGGAGGCCATACTACATGACTTGGTCAAGTCTGTAGACGAGATCAAAGTAGCTCTTCCAACTCTGCAAGGAGGGACGTCTGGCCAAACAAGCGCGGGTCCCGCGGTCAATGCAGACTCAAATTCAGCGGCACCAAACTCGGGCAATAATCCAATGTCGGCTCCCACCGCTGCGGATGAGGCCAGAGAAGCAAGAAGAGAGGTCCAGGTGCTCCGAGCCATGTTTCATGCTCGAGAAAACTCTCAAGACCTTAGAATACGACAACCATACCCTGCTGCATGGAGGGATGTCCCCTTCCCACCAAGATATAAGCCGTTCAACATCAATCCTTATGATGGCAAGACCTTCGCAAGTCGGTACATCACTTACTTCGAGGTCACCACCGACCATCTGTCCTATGACGATGCCATCCTTACACGATTATTCATTGGGGCATTGGAAGGAGTCGCCTTCGACTGATATCGCAACCTGCCAGACAACTGCATCCACTCCTTCGCCAGCTTCAAGCGCATGTTCTTGGAGAAATTCTACGAAGTAGGATAGGACATCACAATGTCCACCCTCATGGACGTCGTTCAAGGGAAGAAAGAGCTGACGAGGAACTATATTGAGCGGTTTCGCCAAACCGCAATGAAGTTGCCGTCTGGTAACCCGGATTCCTCCTTGATTAAAATTTGCCAAAAAAGATTGCTCCCAACAATCAGTCTCTGGATGGGCGAAAGTCAATTTACGGACTGGAAGACGTTTATCATCGGTGCCACTAGCGCCGAAGAATGGTTGAAGAAGGCTCGCCAACTGGGATTGCACATCTCGGAGGGAGAGAACAAGGGCAAGCGTCCTAATACCAACAACGACAATAGGGTTAGCTCCTCCAACAATCGGGACAACAGGGGCAAGCAGGCTATGGTGGCCGACACAGCCCAGAAACCTGAGTCAAAACCGGCAGACAAACAATGGCCGCAAATGACCTACTCATTCGAAGATGGCCACATCAAGCCCATCTTGGACATGCTCATACAAGGAGACAGAATTCAGCTCCCTCCACCAAGACAGGAACCTCGGCCGGCAGAAATGGAGAGCCCAAAGTACTGCCATTACCACCGCTACGTCCACCATGCTACACACGACTGCTACCAACTGAAATGATACATCCAACATTTCATCGATTCGAACGCTCTGGCCATTGATTTCGAAGAGGTAACCGTGGCAGCCAATATGGTGTCAGTACAATTTGGCAGCTTCCCTCCAACGGAGGCTCAGGACGGCGTGATGCCCATCCCTCGGGCGACAATGGAGATTGCTAATCTTCCACCTCCTCGGGATTAGGCTGCTGGTCTAGTGCCCCTCACCACATCACGGAGAGAAGTTATGTGGGTCCACCCGGACCTAGTACTTGAGGTGACTCAGTCCACACCACCTTCCATTCGCAAGAAGAAGAGTGGAAACGTCAGATCCTGCCGCATAATCTCGATAGATGTCGAAGAAGTCACGGCTGTCGTTATCCGGTCTGGGGCATAATCCCAACCTGTGGCTGGTAACTCGACTGAAGAACATCAGCCAGCTACTGCTGACGCTCCAGGAACTTCTCAGCCTTCGACGACCGACAAGCCTAGGCCGAAGGAGACTCGCTTTGACAAATCCCTCTAAAAAGAGGCACCACAGGGGCTGGAGAGGCCCTACAACTTCGACATCTTGGCGCAACTGGCCAACACATCGGCCAAATTTTTATTATACGAGCTTCTGAGACTTTCCAAAGATGTTCGAGTAGCTTTGAGTGATGCACTCCAGAATGCCGACGCATATCTAGCTCAGGTCAACCTCACGGGAGAGAGTCCGCCTACAAATCTCCAAGAAAGTGCTTGCACAGGAGCGATGTCCAACATTGTCTTCACTCCACAGGATATGCTAATCAAAACCAACCTGTACGATCGTCCGTTATACTACACTGGATACATCGGTGACGTAAAGGTGGATCAGATGCACATCGATCCTGGTTCTTCCATAAGCATCATCCCGAAGGGTCTGTTACATCATCTCCGCATCCCTATGCATCGTCTGACGCCAACAAGCACCGCCATCAGCGGTTTCAATTCGGGCAGGAGCTACCCGATTGGGAAGATTCGCCTGAAGTGCCACATTGGCGATCTCCAGTTAGAAGTAACCTGTTACGTCATAGATGCGGACACTTCCTACAATATCCTCTTGGGGCACCCTTGGATACACGATTATATGATCGTGCCTTCCACGCTGCACCAGTGCTTCAAGTATGTCGACAAACACGGCTTTGTGAGGACAGAATTCGTCGACATTGATCCCTTCAAAGGGGTCGAATCCTACTACTCGAATTCCTGCCTATACGAGAAGTCGAAGAGGCACCTGGATGAAGATGAACAAGCTCGAACTGAGACGGCCTCAGGATCAGAAGAACCTCTGACGATCAACCTTCAAGCTCGCAAACCTGGCAAATCTGTACCCCTTACGGCCGCTCGGCGTAAGGACGCAATCAGCCTCTCGGCACAAGAAGGACAAATGATAATCCGGCTGCCAAGGTCCGGCCAAGCGCCAAGACCCACAACGGAGCCACTGACAATCAGACTGCCAAGAGTCAGCCAGCCACAAACGGAGAAGCTCAACCCCTCCGACAAGCTAATGACGATACGCCTTCCTAAGAAGAATCGTCACCTCGATGCAAAGTCTGGGGCTTCTAGCGAGCCAACAACTCCCCGCCCAGTATCGAATACCAAACTGGGGGTTGCTAGTTTGCCAACAACTCCACGTTCGGCCCCACCAACAGAACCCCTGATGATCAAGCTGCCCAGGTCATCCTCTCAGTATTCATTTATACAGGGGGTAGCCGAAGAAGAACCGGAACTGGCCAAGTATATGGCTGCCCACACTGATGTTCCCTCCGCAGATGATGTAATCCCGTTAGAAAAGATACCTTACTTCATCAATAAAGGGCTATCTTTGAACAACCTCGAGCTTAATAAGCTTTGTACAATGTATGCTATGGAACACGGTATAGGCACTCACCTACATACACAGGTGACAAATGTCTATACCGCAAACCAGCTTACTCTAGTGGAAGACGCTTACCGCATAATCGAGGGAGGGGACCATCCAATCATCTTCGGCCGAAAGGATGATCCACAGCCCTTCACCATAGAGAAGGTCGATCTCGAATCAGATGTCGGGAGACTGACTCTGTATCTTTATAGCCCCCAATCCAAATATCTCTGCAAAAACAGGGGTATGATCTGGAGACTTCGCCAGGCTTGAACAACGGCACTGGTCGACGATTACCTTTAAAGCCACCAGTCTCGGCTGGCAAACCACGACACTACTACAGCAAGACCCGATGTGGATTATGGTATGTTATGCCTGCAACGACCCCTGAAAGTTCAGATAAGGAATGCGACTGTCATTCACATTCAACCGGGTCACCAACTTCTGATTCGGATGTCAGCATCAGAGACGTATTCAGATAAGTCCTGTCAGTCAATATGACATTCGTCGACGCTTACGAAGAAGATGAAGACATTCCTGAAATCCTCGAGTTGGAGCCATGGGCCCAACAGCTGGATGCATAATAGGAAAAGCGGTTCGAACAGAGAGAACCTCCTACTGAAGATAAAGTTATACATGTCGACCTTGGCAGCGAATCTTCTCCAAAACCAATCTTCGTCAGTAAAAGCCTGACAGACGAAGAGCGAGAATCGCTACTGGAACTCGTCAAAGAATATATTGATGTGTTCGCCTAGAGCTATAAAGACATGCCAGGACTAAACCACGAGGTTGCCCTTCACAAGCTCAACATTCGGCCAGATGCAAAGCTGGTCAAACAACAACAGCGACGCTTCTGCCTGAGCATCATGGATGCGATCGAAGCCGAAGTCAACAAACTGATAGCCAGCGGCTTCATTCGTGAGGAACAACATCCAGATTGGATCGCCAACATAGTTCCGGTCCTCAAGAAGAATGGGAAGATTCGAATCTGTATCGACTTTCGTAATCTGAACGAGGCATGTCCCAAAGATGAATTCCCCCTCCCTATCACAGACATCATGATCGACAACACATACGGCTTCGAACGCATGTCATTCATGGATGGTTTCTCGGGGTACAACCAAATCAAGATGTCTCCTGACGACGAAAAGCATACATCATTTCGAACACCGATTGGCACATATTGCTACACAGTCATGCCTTTCGATTTAAAGAATGCTGGTGCCACATATCAAAGAGCTATGAGTATCATCTTTTGAGACCACTTGTGCAAGACTATGGAGTGCTATGTCGATGACATCGCCGTCAAGAGTCGCTATAAGGAAGACCACTTGCAGGAGCTGAGGACGGTATTCGACCTAATGCGAGCACACAACCTGAAGATGAATCCCACAAAATCATTCTTGGGCATATCCAGCAAAAAATTCCTGGGTTTTATTATTACTGCCCAGGGAATTCATGTAGATCCAGAGAAGACGAAGGCAATTATGGAGATGGGTCCCCCGAGAAATCTCCGTGAACTCAGAGGCCTTCAAGGGAGACTAGCTTACATCAGGAGGTTCATTTCTAACCTCTCCGGGCGATGTCGGCCATTCACCCACCTCATGAAGAAAGGCATTTCATTCATATGGGATGAAGAATGCCAACGTGCCTTCGACAACATCAAAGAATATTTGTCGAACCCTCCAGTCCTGGTGGCCCTGGTTGCTGGGAAACCATTCTTGCTATATGTACGAGCAATGGAGCATTCCCTCGGCGCTCTGCTAGCACAAAACAACGATGCAGGCCATGAACAAGCTATATATTACCTCAGCCGAATGATGATTGGGCCAGAGCACCGATATACCGCCGTGGAGAAGGAGTGCCTCGCCCTGGTGTTCGCCATTCAAAAGACGCGGCACTATGTCACAGGACAAACCATACATGTGATCTCACGAGTCAACCCTCTCAGAGTCCTCATGACTAAACCAGGGGCACTCAGCTCTTGCCTCACTACATGGACAATATTACTGTCCCCCTACCATATGATCTTCGTCCCATAGAAGGCTGTTAAAGGTCAAGCCCTGGCAGACTTTTTGGCAGCCCATCCAGGCTCGGAGTCGTCCAGAATATATGAAGGAATCCCAGATGAGGTTGCCGACTCGCATGCAACCTCTCACGATGATATATGGCGAATGTTCTTCGATGGCGTCTCAAGGACCGGACCTAAGGGCAACATCATCGTCAGAGTCGGGGTGGTGCTGGTTTCTTCTTCCGGATTGGTGATCAATCGTGCTTACTCCCTCACAGAACCCTGCTCTAACAATGTGGCCGAGTACAACGCTTTGGTCATTGGCCTCCAACTTATAAGAGAGCTGGGGGTAGAATATCTTGAAGCGTACGGCGATTCGCAGTTAATCGTCAATCAGATCCAGGGTTCATACGAAGTCCGCCATGAAGACATGATCCCCTATCACCAAATAGCGATCAACATTATTTCATCATTTGAGGGATTCTTCATCGAACACGTTCCCAGACTCCAAAACATCGAAGTCGATGCCCTACCAGGCCTTGCCGCTTCCCTAGCAGTGCCAAATCATACTCATCATTCGGTAGACGTGATAGGCCATGAACTGGTCTATCCCAAGAACAACGTTCAAGTCGTGGCGAGTTATTCCGCCCAGACGATCGACGAAGCACCAGACTAGAGACAACTATTCATAGACTTCGTAGTCTACGACATCCTGCCCGAGAACCCAAAGGAAGCTACCTCCATCAGAAGGCGTTCTCTCAGATTCTTCTACGATACAGAGACAAAAATGCTGTATCGGCGATCCTACGATGGGTTATTGCTTCGGTGTCTGTCAAATACAGAAGCCAAGGAAGCCGTACGCGAAGCTCATGACAGTGTCTGCGGGGCCCATCAGCCTGGCCAAAATTGCAAGACCGTCTTCGCCGAATGGGCTACTACTGGCCCACGATGGTAGCAGATATAATAGACTATACAAGAAAATACAAAGCCTGCCAAGTCCACGCAGACTTCATCCACCAACCATTCGAATTTCTATATCCGACGGTGGCATCCTGGCCTTTTGAAGCATGGGGAATGGATATCATCGGTCCAATTACTCTACCTTCCTTCCGAGGACATCACTTCATACTCGTCATTACAGATTACTTCTCCAAATGGGTAGAAGCTGTCCCGCTTGCAGAAGTAAAGACTTCAAACGTGATCAGCTTCCTCAAGCATCACGTCATCTATCGCTATGGACTGCCCCGAAGGATCATCCACGATAATGGTCCGTAGTTCGCAAGCCACGCCTTCTATCGATTCTGCGACAAGCACCGCATCAAGAATACTGCTTCAACGCCATACAACCCAGCAGCGAATGGGTTGGCAGAAGCATTCAACAAAATAATCATCAAACTTCTCAAGAAGTTCGTATCGTCCAACAAACGCGACTGGAACGAGAATCTTGGTGAATGCTTATGGGCGTACCGTACTACAGTCCAAACAGCCACCGGGAATACACCATTCTCCCTGGTGTACGAAAGTGAGGCAGTTCTTCCATTGGAGACTCAAATACCCTCGTTCCGCGTCGCTCTCACTTACCAATTGACGACAAACGATAACTATCGTCACCGGTTACAAGAGTTGGAGGCCTTAGATGAAATGCGCCTCTTGGCTCAGCAACGAATCGAGCTCTACCAAGCACGCATCTCCGGAACCTTCAACAAGAAGGTTAAAATTAGAACATTCCAAGTGGGCGATCTCGTTCTGGCAGTTCGGAGGCCGATGGTCATGACTCACAAAACCGTCGGCAAATTCCAGCCAAAATAGGAAGATCCATTTATCATTGAGGCCGTATTCTCCAACGGTGCTTACCGCCTCGCAAAACAAAATGGAGACTTGCTCATGTTGCCCGTCAACGGCAAGTTCCTGAAGAAATATTATGTCTGAACGACAGATTCCAGATTATCGAGTCATGTACCCGCTGGTACCGCTGAACTCACATTCACAAAATCCCAGATTATCGAGTCATGTACCCGCTGGTACCGCTGAACTCACATTCACAAAATCCCAGATTGTCGAGTCATGTACCCGCTGGTACCGCTGAACTCACTTTCATAAAATTCCAGATTAGCGAGTCATGTACCCGCTGGTACCGCTGAACTCACATCCTCCAAGCCCCAGACTATTGAGTTATGTACCCTCCGGTACCGCTGAACTCACATTCTCCAAACTCCAGATCGCCGAGTCATGTGTACTTTCGTACCACTGAACTCATACCCTTCTTCCATAAAATATCCCAATTGTCGAGTTATGTACCTTCCAGTACCACTGAACTCACATTCTTCCTCCACAAAATCCCAAAATGTTGAGTTATGTACCCTCCGGTACCGCTGAACTCCCACTTTGATTCCAAATATCCGGGATTATCGAGTTATGTACCCGCAGGTACCCCTGAACTTAGATCCCGGTCGCTCCTTCTAGGTAGTAAGTCATGTATAACCATACCTTTGAATTTTGTTCCCGAAAGAGCTCCTTCTTCATGATCCACTACTCGCACTCCCAGTGCACAAAAAGGGTAACGGATCCACAAATTTCCAAAACGACCATGTCGATGTTACCTCTGAGTCGTTTTACTTCCGCCAAAAATAAATCACCCCTCTACATAGAACCTCCATGTCCTCATTACCTCTGAGTCGTTCTATGTACCCCCCTTCATGGAGCCCACTCCTGCTATGTCCTCATTACCTCTGAGTGGGAAGGCTCCGTCGAAGAAACCCTAATGCTTGCCATGTCCTCATTACCTCTGAGTAAGTATGTTGATTCCCTTTCGACTTATTATCTGTACCCACAACCAGAGTACGCCAAGGATAGTAGGTCCACAAATATCCTCCGTCGAGTCCACTCCTGCCAAGTCCTCATTACCTCTGAGTAGAAAGATTCTGCGGTGAAAAACCCTCACGCTTGCCATGTCCTCATTACCTCTGAGTAAGTATGTTGGTTCCCCTTCATCCTATTATCCGTATCGTAAGCCAGGGTACGCCAAGGATAATAGGCCCACAAATATCCTTTGCTAAGTTTCTTAGTACAGGCCCATCATTTCTCATCATGCCCCGGAAGCCCAGCTGCTCCATGGCATTCTTTCTCCCGATACCAGGAGCGTCCATGACCACCTTACCGTGGAATTGTTCCAGGTGACCCCATCAAACTTGTTATCCGTACCTAAAACCAAGGTATGCCAAGGGTAACAGGTCCACAAACAAGTCCCCCATGCGGGGCAAACATCACCATAACACCACAAGCACAACAAGCAGTACAGGTAAAAGGTAGAAAAAAGCATACTCTTTTATTTGGAAGCCAAAAAGCATTACATGTTCTGGGACCATGTCCCTTTCAAAAAGAACATAACAAAAGAAGAAAAGGCCGACTATGGTTCGGCATTATATAATTCTAAGAGGTGGTTCTTCACCAAGGCGGTCCCCCGTTCGAGCCGCTACTTAGCTCGGCGCTCCGCTTCCTGGGACAACCGGTCCGCATCATAAAAATATATGTTGGCCCGCCAGCCATCCTCCATCTTCTTCAAGGCGAGCTCCAGATTGGCAGAAGCTCGACTAAGTCTGTCAGCCTCCTGGATAACAAGTTCCTTTTCGGTACGGGCGGCTTCAAGCTCAGACTCCAGAAAGGCCAGCTTTCTCTGGAGCTCGAGGATCTGCTCCCTGGTGTCAATTACCCCGCGGGAGGCGGTCGCTTCCCGAGCCGTGCAATCTTCATTTCTACGGCTCAATTAATCATATAACTGGGACAGATCACGGCGGTCCTTCAGTATGGTCGGCTTGATCGAATCCCGAACAAGCCTCACCTTCTCCACCGCGGTTATGAAGAAAGTGCGTTGTTGATCTATTGCCGCAGACAGATCAGCCTGCCGCAGCACGTAAAACTGGGCCACAAGTCGATCAGCCTCTAGCAGTTTGGGCTCCAGAAGCGCAGCTAGCCCCGCCCCACCAGAGAGTGTTCTAAGGATGTCGATTTGGCCACCGGCGCACTGACGGGCCATAGCAAAGGGAGTCCCCTCTCCACAGCTGCCTCAACCCCTCTCTTCAGGTGGCGGTAAAAGCTGTCAACCACATCCTGTGACACTTCATCCAAAACTTCTGTAGAGGACGGCGTCAAAGAAAGTGTGGCTGGCAGTGTCGAAGGAGTAGCATCGGAACTTGCCATCCCTGCCACCAGGGAAACAAATCGTGAGTGAAAAGATGCATGAATAGCGGCTAGCTCCTCCTCCGCCGCCCGAAGAGCTTGGATACTCGGCAAGGCGGAAAGGTCAACCCCCGAAACCATATTTACAGAGGAGGACGCAGGAACCATTGTCCCCTGTCCAGGCTGTGCCGCCACTTGAGCCCCCGAACTCGACCCAGCTGGAGGCCCCTCAATATAGGTCGAAAGAGAAGAAGGCACACGTGCTGCCATCAGATCCCCTCCGGTAGAGGCTTGCCCCGACAATGTCTGTCACCGGCAATAAAGGGGCGGGACCTGTATGTCCAAAGCAACCATCAATCGATGTAACCCGAAGGATGTGATGATAGAGCAGATGGGCCTCTTCACAAGTTAAGATTCGGCTTATCTTACCAGGGAAGGAGCATGGAGGCCGCAGCTCGCTCGCAGCTGATGCAGTCTCCTCACCCGTGACCTCCAAGTTGAATTCAACTGGCTTCTCTACCCCAGCCACCCTGGAAAGGGAGCCAGCCAGTTCAGCATCACCCCGTTGAAATTCAACTGTCTCAGGAACAGGTGCAGTAGAGCCCCCGTCCCCATGGGTTGAGGTCTCAGCAAGGTGGGACTCCTCGGCCGCCTCCGGAAGAACCCCAGCAGAAATGATGGCGGTGCACATATTATTGACCAAAGTGGTCAGGGCTGGATCGACCTCAGCAGTCGGTTCCCCAGAAACCGACTCCTCTGACGCCTACAAAGAGCAAAAGGAAATAGTTAGACCATAGTTTAGAAAAAGAATGAGAAGGTAGTTGAAATTCAAATCACCTCAGAAACAGCGTCAACGTCCTCAATAACAGCCTGCGGTGTCTTACCGCAGTTCGCTTCGTGGAGTAGGTTCTGCCATCATCAGTGAACATAAGACTACTTCGCTTGCGCGAAGGACCAGGCACAGTAGGTGGTTGATCCCCCACCACCTCGTCAAGCACAATAGGTGGCTGATCCCCCACCTCCTCGTCCGAAGGATGGAACGAATCATCGGCATCTTGCTCATCATCCTCTTCGCCCGCCGTAGTGGACTCCGAGTCCGGTACAGGAACCATATTCGCCTTTTTCTTTCTCTTCTTGGACCCCTCGGGTTTCTCTGCCAAGCTAGTACCGACAATAAAGCTAGTACTCATGTCAAAATTAATGGGAGGCTTGCTCGCCGTAACATAATAGAGGGCCGCCATGTACAAAATCTCCCCTGACGTATTAACATCGGGGACAGAGAAGTTAGCTCGGGTATGAACCGCATTGTAATAATGCCAAGCCCTGATACCATTAAGGACACTGTCCTCAAAGCCTAGGCAAGCACTGGGACAATCAAGGAACAGCTGGCTATACCCGAACTAGCGGGAGAACCTGCTGGGAAAGTAGGGCTCCAGGTATACGTTATTGCGATAACGATATACTAGGTGCGCTGGACGAATATTGTGCAGCCAAAGGAGCATTTTCTCAGATCAAAGGAGGGGAGGTTCAATGCCATCAACATGTACACCCCTCACTTCTCTAGCGGTAAATTGAGGAACAGACACAAAAAAGTTGTGTCAGTCTACTCTCGCCAACGCCCTCCGACAGGCTGGCTTGGTATCGTATTCCCAAGGCTGACGATGGTATCGGAAAAGGAAAGCGTCATCAGCAGTAACGCCATCTTCTGCTCCGGGCCTCATCAATGACCGATAATGCATCAATAGCCACCCCATTAGATAATGATAGGATAGCTTTATTCGCTCAAAGTCCAGTGTCGTCTCGCGGGCAATGACTTTAGACGAAAAGGCCGTGGTGTATGCTACACACCATGGCCGGGAGAAGGGCCAGCCTGACTCTGAAGACCAGCTTCACGGCCGGAAGGATGAAGTGGCGGCTGATCCTTTCAATGGAACCTGCCCCTTCCGAGACTATGCAGTTTCGTAGCCACACCATCAAGAATTCGGCCAAGAGTGCTTTCTCAGACATCTGCGGGCACTGTGGTAGAATAGCTAAGGAGTCAGTCGACTCCCAAATTTGTCACTGGTGACCTCGACCACTTGGCATTCGACATCAGGTTTTTTATCTCCTCCTGGGTTTGAGGACCTCGGAAGAAACCCGGCCAGAGGGACTAAATTTGAAAAGATACGAGACCCAGGACGTGTCGAGGAGCCCATGCGGCCAGACAGCCTATGCGGCCAGAAAGTTACGGCTGGTTGGCCAATGCGCTCAGATGACCGTGAGGCTGAGGAGGCCTTGCGGCTGGGACGTCCATAGCGGCTAAGAAATCCATGCGGCTGAGGAGGCCATGCGGCTGGAACGTCCATGCGGCCAGAACACCCTATGCGGCTGAGGAGTTTATACATAGCCTTGCTTCTTATTCAAAGTATTTCAATTTTGCAAATTAAAACTTTGAAGGGGGTCTTGTAGAAGCATGGAAAAGAATAAAGAAAGGTCCATGCGGCCAAGATCCCTATGCGGCTCAGAGAGCCCATGCGGCTCAGGGATCCATGCGGCCCAATAGACTATGCGGCTTGAATAATTCCATGCGGCCCAGAGAGGAGCCACGTGGCCTTCAAAAAAGCTCTTCCCTTTGTCTTTTGCTGTATTTAATGCCCTGACGGCTGACAGCTCTGACAAATGACAGCTCTGACATAAAGGCGCAATAATGACTAATAAATGGCGTGTTCCTAGGGAAAGGAGAAAATCTTCTCACAGCTGGCAGAATCTACCAAATCGAGGCATGTGGCTGCTGCATTTATGCGACCGACCACTCCATGCGGCCGCCCACTTCATGCGGCCGCCCATCTTCATGCGGCTATACCCTTTATGACGGCCACCCATCTTCATGCGGCTGCCTATCAGCATGCGGCTGCCCACTCCTGCGGCTGGCCATCTTCATGCGGCTGTTCATCTCCATGCGCTGCCCATCTTCATGCGGCCGTTCATCCTCATACGGCCCACTCATATGCGGCTCTGCCAAGATGACCCAGTGGAGACACGTGGCACTTTTACGATGATTGAGACACGTGGCAGTCTTATCTTCCTGGAATTATGGGTGTAACAATCCTAACAAGATCAGATTTGTTGCAATCACCATAATTGTCCAGATCAAGTCAAATCGAGCAAATTAGACACGTGGCAGGCCATTACAAGTCGCGAATATTCATGGCAATCAATTTATTATCCACAGAGATTTAATGCAATCATTAATTGCTTAAATCTATTATATTCGAGATGGACGGCCCAGATTAATTAACTCTCAGGCCGCGACTTTTGAGAATGGGCAATCATTACAAACCCTAATGATGCCTCCCACTCTTATAAATAGCGAGGTGCCATTCCCTTGCAAAGCCCTCCTCGGATCCAGAGAGAATCAGAGAGAATATACAGAGATCAAGGACAGAGGAGCATACATAGAGAGAGCAAGGAGAGCATTTCTTCATTAACGCCAATCAGATCTTCTCCAGAGCCAAGGTTGCACCCGATCGTCCAAGGAGTAAGGCAGAGTTGTCGCTTTCCCGAGCCTCTATCGTCACCCCCAGAATCTAAAATAAACAATTACTTAGATTGCTGTACCTAGGTTTTTGTCCTAGGCTTTCTTTGTACAAGCGAGTTTGTATTGTGAGTCTAAGTTCAGTCCTCCTACATATAATTGTTCTGTACTTTTATAATCAATGGCAAACAAATACATTCTCTGATAATATTTCTGTTTTATGATATCGTCTTTGTTTATAGTATTTAGTATAGATATCCTTGTTCTGTTGACACATTTTCAGACGGATTGGTATTTGTCTGGATCCCGTCATAAGATGTTATTCTCTTATATATGGTATGCCTTCTGCAAGTCTTTCTTGTGCTTTGTTCATTGTATAGACACGATTCCTGTGAAGGAGAGCTACTTCACAGAGAATACATGTCATGACCGGATCCGCTATATTAGTCAAGGATGGGGTGTTAGCGTAGATATGTGATCAATACCCCACAATACCAGCATTGTATCATCATTGTGTCACCATTGTATCATCATTGTATAGTGTTAACCATACACTCATGTATGATTAGCAAGGCCAAATATTGTATCAAGTTCTAAGTCGATCACATGTTGAAACTAATGCTAAACTCACATAGATAGCAGTTCCAGATTTTCGTATGATATACATTGTTCTCTTACCCTTCTCATTTACAGTTTTGATATACCCTGCCAGGATGCATGTACGCTCTACTTTACATAGTATATTCTCTCCATCTACTGTTACTTTTTCAAAATTGTCTAACTAGATCTGTTGTTTGAGATTTTGTATCGTTCCCGTCCTGATTGGACCTGTTGAAAATATTACAGATGATGAGGAGGAGTGCCCTACCTATTACGGTCCTCATGACATGGTTGGTATAGAGTTGGAGACCCTAGTGCAGCAGGGCTAGCTCTGCAGATGAGGCCTTGGTATAGTTTAGCTGGTTTAGTATAGTACTGGACTTTGTCTCCAGATTACTTTGGATTATTATTATTTGTTAGTTGTATGTATTGAGATTGTTGACTCAGAGATTTTGGACTTGTATTATTCTGTGTTATTTTCAGGATGATATTTATAAATCTTGTTGTCTTTATCTTTCAGTATTATCTTTCATTCTTAGAGTTTGTGATTTGAGTATATTATATTGTCATTGTTTGTCCTCCATTCGGAATTGACCATTCTCGACAGGTTCTGATATTATAACTGTTGATTAGATAGTAGATCTAGACAGCATTTCTACACCGTTTCTACGACGTAGGCTGGGACGTTGTCCCGCACTTGTGCCTTTACTCCGGGTGCGGGTCGTGACATTACTACACACGCAATCCTTATCTATAGATTCTTTCTCCAACAAGAATACTAGATCGAATGAATATCCATAATAGTGGTATTGCTCACATTAATAAAGGCTCCGACAAAGCATATTTTACCTAATAAATACATAATGTCATACTCTCATAATTCCAGAAGAATTTTACTGAGTTTTAAAGATATAAGAAAATGATTAAACTTTGAACAAGTGAAATAATAATAATTTTGTGTAACCACTCGTTTAAGAGAACCAGATGTTTGTCTAAGAGAACCAGAAGTTCGTTTAAGAGAAAACCAGAAGTTCGTCTAAGAGAGAACCAGAAGTTCGTCTAAGAGAAAACCAGAAGTTCGTCTAAGAGAGAACCAGAAGTTCAGTAGAGATATACATCACTTACATTTAGGATGTCAAGTCACATACTATCATGAGCTAGAAGTTCAATCCTATATTATGAGCTAGAAGCTCAATCTTAAGGGTCCATTTGAGCCAGAAGCCGAAAGATCCTATACCTTTTAAATTGTGACATGGTCGATAAGACACCCCAAAAACATGATGATTATCAAAACTAATTCGTATGGTTATCTCTTATCAAATTGCAGCACACACCCTTGATCTCAATGATTAGTTTGTTTCCAAACTTAATCCTGAAGATTGTATCTAAATAACTAGTATGCATAGCTTCGAATTGCATTATATGGCTTATGTTGGTATTACAGAACTATAATATTGGCATCTATGTTTTGGAAATTATTTTCTTTTTTCTTTCTCCTTAGACTATTAAATCTTCTAGCCATAAGTTTTTGATCTGTCACGTTAATAAGACATAATTCCCGCCGTTAGGGGGAGATATGAAGAAGATGAATTATCGTTCTAGAAGAACGTCGTGAATTCATTCTAGAAGAACATCGTGAATCATCGTTATAGAAGAACGTCTTAAAGCATCGTTATAGAAGAACGTCTTGCATCATCGTTCTCAAAGAACGTTCTAAAGCATCATCCAGAAGATCGTGTCATGGCATATTTCTACTTCATCTAATCTTGACTAATTAGGATAAATTATTTCTTGTATTTTATTACAAATAAATTATTAGATACTTACTCGATTATGCTGTATAAATAGTTATACCAACTATGAATCTATTTTCTAATAGAAGTACCAAAAGACCAAATAATACTAAAGGTTCTAAAGATTCAACTCTCTAGAAAAAGAGACCGAATAATATAACACACCCTAATGCTTGAAGAAGCAGCTCCCGAAGAAGTATCTCATGTAGAGAAAAAGTTCATGACATCCGGAAGATGTCATGAACCAAAGATCAAATTTCTCAAAGTATATCGCTCCGGTAGAGGATATACCTCAGATTCCAGAAGAGACTGAGAAAGAGGTACCGGTACGCAAGAAATCTCTGTTTCAGAGAAATTTGAAATCAAGAAAATTTGTCATAGATGACATTATCGAATGAAAATAAAAAGGGTGATGGAAGTTAAATGATAACACTAAAACCACGAATAATCTAATGAAAAGATGCGATATCTCTCGCAAGACGTAGAGTATTCGGTCCAATAGTACAAAACCCAAAAGGAATAAACCCGGTAGGTTTTGAATGGGTATTTGTAACAAATAGACCCAAATATATAAGAGCAATGTTAGCTCAAGAATTCACAAAATGATCATGAATAGAATATAAATAAATATATTCTCCGATCATGATAGCCTAGATGATAAGATATATCCTCGAAGGTCGTCAATTTAAAAATTTTAGGTATATCCTTGAAGGATTTGATATTACCATGTTATCCCCGAAGGATCTACAAATGAGTCATATATGATTAAACATCAGAATAATGTGATAGGCTTATTGAGTTTATGGAGAAATTCCTGAACGGATTCATCAAAATGGTCACCTCCTAAAGAGAAGATCCCCTGAAGAGATTAAATTACCTCCTGAAGAGAAAATCTTTTGAAGATTAAAAATATGACAGTATCTCCTGAAGATTTGAAATATCTCGGAAGAGATTTGAAATATCTCCGAAAGAGATAAGAAATCTCCGGAAGATAAGGAATCTCCCGAAGAGATAAGTAATCTCCCGAAGAGATTGGAATATCCTGAAGAGATCGGAATCTCCCGTAGAGATCAGAATCTCCCGTAGAGATTCTCTAGAAGAGAGAGGAATCTCCAAAAGGGATAGAATCTCCAGAAGAGATAAAGATAAATATTTAAAAGAAATATCATGTAATCTCATGAAAAGATGAATCTCTAGAAGAGATCTACTATAAATCTCATGTAGAGATTTAATATGAATGATATACATATAATGTCAGGTCAATAGGATCTTTTACAACCAAAAGAACATGTTCTGGGTCTTGAAGTACCATATTTAAAGAATATAAAATTCTTTGTTATCATTTACTCAGCATAATATTTTAGAATAATATTAGGCATATAAATTATTCTTGATGAATGATTTGATTTAATGAGATATGCAGGTGAATAATATTTATTAATACTCCATTAAGGGGATACCACAAACAAGATATGCTTTATAAATAACGTTGCAGGTATTTTAGAGAATAAATCAAATCACTGCGGCAATTTCATCAAAGCGACCAGAGAATGTGCTTGACTAGGTTTTCAACAGTTCAACATATTAGGGGGAGTTATAAGCTTTCAGGAATCACAAATAAAGCCTGCAACCTCTTCATAAGGATATGAGTATAAATGTATAGACAAATAAAGTGTTGGGGTAAGATGTAATATTGTATTGAGGGTTAATTTTTATATTTTAAATTGATGTATGAACAAGAATGTAATATTTTTTGAGGGGGATCATCCTGTAGATGCAAGCATCCTGAAGACGCTAAAGAGACATCTTGAAGCATGCCTTTGCGTATTGTACTCTTTTTCTTTGTTGAGGTTTTTTTCCACTGGGTTTTCCTTCTAAAGGATTTTAACGAGGCAGTGTAAGTCGCACCCACTTGGATTCCTGAAGAATATTATTGTAATTTTTTCTTTTCTATGCATTTTTCCCAAAGGGTTTTTTCTAGAAAAGTTTTTAATGTGGCAATAATTAAAGTGGGTATCCAAGGAGGAGTGTTATGATTTGGATAAAATCCAAATATGGATGCCTTATCCATACCGATAACCACCTCTATCACATTCTCTTTTATGTTATCAATGAGAAAAGCTACGTACATTCTTTCTGCTACCAATTTCTTCACTTTCTCTCTCATTTTCACAATAGTGATATAGCTTTTGATGTCTTTATAAACATTCAAATAGACAAATTTTAAAGGTTTTTATTATTTGATCTGATTTATATCCCCACCTGTCATGCTCCAGAACCAGAATACTGGAGAGCGGGGGCAGACATAGCTAGCTATGTACATCGAAGTGCAACCCACCTCTCTATACTGTCATGGCTGTCTAGATACATGAGGGTTAAACTACAATCCAAAAGTCTTCTATGGTCATGAACAAGCCTAATGTTCAATCATAAGCAAGTAAGTAAATGTCACAAGATGTAAGATCACCAAATATACAATAGTAAGGCGTCCCAAACATTACATATTTAGCTGATCATGAAGCTAGTCGTTACAAAATATAAGACTAGCAAGAGTTTAGTCATACATGATCAACCCTAGGATCTGTCAATCATGTTACAGCCCGTAGGCAAATAGTATGTAAATACAATCGAGCTAACACGTGCTCGTCGGCTAAATACCTCAAAAGAATAAATTTACGATAGAGATGGAGAGCCAAAAATAACCCACTCATTGCCAGGGTTCCGTATAGTGGTCACCATCAGCTGAAAAGTCGGTAGATCCTCTGAGCTGCTCCGGTATCTGGCCATACAAAACCAGCTGGGTTAGATCCCAGAAAGAGCAAGTGCCACAAAGGAAGCTTCACTTAGGAACTAAAACCAGCAATTAGCACAAGAATAAAATTATATAATAAAAGACAGAATTATGGAAAAGCATGACAGGGTGATATACGATGAGGTAACCATGGAACTATTCAGATAACCAGGTTACAACCTGTAAACCAAACAAAGACTGGGGTTGTAACCCTTCATCTGAACGGAACTTTTCTCACCATTTATCGGCAAGATAAACCCAAGCATTCGGGTCATGTGGCATTCTGGTGCAGGGTCAGGACAAGACTAGACTGGTTGAACTTCATCCAGCATTTCACGACCAAGCAATGAGTACGGCTTGATACTTAACTAACTAGGGTTATCACAAATGCAATGAGATTATTCCAACAGCCACAAGCCCTGTAGACCATCCAGGTAATCTAAGTCGAATATCTTGTTCATGGAGGGTGCAACACATGGCAGTGTGCTGGAAATGTACCCTACTCGTCGGCAGGCTACAAGTCCACATGCGCCCTAACGGGATTGCCTGTAGCTGGGAACTCTTATGGACTATGTTATCATTCTAGTCATTAACCTAGTCAAATTCAACATGAATCCTTACCGTGGTACTCAGGAATTCATGTCCTAGACATGATGCAGACTCAACTTATCCATTTATACAAGCACAAACATCCATGGTGTCCAGTCATTCATTCTTGTCATGTCAGTAGTCGTCGCAACAATATTCAGTTATGTGTCATGTCATGTTACTTGTCTGGAGTGCACCACGACGGGTCACTATCATGCATTATCATGTCGTGCCCATGTATCGTGCCAGGTTCATGTATCATGTCGTGTTCATGTCACAATTATCCCACATTACACTAAGGATCAAGAGAAACAACGGATAAGGTAACAAGATTTGTCATGGCATAACAAATGGTACAAGAGATCAAAGGGGTGCCAGGGACAGCATGCACCAGCAAAACACATGCGCCAACAAACAGCATACGCCATCAAACAGCTAGCAACAGCATTCACCAACAAACGGCATGCGCCAGCAAAACAGCCAGCAACAATATTCGCCAGCAAGCAATATGCGCCAGCAAAATAGCAGTGCCAGCAAAGCATGCGCAGGACAGCATGCGCCAGGACCATGTACCAGGACAGCATGTGCCAGCAAACAGCACCTAGCAAACAGTAGGCAACAACTTTTTGCCAGCAAACAGCATGCGTCAGAAACAACATGCGCCAGGACAACATGCGCCAGGACAGCATGCGCCAGCAAAACAGCATACGCCAGCAAACGGCATGTGCCAGGACAGCATGTGTCAGCAAACAGCATGCGCCAGCAAATAGCAGGCAACAGCTTTTTGCCAGCAAACAACATGTGTCAGGAAATAGCATGCACCAGGACAGCATACGCCAGGACAACATACGCCAACAAACATCATGCGCCAGCAAACAGCAGGCAACAGCTTTTTACCAGCAAACATCATACGCTAGGAAACAGCATGTGCCAGGACAGCATGCGCCAGCAAACAACATACGCCAGCAAACAGCAGGCTACAGCTTTTTGCCAGCAAACAACATGTGCCAGGAAATAGCATGCACCGGCAAACAGCATGCGCCAACAAACAGCAGGCAACAGCTTTTTGCCAGCAAACAGCATGTGCCAGAAATAGCATGCACCAGCAAACAGCATACGCCAGCAAACAACAGGCAACAGCTTTTGCCAGCAAACAACATGTAATGCTCATCTTCCCCAACCAGCCTCCAATGGCCATGAAAACCCATGAACCAAAAGACTATAAATCACTCAAAATAAGTCAAAATTAGGACTTCCAATGGTCTAAATTGGGTAGAATCAAATTTCCTACAACATGGAACCATCAAAACTTGAAAACAAGAAGGTTTGATGGATCAAAACCATAAAAATCCAAAAATAACTAAAACCTATCTACAAGAAATATACAAAAAAAATGTAAAGTGACAAGAACTAAAGTAGATTATAAAGTTGTATAGAAGAGTTTAGAATAATAAAAATGGGGGGTTCCTTCATGAAGCAAGTTGCACTTGCCTAGGCTAGGGTTCTCTTAGTTGGTGGTGGAGAGTAAATGAAGAAGGAAGGAAGTAATGATGAGAGAGAAAGAGAAGGGGTTAATAAATGGGGATGGTAGTGGTATGTAAGGGTTCTCCCCTTAGTTCATGATGAACCAATAGGCAACCCAAGACGAACCAAGCCAACCCAAACAAGCCGAACCAAGCCAGGAGACATGCAATACGAGTCAGATACGTACACGTATTCCAAAATACGTAATATGAACTATGGTCATCACAACTCTATCCACCTTAAAAGAATTTTATCCTCGGAATTTAATCAAGAGGCTAGAGATGCAAGGACAAGATATACTAATCACATGCAAGCTATACTAGTCTAGCAATCAAGCAATTATTCATGCAAGCAAGGAATCGAAGGTATGAGGCATAAGAAGGATATTATACCTCACGAGTCAAACAGGTCGGGATATCACGATCGGATATCATCCTCATGCTCCCACGTTGACTCACCCAAAGAGTGATGACCCCAAGCAACTCGGACTAACTTGATAGTCTTGCTCTTGAGTATCTTCTCTCTCCGGTCTAATATGGACACGAGCCTTCCTCATACGAAAGGTTGGTACCAACAACCAATTTTGAATGATCCAGGATATGGCTCGGGTCCGGGATATACTGTCGTAGTTGGGATATATAGAACGTCATGCACCTCACTCAGAAACGGCGGAAGAGCGAGACGGTATGACACATCTCCTACTCGCTCCAGGATATTGAACGGCCTTATATACCTAGGACTAAGCTTTCCCCGTATGTCAAAATGAATGACGCCATGGTTAGACAAGATCCTAAGGAATACATGGTCGCCGACAGAAAATTCAAGGGGACGCCGATGAGAATCGACCCAATGGCGCTGACGATCTTGTGCAACGCGAAATGATCTCTGACTCTCCTGACCACCTCAACTGTCTGAGTGATCAACTCGGGACCAAGCATCGACCTTTTCCAACCTCGTCCCATGCTAGTGGAGATCTGTACTTTCTACCATACAGTGTCTCGAACGGTGCCATCTGGATGCTAGCTTGGAAACTGTTGTTGTACGAGAACTCCACCAGGTGCAAGTGATCTTTCCACGAACTGTCGAAGTCGAGCGTACAAGATCTCAACATATCCTCAAGAGTCTGGATCGTGCGTTCTGACTGACCATCTGTCTGTAGATGATAGGCTGAGCTGAACTGGAGACGTGTCCCCAAACTCTTCTGGAGACTCTGCCAAACGTGCAATATGAATCTTGAATCCCGGTCCGAGGTGATACTGACTGGCACTCCATGCATTCTGACTATCTGCCTAAGGTATATCTCTGCCAGCTGAGCTGTCGACTGACCAATTCTGAATGGAGAAAGTGAGCCACCTTCGTGAGCCTATCAACTATGACCCATATAGCATCTCTACTAGTCGGAGATCGAGGTAATCCAGTTACAAAATCTATGGTTACATGCTCCCACTTCTATTATGTAATCGACAAGGACTGAAGAAGTCCAGCTGGCCTCTGATGTTCAGCCTTAACCTGTTGGCAAACCAAACCAAGATACAAACGAGCTATCTCCCTCTTCATGCCATTCTACCAAAAGTGTTGCGGATATCACGGTACATCTTCGTACCGCCCGGATGAATAGAATACTGAGAACTGTGAGCTTCTGCCATGATCTCATGTCTGATATCTCCACTGGATACACAAAGACGTTTACCATGTCGAAGTATACCATCTTCGTTAATGCATAGTTTCGTTCTTCGTCCAGCCTCACACTCTGCTCTGAGTCCCTGAAGCTTGAATCTGCTGTCTGAGCCATCTTGATCCTCTCAACTATGCTGGACTAAACTTGCATGCTGGCCATCAATGCCACACTGGTAGAAGGACAACTTCTATACCCATCTTTTGAAGATCTGCTAACAATTCTGGTTGTGCTGTCAGAAAATAGACTCTGGCTCTTCTGCTCAATGCATCTGCAAGAACATTGGCTTTTCCAGGATGATACTGCAGGTTGACATCATAATCCATAAGCAGCTCTAGCCATCTTCTCTGACGTATGTTAAGATCCATTTGAGTGAACACATACTTCAGGCTCTTGTGGTCGGTGAAAATCTCCACCCTATCTCCATACAAGTAGTGTCTCCAAAGCTTTAGCGCAAACACCATGGCTGCCAGCTCCAAGTCGTGGGTTGGGTAATTCCTCTCATGATCACGAAATTGTCATAACGTATAAGCTATTATCTTTCCATGCTGCATCAAAATACATCCTAAACCTTGGCCTGAAGCATCACAATATACTGAAAATTCTCTGGTCCCATTTGGAAGTGTGAGAATGGGTGCCGTTATCAAGCCTCGCTTCAACTATTCAAAAGAACTCTGACACTCTGTTGTCCAAGCAAACTGCACATCCTTGTGGGTTAACTGGGTCATTTGCGCTAAAATCCGAGCAAAGTCCGAAACAAATTGCCGGTAGTAGCGGCCAAGCCAAGAAAACTGCTAACTTCTGCAACTGTGCTGGGCACTGGCCATGTCTCAATAGCCACGATCTTCTGGGAATCCACTTCTACTCCTCCTCTGGTGATGATATGACCCAAGTATGAAATATGATCAAGCCAAACTCGTATTTACTGAACTTGGCATACAACTGGTGCTCTCGAAGAATCTGGAGGACAACTCTGAGATGCTGCTCATGCTCCCTTCACTCTTGCTATAGACCAGATGTCGTCTAGAAACACTATCACGAACTGATCCAAATAAGGCATAAAGATACGATTCATGAGGTCCATGAATACAGCCGACGCATTGTTTGCTCCAAATGGCATAACAAGGAACTTCTAATGCCTATATCTAGATCTGAAAGCTGTCTTCGGATGTCCTGCTCTCTGACTCTGATCTGATGATATCCTGACCACAAATCAATCTTCGAGAATACTGCTGCCCCCTGAGTTGATCAAACAAGTCATCTATCCTCGAAGAGGGTATCTATTTTGATTGTCACTGAGTTCAAGGTACGATAATCAACACATAACCTAGACGTACCATCCTTCTTTTTCACAAGAAGCAACGGGGCTCCCCAAGGTGATCCACTAGCACGAATGAATCCCTTGGTCCTAAGTTCTTCAATCATCATGTATACGATCTCTAACTCTGACGGTGCCATTCTGTAGACTTTCTCTGACACTGGGACTGTCCCTGGGATCAAGTCGATAGTAAACTCGATCTCTCGCTCTGGCGGCATACCTGGAAGCTCTTCTAGAAAAACGTCTGAAACTCCTCGACTATTCGGGGCAACTGTACTGCTGCTAATGCCATCCGCAACACTGGAGGAGAAGGTTCAACTTTGCTTCGAAAAAAGGAAAACTCTGGCTCGCCTGGGATGCTAAAAACAACCTTGCCGATATGGTAGTCTATTCTAGCATACTGGTTCCTCAACAATCCATCCCTAAGACCACATCATAATCGGCCATCGGGAATTCTATCAATCTAGCGGGAAACTCTCTACCGCTAACTACGATCCGACACAAGGAAAACACTCTATCTACTCCCATAAGACCGTTACCAGTAAGTATATTAAGCCTTACTGATAATGACTCGGGCTCCAATCCTATCCGTATCGCGAATCGTGCAGACATAAATGAATACGATGCACCGGAATCAAATAATACTAAAGCTGGAAAGGAGTTGACGAGAATAGTACCTGCCACTACCTCACCTAGTGCCAATCCTTCCTCTACGGTCATCGCCATAGCCTGACCATGCCCTCGGAGTACGGACCCCTCTGCTGGAAACCTCTCTGCCTATTCTGGATATGGGCCTGGGCTTGCGCATACTGCTGGGGATTCTGCTGCTGAAATGCTTGGATCAGGGGCAAGGGCCTCAGCAACGGGTACTGCTGCTGCTGAGCTGGACTGGTACTGGGGGCGGGTCCCCTAACCGAAGAACTAGAAAGGTTGATGAAGAGTAACTCCCCTTATTCGGGCAGTTCCCAACCCTGTGGTCCGGTGCTCCACAAGCCAAATACAATCCCTGTGCCCTGCGATACTCTGCCACTACATGCCCTGGCTTCCTACAATGAGTGCAACCTACTGCGGAAGCCTGCTTCTGCCTCTGCTGCTGCTGGGGATACGCTGGGGTTGAATGCTGAACCAACATAACTGAAGCCGCTCGCCACGGATTTCAATAGTCAAAGCCCTGGCTGTCGGGGCTGGGGCTGACGACTGGTTCATTGGCTATGGGATCGCTTCCGACCTCCGGTCCTATCCACGATCCTCTAGGAGGTATTCATGCCTCCAGGATGCCCTCAGTACTGCGTCAAAGGTCTGATCTCAACTGCTCTACCCAACAAACAAAAATCTCTAGGTGGAGCCCCTGCTGGAACCGCTGGGCTCTCTACAAACTCGGTCGCCACCAAAGTGGAAGCAACCGACTAAGCCTGGAAAACTCGACCGTATATCCGTCGACCGTCCTGCCCATCTGCTTCAGATTGGTGAACCTCGTCTGTAGATCATACCAAGCTACATCATCAAAGTACTTGGTCTGAAATCTCTCCCTGAATACTGCCCAGGCAATAGGGGCCACTAATCCAACGGCCTGTGCCATCCACCAGCTGCGGGCAAGATCCAATAGCTGTAGGCGCACCACGGCCACCTTCTCATTCTCTGGAGTCCTGGCTGCTTCTAGAATCACCTCTGTGTCCTTAAGCTATACATCTGCAGCGATCACATATTCACTGCCGTCGAAAAAGGGAGGGTTCAAGCGCTTGAAGCTATTGGCCGTGCTATTACCCTGATGACCTCCTCTGGTCAAAGCGTCTGCCACGCCTGGTGCAAGGCATCTCCTCGACGATCCTAGGAGGTTAATAGTGACCTGATGAGACCCACCAAAGTGCCATCATCAGGCTCTGCAGGCTGGGCTGGCTGGACTGGTGGCTCTTGACCCTCAGTTGGCATGACTCTGGAGGCTACTCTGGAATGCTGGGCTTGATCTCCGGATTGCTTGGTCTATGGAAGGTGCTCCGCCTTACTGATCGGCAGGCCCAGGAACAATGTCGCTGAAGAAGACGACATAGGAAACAATAAGGAAGGACCAGGACAGATCAAGGATGCGAGCATGTGATCAGATCAAGGATCCAGGGATTCGAGGATACGAGCAGAGATCAAAGGCGAGTGTTGATTAAGACATCTATTCGGTAAATCCTCATATATCTTGATTCACAAGACCTGCATGGGCCACCAGTAAAACCATGTCACGCCCCAGAACCAGAATATTGTAGAGCGGGGGCAGACATAGCCAGCTACGTACATCGAAGTGCAACCCACCTCGCTATACGGTCATGGCTGTCTAGATACCTGAGGGTTAAACTACAAGTCAACAGTCTCCTATGGTCATGAACAAGCCTAATATCTTAATCATAAGCAAGTAAGTAAACGTCACAAGATGTAAGATCACCAAATATACAATAGTAAGACGTCCCAAACATTACATATTTAGCTGATCATGAAGCTAGTCGTTATAAAATGTGAAGACTAGCAATAGTTTAGTCATACATGATCAACCCTAGGATCTGTCAATCATGTTACAGCCCGTAGGAAAACAGTATGTAAAGTACAATCGAGCTAACACGTGCTCGTCGGATAAACGCCTCAGAAAAATAAATTTACGATAGAGAGGAAGAGCCAAAAATAACCCACTCGTTGTCAGAGTTCCGTCTAGTGGTCATCATCTGGCTGGAAAGTCAGTAGATCCTCTGGAGCTGCTCCGGTATCTAGCCATACAAAACCAGCTAGGTCAGATCCCAGAAAGAGCAAGTGCTACAAAGGAAGCTTCACTTAGGAACTAAAACCAGCAATTAGCACAAGAATAAAATTATATAATAAAAGACAAGAATTATGGAAAAGCATGACAGGGTGATATACGATGAGGTAACCATAGAACTATTCAGATAACCAGGTTATAACCCGTAAACCAAACAAGGACCGGGATTGTAACCCTTCATCTGAAAACTTGGTTTCTCACCATTTATCGGCAAGATAAACCCAAACATTCGGGTCATGTGGCATTCTGGTGCAGGGTCAGGACAAGACTAGACTGGTTGAACTTTATCCAGCATTTCACGGCCAAGCAATGAGTACGGCTTGATCCTTAACTAACTAGGGTTATCACAAATGCAATGAGATTATTCCAACAGCCACAAGCCCTGCAGACCATCCAGGTTATCCAGGTCGAATCTTGTTCATGGAGGGTGCAACACATGGCAGTGTACTGGAAATGTGCCCTACTCGTCGGCAGGCTACAAGTGCACATGCGCGCCCAGATAACGTGATTGCCTGTAGCTGGGAACTCTTATGGACTATGTTATCATTCTAGTCATTAACCTAGTTAAATTCAACATGAATCCCTGACAGTGGTACTCAGGAATTCATGTCCTAGACATGATGCAGACTCAACTTGTCCATTATATAAGCACAAACATCTACGGTGTCCAGGTCATTCATTCTTGTCATGTCAGATAGTCGTTGCAAAACATTCAGTTATGTGTCATGTCATGTTACTTGTCTGGAGTGCACCACGATGGGTCACTATCATGCATTATCATCGTGCCTATGTATCGTGTCAGGTTCATGTATCATATCGTGTTCATGTCACAATTATCCCACATTACACTAAGGATCAAGAGAAATAACACAGATAAGGTAACAAGATTTGTCATGGCATAACAAATAGTACAAGAGATCAAAGGGGTGCCAGGGACAGCATGTACCAGCAAACAGTATGCACCAACAAACAACATACGCCAGCAAACAGCCAGCAACATCATTCACCAGGAAACAACATGTGCCAACAAAATAGCCAGCAAAAACATTCGCCAGCAAACAGCATGCGCCAACAAAACAGCATGCGCCAGCAAACAACATGCGCCAGGACAGCATATGCCAGGACAACATGTGCCAGCAACAGCATGTATAAACAAATAGCAGGCAACAACTTTTTGCCAACAAATAGCATGCGTCAGAAAACAGCATACGCCAGGACAGTATGCGCCAGGACAGCATGCGCCAGCAAAACAGCACGTACCAGCAAACAGCATGTGCCAGGACAGCATGCGCCAGGACAGCATGCACCAGTAAACAGCAGACAACAGCTTTTTGCCAGCAAACAGCATGCGTCAGGAAACAACATGCGCCAGGACAGCATGCGCCAGGACAGCATGCGCCAAGAAACAGCATACGCCAGCAAACAGCATAACAACTTTTTGCCAGCAAACAGCATGTGCCAGGAAATAGCATGCGTCAGCAAACAGCAGGCAATAGCTTTTTGCCAACAAACAGCATATGCCAGAAAATAGCATGCGCCAGCAAATAGCATGCGCCGGCAAACAGTAGGCAACAGCTTTTTGCCTGCAAACAGCCTGCGCCATGAAACAGCATACGCCAGTAAACAGCAGGCAACAGCTTTTTGCCAGCAAATACCATGCACTGCTCATCTTCTCCAACCAGCCTCCAATGGCCATGAAAACCCATGAACCAAAAGACCATAAATTACTCAAAATAAGTCAAAATCAGGACTTCCAATGGTCTAAATTGGGTTGAATTAAATTTTCTACAACATGGAACCATAAAAACTTGAAAACAAGAAGGTTTGATGGATCAAAACTATAAAAATCAAAAAATGGCTAAAACCTAGATCTACAAGAAAATATACAAGAAAATGTAAAAACAACTAAGGTGGATTAGAAAGTTGCATAGAAGTTTAGAACAATAAAAATGGAGGGTTCCTTCATGAAGCAAGTTACACTTGCCTAGGCTAGGGTTCTCTTGGTTGGTGGTGGAGAGTAAATGAAGAAGGAAGAAAGTAATAATGAGAGAGAAAGGGAAGGGGTTAATAAATGGGGATGGTGGTGGTAGGTAAGGGTTCTTCCCTTAGTTCATGATGAACCAATAAGCAACCCAAGCCGAACCAAGCCAACGCAAACAAGCCAAACCAAGCAGGAGACATGCAATACGAGTCAGATACATACACGTATCCCAAAATACGTAATACGAACTATGGTCATCACACCACCAAAAATAAATATAATTATTGTTGGCCCATTGGTCATGGTCAAACCTGATTTTAATAATTGATCAAACTCTGTCTCGATATAAATGCAAGTCAATTCAGATGTTTACCTACGATATTTTGGACACTGCTCAACGATGGATATCTACTATGTTCAAGACTGAAGCTGTTTGCCGCTCAGAATGTACTTCCTGTTAAGCTATGTAATTTTTTATTTTATTGAGTCTAGGAATACATTATACACCGAGTCGTACTGGCAAATACTATCCGAAAAAGTTTTTCAAAACTATCCTATTCTTTTACAAATGACCTATGTTTTTGAAAAACATCCTTTTTACCAAAAGCTTCTGAAGGACTTTTCAAAAAGCCAAATTGATTTTTTCTCAAAATGAACTGGCAGAACCCTAGCAGAAATTGGTCCAAGTTCGGCCAGAGTTCGGCCAATTGGAACGTTAGTGAACGTTGGATTTTGAACTTGGTCATCCTTCAGTTGCGGTTTGTTACAAAGAGTTCTGTCCGAATTCTGTCCAAAATCTGTCAGATTTCTGTCTTTGAAAAAACTATAAATAAGGAAGTATTTCGATCATTTCAAATCACCAATTCACTTTCAATCTCTTCTCTTCCTGAGTTTATATTCTTCCAAAGAGTTTTCAAAAAGCTTACATTTTTAAATCCCAAGCCAGTTACAATCCTCTAGTCGATTTGCCAGTGCGGTACAGTTTAGAAATTTTAGAGCGATTGTAATCAGAGGTTTGATAGAAGATATAACTCTTCACAATTGAAGTTGGTCGAGTTCTTCGTATCAAAGCTCGCGTCTGTAGAAGTTGCAAGGACTTCGTATAAAAACTTACGAGATTTTTCAATAGTGGATTCAACTGGAAGCTAGAGTTCTTTCGACTGGACTAGTCCTCACAAGAGGGAAATCAGTATAAATCTCGGTGTTTGCGTTTGTCTTCTGATCACTTTTAATTTCTGTCATTTACTTTGTGATTATTATTATATCTGTGATCTAACTGCTAACAAGATTTTTTATTAGCATTATTCCGCTGCCTACTCTATTCAATCCCCCTAGAGTATTCTGCTTTACGATTTCGTTCCTACAATTGGTATCAGAGCAGGCTCTCCATCTAGAGGTATTATATTCTGATCCCAATTGTTCCTACAATTGTTATCAGAGCGGGTTATACAGGTAAAGCAAGGTAAAATTGCAGTTATATTCAATTTTTATATAGATCACAGCATTACACATGGCAACTATGAAATTCACAAGTGAAGGCCAAGCCACAAATAGACCTCCACTATTTGACGGCACAAACTACACTTATTGAAAAACACGTATGAGTTTCTTTCTAAAATCTCTTGATTTTGATTTATGGTCTGTAGTTATTGATGGCTATTAAAAGTCACCTCGTATTAATATTGATGGTGTTTTAGTTGAAAAATCCCATGACAAATATACAGAGGATGAAAAGAAAAAGGCCAGTCTTGACGCACGTGCTATTAACGTTTTATTTTGTACCTTAGACAGAACTGAATTCAACAGGGTGTCTACTTGCACAACATCAAACGAAGTATGGAAACTTCTTGAAATAACCCACGAAGGAACAACACAAGTCAAGGAGTCAAAGATCAGTAGACTTACTCAGGAGTACGAGGCGTTCAAAATAAAGCCAAGTGAATTAGTCACTCAGATGTTTACAAGATTTTTGGATATTATAAATCCTCTGTCTTCACTAGGCAAGGATTAAAGTAACCATGAGAAGATTCGTAAACTTCTACGAGCCCTTACAAAGAACTGGATTCCAAAGGCTACTACAATCATTGAAGGGAATGACCTCTCAATAATGTCTCTAGAAACACTCATGGGTAAGCTACTCACTCACGAGTTAGAACTTTAAGACTTTGAAGATGCTATACCAAAGGAGAAGTCAGAGAAGACGATCGCTCTCAAGGCTCAACATAGAAGAACTATTGAAGATGATTCTGATGACAGCGACTTCGACTCTGAAGATCAAGCTGTTCTGGTAAGAAAATTCAAGAAGTTCATGAGATTTAATAGGAGAACAAAAGACAGCAAAGACAACAACAACAACAACGAGAAAGATCCTATTGGCTATGGATGTAAGAAGAAAGGACACATGAAGAAAGATTGTCCCTCAGCATCATCATCAAAGAAAAGCAGCAAATGTGACAAAGGATACCTGAAGAAATCTACATCAAGGAAGTACGCCAACACAAGCATATGGCATGAAAGTGAAGCCAGACTAAAGATGAACAATCAGATGACGCTGCAAATGTATGCTTGATGGCTTATGATCAGGTAATTACTAATCCTCTATTTGATCCTTATGATGATTTTACCTTTGAGCAACTAGGAGAGGCTTTCAGTGAACTATTAGATGATTACAGAAAACTGCGTAGCAAATATAAAACTTCTAAGAAGGTACTCAAAGAGTACAAAGGTGAAATAGAAAGACTTACCGACCTACTAGATCATGTTAGAGATAATGACTCTTCAAATGAGTCTGGTGAGCTTTCTTTTATTAAATTGTTGTTACACGGGACTGTTATCCGAAGAAAAAGACCAAACTATTATCCAGTTAAAGGAAGACCTATCTAAGGAGAGAAAGAGTCTCCAGTGTGCACAGGTCAGATTAGAATCACTCACATCTGACTATACTAGATTATATGACACTTCCAAAAAATTAGAAATTAGTTTAGAAAAATGGCCTAAAGTTGCTGCTTTCTATTCTAACACGTGTTAATTACCGAATCATCGGAACACGCCCAACACTGTCAGACCAAACCATACCAAGACTATACCCAAGAAGACTAATAGGCATGCATTCTTCTATACTAAAAACCAAAATCTACCAATCATACACTCAACATGCTAAATGTCATTATTGTGGCCTCATTGGTCATATATCTTCTGTATGTAGAATTAGAAAGTTAGTAGATTTAAATTTATACATGGATACCGAAAACTAACCAGTCAGGACCCTACAAGAAATGGGTACCAAAAGTTTCATCTGTAAATTATTTTGTAGGTGGGACGCCCTTCACATGCTAGGAGCAAATGGATCCTCGACAGCGGTTGCTCACGGTATATGACCGGTGACGCTTCATTATTTGCAACATTGTCGAAGAGGAATAAAGAAGGATACGTCTCCTTCGGTAATAATTTAAGAGGGTACATAATCGGTATCGGTGACATTGGTAAGGCTCCCTATCCGGTGATTAAAGATGTTTGTCTAGTTATCGAGTTAAAACATAATCTGCTCAGTATAAGCCATTTAGCTGATCATAGTTATGGTATTAACTTCGTAAAAAATAAATGTACTATAATTGATAGTTCAACTGGTAGTACTATATTTGAAGGTATTAGGGAAGACAATATATATGTATTCTATTTGTTGGAAGATGCTAACACAGCAGGTAGATGTTTGATGGCCAAATGCATTGAATGTCAACTATGGCATATGAGACTCGGTCATGTAAACATGGATAAAATTTTAAGATTATCTACGAAGAAGTTGGTATGCGGCTTACCGGACATTTCTTTCAAGAAGAATATGGTATATAGTAAATATGAAGAGAACAAAGCTACCAAATCCGTATTCAAATCCAAGAACGTTGTAAGTACCACTAGACCTTTACAACTGTTGCATATGGACCTATTTGGACCCAATAGAATTGCCAGTCTAGGTGGTAAGTTATATACATTTGTCATTATAGATAACTTCTCTAGATATACATGTATTTATTTTCTTGCATACAAGAATGATGCATTACAGAGTTCGTTACCTTTTTCAAGAAAGTACAGAATGAAAAAGGGTTCATGATTACTCGCATTCGTAGTGATCATGGCGGCAAATTTAAGAATGCAGAATTCAAGCAATTTTGTGACACACATGGTTATTTGCATGAATTCTCTTGCCCTACCCGTAATAAAATGGAATTGTAGAACGTAAGAACAGAACTCTATCTGAAATGACTAGAGTAATGTTAAACCAGTTTAGTCTACCTAGATACTTATGGGCTGAAGCTGTAAATACAACATGCTATATTCTCAATAGGGTTCTAATTCGACCTATATCGAAGAAGACTCCCTATGAATTATGGTTTGATAGAACACCAAATATTTCTTATTTCAAATATTTAGATGTAAATGCTTTATTCTTAATACTAAAGATAATTTGAGTAAATTTGATGAAAAGGCCGATGAAGGTATATTTTTAGGTTATGCAGCAAAGAGCAAAGGATATAGAGTCTTCAACAAAAGAACCATGATCATTGAAGAATTTATCAACGTCAAATTTGATGAGCTAAATCAACACTTAGACGATGATGACAATAAAGACATAATCACACCAAGTACAGCTACTGCAAAACCTTCACACAAAGATACAGAACCATCACATTAGGCATCAGATGAACCTCCAAGCAAAAAGTCGAAACTAGCAATCCTGAGACTACACCAAAAGATGAGATTCTTGGATAATCATCCAAAGGACTTGGTAATTGGTGAGATTACCAAGGGTGTAAGTACTCGTTCCTCTAATAAAGATATAGCTTCTTGTGTTGCTTTTGTCTCGCAGTCTGAACACAAAAATTGATGAAGCATGTAGTGATAACTTTTGGTTAGATGCTATACAAGAGGAATTAAACTAATTCGAACGGAATCAAGTTTGGGAACTTGTTCCCAAGCCCATTGATCATCCGATCATTGGCACCCGATGGATATTCCGAAATAAACTGAACGAGAATGGTTTAGTGACTCGTAATAAGGCTCGACTCGTAGCTCAAGGATACAATCAGGAAGAAGATATCGACTACAATGAGACTTATGCCCCAGTTGCGGGATTAGAATCCATTCGCATATTATGTGCATTTGCATATTTTCATAATTTTAAGATATTTCAAATGGATGTCAAAAGCGTATTTTTAAATGGTTTTATAAAAGAAGTGGTTTATGTAGCTCAACCACCCGATTTTACTGATTTTAAATTTTCTGAATATGTTTTCATGTTGAAGAAAGCTTTATACGGTTTGAAACAAGCCCCTCGTGCTTGGTACGATCGTCTAAGCACTTTTCTACTTGATAACGGTTTTTCAAAGGGAAAGGTTGATACTACTTTGTTTATAAAATCTTTGAATAATAATATTCTTTTGATTCAAGTCTATGTAGTTGATATTATCTTTGGATCTACTAATGAATCTCTTTGTCAAGAATTTTCAAAGTATATGCAGAATGAGTTTGAGATGAGCATGATGGGAGAGCTAAAATTCTTTCTCGGACTGCAAATCAAACAAACTAGCAATAGGACGTTCATAAATCAAGCAAAGTACACAAAGGATCTATTAAAGAAGTTCGACATGGAAGCAGTCAAGCCACTTAGCACTCCAATGGCAACTTCAACCAAGCTTGATATTGATGAACAAGGTAAACCTGTCGACATACGTAAGTATCGAGGTATGATCGTTAGCTTACTGTATTTAACTGCTAGTCGACCAGACATTATGTTTAGTGTTTGTTTATATGAACGCTTTCAAGCTAATCCTAAGGAATCATATTTGTGCGCAGTTAAGCGTATCATTCGATACCTTAAAAGTACTTCTTCTGTCGGCTTATGGTATCCTAAAACCACATCATTTGACCTAACCGGTTATTCTGATGCGGATTTTGCTGGATGCAAAGTAGATAGAAAAGGTACTAGCGGCACATGTCATTTCCTAAGAAAAGCTTTAGTCTCTTGGTTTAGTAAAATTAAAATTCTATTGCATTATCAACAACCGAGGCTGAGTATATCGCCGCAGGACGTTGTTGTGCACAAATTTTGTGGATAAAACAAACCTTAGATGTCACTCCCCAATCCTGGAATACGTATTTTAATACGTAAACCGATAAATTATATTTACCTTGAATTTATACGATATTTATTATGCAGTATTTCTTCATGCATTTCCCAAAAATATTCGACAAAATATTATTTCCTAATTTATTTTGCATTTGGGCCTACAGTTTTGGCTCATTTGGGTAACCTATTCTTGGTTCACCAATGGTTCATCATGAACCCTTTGGTTCATCATGAACCCATGGGTCCAAGATCTTTATATATAACTCATCTCATTCTCTCCCTCTTATTTTACTTCCTCATTTATTTCCTCCACCAACCAAGGCAAGTACCAACTTGCTCAAGAGATGGATCCATAATTTTGTCAATGATTTCTTACAAAACTATTTGCCAAAACATGTTCTTCTCCTCAATCTATACTAGTTTAGAACTTGGAAATTTCCATTTTGAAGCTTTGATTTTTGTAGATCTAAGTTTTAATCATTTTTGGATTTTGCATGGGTTGATCTACTTTAGTTGGATTTTATGGGTTTTTGATGCTTTTATGTGGAAGAGCATTCAGTTTCACCCAAGTTGGAACTTTAGAAATCTGGATTTGGAGTTCGGATGGCCAAGTTGTGATGTTTTGAAGCTTTGGGTTCATCCATGGTGTTCTTGCTGTTTGGAGAAGACAGTGAGCAGTGTGCTCCTGTTTGAGCACGCTTTCTGTTGGAAGCGTGTCTTCCCTTGAGTCTGCGTGACTTTTCACGCAGCTCTTCCCTTGAGTCTGCGTGACTTTTCACGCAGCTCTTCCCTTGAGTCTGCGTGACTTTTCACGCAGCTTTTCCCTTGAGTCTGCGTGACTTTTCACACAGCTCTTCCCTTGAGTCTGCGTGACTTTTCACGCAGCTCTCCCCTTGAGCCTGCGTGACTTTTCACGCAAGCTGCCTTGAGTGAGCCTGCGTGATTTTTTACGTACGCTGCCTTGAGTGAGCCTGCGTGACTTTTCACGCACGCTGCCTTGAGTGAGCCTGCGTGACTTTTCACCCCTTGAGCATGCATGTTTTTGTGTGTACGCTTTTATATTTTAGATATTATATGCCCATTTTATATCCTTACGCCTTTTGTCCCGAGCATGATATGAGCACTCATGTGACCCCGGAGAACAAAGTGTTCCTACCCGATATATGTACCTGAATGTCCCAGTTCTTGTTCATGCTCGACAAATGACTCGTAACTCCACGTGGAGTATTTGCAATGATGCATTACACTAAGAAGGGTAGCACATGTTGACATACTGATTGACATGGATCCTCTTTAGGGTACTCGTACTAAAGTATGACTTTAGGAGGATAATCATGCAGGCCACAGCATGTGAGTCCAAGATTTTATCTAGGGTTAACTTAGGCAACTAAACATACTAGATGCATGGGGAGGGCAAAATTCTGAGATCGTGTTACACCAGCCGCCTTGAGATATTGTCTTGACGCGCCGGCTGGTCTCCACGGATACTGTATCATCTGCAACGAGTGGATGACTGTATCTGATTAATTCCTGCTATATATATGTTTTAGCAAGGTGGCCTTACGAGGGACCTGTGCTCAATCATACCTATCTATGCGAACCCCTGGGTTGGCTAGCCTTGCTGGAAAGATACGATCTGAGAATTTTCTAATAACATGACGCGAGAATAACCTCGTCCCACTAGAAACACGTAGACTTGATTGGCCGTGAAAACGACTTGCTTGTATCCTATTACCTTCCGCAAATAACTGAGGGAAGCGGACTGTCATGGTACGTGATCCAACCCATGTTCTTGTTTGATTTTTGGGTTGGTTATCGTACTATGATAGGCTGTGGACCGAAGTTATGAACGGAAGACTTATTCTGTTTTGAAGTGCTACTTCTGTGAATGACTAAGGAACATGGTCTATCATGGTACATGATCCGACCCATGTTCTTGTTTGATTGTTGGGTTGGTTATTGTGCTGCGATAGGCTATCGACCGAAGTCACAATCAGGAGATTTTAATGTTTATACCTTTTGACTTATGTGAAAGTTATAGAGTACGACCCGTCCCGACTCCATGCGGCACCTTTTGTCCTTGTTTGGTTGTAAGGGTGCCATATGGGTTCGAGGATATTGCGCTACCCTATAATAATAGCATAAGTATTACAATTATCAATCATTCTATTAACTGGGTTTTAATCTTAACTCTTGTGCCCCTTTGGCAGTGCTTGCTATTCGGGGCTGACCCCGCTGGTTTTGTTTGGCCAGATCTCGTAGCAGAGCCGGAGGACACGATCTTCCTTCCTGACATCCATGGTGCATACTAGGAGCATGGCGGTTCGGGGACTCGAGTGGGTTTCTTCTCCACCACTCCTGCTTATACTTTTGTGGCGTTTAGCCACCGGCACCTGTTAGTCGAATTACTTGATATTTTGTGTCAGTACATAATTGTAAATAAATAGACTGCAGCTGTGTATAATTTTGTACTCCTGACTCTCTGAGATAGCTAAATTATAAAGCTAGTCTCTCATGATCATTTTGATGAAGCGTCAGGGACGCCTTACTGCTTTATCTTTGATGTTCATTTAATTGCTGATGTGACTTGATTGATTGAGACATAGAACTCTATGGGACCATAGGAGGCTTGATTGTAGCATGTACCCCCTAGTCTCTCGACAGCCACGATCGCCGTATGATTACGTACCTCATATGGAGTAGCTGGCCTAGTCCGTCTCCGTATTTCGGTACTGGGGCGTGACAAGGTTTTAGTGGTGCCCATGCAGGTCTGATTTTCAGACTTGTGGGGCATTGTGAATTATTAGGAGTCTCAATCAAAACTTATTTCCCTTGAAATTCGTTTCGAATTCTCTGTCCTTGCCTTGATCTCTACCTGACTTGCATCCTCGAAATCTTCCTCGTCCGGACTTGATAATCTTATATTCTTCTCTATAGGGGTGCTTCATTCTCAGTAGCGGGTGAGGCCCATAAGGAAGAGCAGCAAGAGCATGGCTCGACTGGGCAGCAACAGGGAAGAGAACCTTCCCCAGGGCGGACACGAGCAGAAATGGAACCAGAGGCAGTGCAGCCGCCGGTTATTGGAACTCCTGCAGCACCAGCAGCGACGGCAGTACCAGATGCCGTAGAACTCCTGAAGATCATCCGGGGGATTTTGTCACTCACCAACACAACAGACTCAGCAGCAGGAGCAGAACGTGTTGCTGAACCAAGGGATTCAGTTAGCTCTTGAGAGGAGTGCCGGGGTTGACTCGGGAGCATCAGGAAGGTTCCGTCGCTTGAACCCGAGGTATTTTGATGGCACGGAGGATGCCATCACTGCGGATGCATGGATTCAAGACATTGAAGCCATTCTTGTAGCCAAGGTTCCAGATGATGAGAAGGTTGATCAGGTCAAATTAGTACTTCAGGATCTTGCCCGCGACTGGTAGGCATCAGAAGAAGTTGGTATAAGACGCCCTGTTCGTTGGACCACCTTCAGTGAAAGATTCAAGGCCAAGTATTTTGGCGTAGTAGCTCGATATGAGCTCCAGCAGAAGTTTATCAGTCTCAAGCAAGCAGGCAAGACCGTGATGGGTATGTAGCAGAGTTCTGCAGATTGTGCCGTTTTACCAGCAATGGTGGCAACGGAGCCAGAGAAGCTATGAGGTTCCAGCAGGGACTTCATTTGGAACTATTACAGCTTGTGGAAGGACACACTACCAGACGTTTGACGCTGTTTTGACGGCCGCTCGGCAGAGCTTACCCAGCAGAGGTTGGCATCGAGGACAGAGGTCAGAAGAGATCTCATTCCCAGGTTGGAGGAGGAGCAATGCAGCGAACGTCGGCACCAGCACCCGGTGTACGTATTCATGATGCAGGAGCGCCACGGAGGACGGCCGTGTCAACTAATACAGCGCCAGTTCGGCATCAGCAACCGAGGAACCAACAACAGCGTCAGGGAGCACCCCAGGGTGTACATTCTGTGGAAGGCAGGACACGAGGGAGGTGTGCCGGTCAGCGAATGGCTTATGCTTGAGGTGTGGTAGTTCAGACCACCGTATCTCCACTTGTCCTGTGATGCAGAGGCCAGGAGGGCCAGCTCAGCAGTTTCCAGCATTGCCAGCTCCGGTGGCAACCCCGAGTGGAGGGCCAGTATTAGCAGTAAGGCCCCTAGCCCAGCGTCTACCAACGCAGGCTCAGATGTTCGCCAGGCACAGGAAGCCGAAGGCCCTCAGAGGCAGAACAGCATGGTCGAGGAAGGCCGCAACAAGGAGCTCCGGGGCCAGGGCAGGCTCTCACATTATCCTTGGGAGAGGCTCTAGCGTCTAGTGACGTGGTGGCAGGTAAAATTCTCGTACCTCATTTCCCGCTGTAGCATTATTTGATTCAGGCGCTACTCATTCATTCATCTCTGCACAATATGCTACACGGATTGGATTAGAGTTTAGGCATTGCCGGAGAGGATGGATATACTCACCGGCAATGGGCTCGTAGAAGTTAGCAGAGTGCGCTTTTCATGTCCGGTGGAGGTGTGTGGATTTACTGCCCGCATCATTGATTGAATTCCCTATGGGGAATTTTGATGTCTTCTTGGCATGGACTGGTTGAGAGACAGTCATACAATTGATTGTAGAGGAGGTAGGGTCATATTCAGCGTTCCTGGGATGGAGCAGTTCATCTTTACTCGAACCTTGAAGAATCAGGCCGGAGGCGTCATCTCAGCAGCAGTGTCAGAGCCAGGACAGATTCCGAGAGTGGTCGAAGATTTTCTCGACGTCTTCCCTGATGAGCTCCCAGGGATACCCCCAGTCAGAGAGGTAGAATTTAGCATTGAGTTGAACCCTGGAACGAGGCCTATTGCAGACAGAGTTTACAGAATGTCGCCGTCAGAACAGGATAAGTTGTATCAACATGAAGAAGAGTTGAAGTCTAAGGGATTCATCCGAGACAGTAAATCGCCTGGGCTGCGCCAGTGATTCTAGTTCCCAAGAAGGATGGGTCGACGAGGATGTGCATCGACTACCGCAAGCTGAATGCAGTAACAGTGAAGAATAAGTACCCACTACCAAGGATTGATGACCTGTTTGACCAGTTGAGCAAGGCCAGCGTCTTTTCCAAGATCGATCTTCGGTCAGGATACTATCAAGTAAGAGTCCGGGAGCAAGACATACCGAAGACAGCATTCAGATCTAGATATGGGCATTATGAGTTTTTAGTAATGCCCTTTGGACTAACCAACGCCCCGCAGTATTCATGGATTTAATGAACCGCATCTTTCTGCCGTATTTGGATAAATTTGTGGTGGTGTTCATAGATGACATTCTTGTCTATTCCAGCAGTGAAGAGGAGCATGAGAAACATCTTAGGACTGTCTTACAGACATTGAGGAGCATCAACTTTATGCGAAGCTCGACAAGTGTGAATTCTGGTTAGATCATATTTCGTTCCTGGGGCATGTAATTTCTGGGGCAGGAGTGTCAGTGGATCCGAAGAAGATTGAGGCCGTAGAGCATTGGCCAGTCCCGAGAACGGTTGCAGAAGTACGAAGTTTCTTAGGATTAGCTGGTTACTACAGAAGGTTCGTGGCGGACTTTGCCAAGATCTCTGCGCCCTTAACGCGTTTGACGCACAAGGACGTAGAGTTTGTTTGGTCAGCTAGCTGTCAGGCATCATTTGAAGAATTGAAGAAGAGATTGATCTCAGCCCCGATCTTGACGCTTCCAGTAGGAGCGGGAGGCTTTACAGTATATTTGACGCATCTGGGAAGGGTCTTGGATGTGTATTGATGGCACGGAAAGGTGATAGCATATGCGTCTCGGCAGCTTCGAGACCATGAGAAGAATTACCCGACTCACGATTTGGAGTTAGCAGCTGTGGTGTTTTCACTCAAGTTGTGGAGGCATTATTTATACGGGGATCGGGTAGAGATCTATACTGATCATAAGAGTTTGAAATACGTATTCACGCAGCGAGATTTGAACATGAGGCAAAGAAGATGGTTAGAACTGCTGAAGGATTTTGATTTAGATCTTCAGTATCATCCAGGCAAGGCGAATATAGTTGCAGATGCACTGAGTAGGAGAGACAGTGCCTTTATCTTGACCTCGCAGAAGCATATTAGAAGACCTTCAGAGTATGGGAATCGAAGTAGTTTTGCCAAGGGATATAGGAAGAATGACCAGTATGCAGATTCAGTCAACCTTAGTAGAGAGGATAAGGGCAGCACAAGCAGGAGATCCACAGATTCAGAAGTTGCGGTCGGAGTGTGAATCAGGCCGTAGGAAGGAGTTAGTGATTCATGAAGATGGTACGCTCAGGTTTGGAAACAGACTCTGTGTACCGAGTGGAGACCTTCGGCAAGAAGTTATGTCCGAAGCTCATAGTTCTATTTACTCCATTCATCCAGGAGGAACGAAGATGTATCGAGATATCAGGCAGTTCTTTTGGTGGAATGGCATGAAAAGAGAGATAGCGAGATTTGTATCCAAGTGTCTGGTATGTCAGCAGGTGAAAGCCGAGCAGCAGAGACCAGCAGGATTGCTACAGCCGCTTCCTATCCCAGAATGGAAATGGGAGCACATCACGATGGATTTTGTGACCGGTTTACCTAGATCCCCGGCTGGCAAGAATGCAGTCTGGGTAATAGTAGATCGACTCACGAAGGTCGCTCATTTCCTTCCCTTCCGAGTTGGACAGACTACTGAAGTAGCAAAATGTACATGAAGCAGATAGTAAGGCAGCACGGTGTTCCAGTTAGTATAGTATCAGATCGGGATACGCGGTTTACTTCCCATTTTTGGCGGAGCTTACACCAAAGTTTGGGAACCAAGTTAAGATTCAGTACTGCTTATCATCCACAAACTGACGGGCAATCAGAAAGAACCATTCAGACGTTAGAAGATATGCTACGGGCGTGTACCTTGATTTTGGCGGATCTTGGGAGGATCACCTTCATCTAGTGGAGTTCTCCTATAACAACAGCTATCAGGCTAGCATTCAGATGGCCCCGTTCGAAGCATTGTACGGAAGGAAGTGCAGGTCCCCTTTGGCATGGGACGACGTCGGAGAACGGAAGTTGTTGGGGCCAGAGATGATCACGCAGACTGTGGAGATAGTTAAGTTGGTCAGAGAGCGCCTTCGAGTTGCACAGGACCGACATCGTCATTGGGCAGATCAGCATCGTAGGCCTCTAGAGTTTAGAGTTGGCGACCAAGTGTTTCTGCGATTTCCTACTCGGGGTATCATCAGATTTGGAACCCGAGGAAAGCTTAGTCCAAGATACGTTGGTCCTTTTAAGATTCTCGCTCGGGTAGGCGATGTGGCTTATCGACTTGCCCTTCCGCCTTCGTTAACTGGCATACATGATGTGTTTCATGTGTCCCAATTACGTGGGTATGTCCCATCCGAGTCATGTCCTCGATCATTCTGAGTTAGTCGTTGGTACCGACCTAACTTACGAGGAACAACCCTGTCTATTTTGGACCGCGAGAGAAGGTACTCAAGAATCGGACGATAAGCCTTGTCCGTGTTTCTTGGAACCATCACTCTTCGGGAGAGTCAACCTGGGAGCGCGAGACGAGATCAGATCTCGGTATCCGTATTTGTTTGACTAAAGGTATATTTTTGCACCTTATTGACACGATTCCATGCTTATCTGCACCTGCTTGTTTTGCACTTTGTGATGTATAATAACTGCTATGATAGTTAACTTGTATATGATTGTGCCTTGCTTGCCCTGATTTCACTATCCTGTCTTGGCTGGAATTCCGAGGACGAATTTTTTAAGAAGGGTAGAGATGTCACTCCCCATCCTGGAATATATTTTAACGTAAACCGATAAATTATATTTACCTTGATTTATACGATATTTATTATGCAGTATTTCTTCATGCATTTCCAAAAATATTCGACAAAATATTATTTCTAATTTATTTTCTGCATTTGGGCCTACAGTTTTGGCTCATTTGGGTAACCTATTCTTGGTTCACCAATGGTTCATCATGAACCCTTTGGTTCATCATGAACCCATGGGTCCAAGATCTATATATATAACTCATCTCATTCTCTCTCCTCTCATTTATTTCCTCCACCAACCAAGGCAAGTACCAACTTGCTCAAGAGATGGATCCATAATTTTGTCAATGATTTCTTACAAAACTATTTGCCAAAACATGTTCTTCTCCTCAATCTATACTAGTTTAGAACTTGGAAATTTCTATTTTGAAGCTTTGATTTTTGTAGATATAAGTTTTAATCATTTTCGGATTTTGCATGGTTTCTACTTTAGTTGGATTTTTGAGTTTTGATGCTTCCATGTGGAAGAGCATTCAATTTCACCCAAGTTGGAACTTTGGAAATCTGGATTTGGAGTTCAGATGGCCAAGTTGTGATGTTTTGAAGCTTTGGGTTCATCCATGGTGTTCTTGCTGTTTGGAGAAGATAGTGAACAGTGTGCTCCTGTTTGAGCACGCTTCCTGTTGGAAGCGTGTCTTCCCTTGAGTCTGCGTGACTTTTCACGCAGCTCTTCCCTTGAGTCTGCGTGACTTTTCACGCAGCTCTTCCCTTGAGTCTGCGTGACTTTTCACGCAGCTCTTCCCTTGAGTCTGCGTGACTTTTCATGCAGCTCTCCCCTTGAGCCTGCGTGACTTTTCACGCACGCTGCCTTGAGTGAGCCTGCGTGACTTTTCACGCACGCTGCCTTGAGTGAGCCTGCGTGACTTTTCACGCACGCTGCCTTGAGTTGAGCCTGCGTGACTTATCATCCCTTGAGCGTGCGTGTTTTTGTTCGTACGCTTTTGATATTTTATTAGATATTATATGCCCATTTTATATCCTTACGCCTTTTGTCCCGAGCATGATATGAGCACTCATGTGACCCCGGAGAACAAAGTGTTCCTACCAGATACATGTACCTGAATGTCCCAGTTCTTGTTCATGCTCGACAAATGACTCGTAACTCCACGTGGCGTATTTGCAATGATGCATTACACTAAGGAGGGTAGCACATGTTGACATACTGATTGACATGGATCCTCTTTGGGGTACTCGTACTAAGTACGACTTTAGGAGGATAATCATGCAGGCCACAGCATGTGAGTCCAAGATTTCATCTAGGGTTAAATTAGGCAACTAAACATACTAGATGCATGGGGAGGGCAAAATCCCGAGATCATTTTACACCAGCCGCCTTGAGATATTATCTTGACGCGTCGGCTGGTCTCTACGGATACTGTGTCATCTGCAACGAGTGGATGACTGTATCCGATTAATTCCTGCTATATATTATATGTTTTAGCAAGGTGGCCTTACGAGGGACCTGTGCTCAATCATACCTGTCTACGCTAACCCCTGGGTTGGCTAGCCTTGCTGGAAAGATACGATCTGAGGATTTTCTAATAACATAACGCGAGGATAACCTCGTCCCACTAGAAATGCGTAGACTTGATTGGCCATGAAAACGACTTTCTTGTATCCTATTACCTTCCGCGAATAACTGAGGAAAGCGGACTGTCATGGTACGTGATCCAACCCATGTTCTTGTTTGATTGTTGGGTTGGTTATCGTACTATGATAGGCTGTGGACCGAAGTTATGAACGGAAGACTTATTCTGTTTGTGAAGTGCTACTTCTGTGAATGACTAAAGAACATGGTCTATCATGGTACATGATCCGACCCATGTTCTTGTTTGATTGTTGGGTTGGTTATTGTGCTACGATAGGCTATCGACCGAAGTCACAATCAGAAGATTTTAATGTTTATACCTTTTGACTTATGTAAAAGTTATAGAGTACGATACGTCCCGACTCCATGCGGCACCTTTTGTCCTTGTTTGGTTGTAAGGGTGCCATATGGGTTCGAGGATGTTGCGCTACCCTATAATAATAGCATAAGTATTACAATTATCAATCATTCTATTAACTGGGTTTTAATCTTAACTCTTGTGCCCCTTTGGCGGTACTTGCTATTCGGGGCTGACCCCGCTGGTTTTGTTTGGCCAGATCTCGTAGCAAAGCCGGAGGACACGATCTTCCTTCCTGACATCCATGGTACATACTAGGAGCATGGCGGTTCGGGGACTCGAGTGGGTTTCTTCTCCACCACTCCTGTTTATACTTTTGCGACGTTTAGCCACCGGCACCTGTTAGTCGGATTACTTGATATTTTGTGTCAGTACATAATTGTAAATAAACAGACTGCAGCTGTGTATAATTTTGTACTCCTGACTCTCTGAGATAGCTAAATTATAAAGCTAGTCTCTCATGATCATTTTGATGAAGCGTCAGGGACGCCTTACTGCTTTATCTTTGATGTTCATTTAATTGCTGATGTGACTTGATTGATTGAGACATAGAACTCTGTGGGACCATAGGAGGCTTGATTGTAGCATGTACCCCCTAGTCTCTCGACATCCACGATCGCCGTATGACGTTACGTACCTCATATGGAGTAGCTGGCCTAGTCCGCCTCCGTATTTCGGTACTGGGGCGTGACATTAGAAGACTATGGATTGTATTTTTCACACATACCCATTTTCTGTGACAACACTAGTTCTATTAATTTGACTAAGAATCCAGTATGTCACTCTCGTACTAAACATATCAAGATTCAACATCACTTTCTTAGAGATCATCAACAAAATGGAGATATAGACCTTGTATACATAGACACACAGAATCAATTAGCTGACATACTCACAAAACCTCTAACGAAAGATCGTTTCAATTATTTACGTCGAGAATTAGGCATTTTAGATGTCAATAATATTAATTAATTTTGTTTTATTAATTAATTTATTCGATACTCATAAACTATTTTCGAGACAAGCCTAAAAAGAGTCTGTCTGTCACCACGACTATGGTCGAAGCGAAGCGGTACTTAAGAGTTGTCTGGTGAACCTCCATTAGCTGGGACAGTACTCCTACAGCTAATCTGAGACAGATGCTGAGTAAAAAATATTAATTTATAAAATAATATTAATTATATTACTTTGAGATTTAAAATTACTAAACTTTGAATTAGACACTTGAAACGAATTAATGAAAAAGATGTGGCCCCATTTCTATTTTTTTTGATATATATATATATATATATATATATATATATATATATATATATATATATATATATATATATATATATAGCCAGGCAACCCTTGGCGAATTTGGCCCGAGTTTGGTCCGAATTCGGCCAGAGTTCGGCTGGGTATATATATGTACCAGCCAGAACCCGAGGCCTCCATCTTCTTTATTCTTCCAAACTACTTCAACAGCAGCTACCGCGCCTCCAAACCCTAGATTTTTCTCCATCCTTGTTCTTCCAATCCGAGTGGAGATTCTCGTCCAAACTATGGATTCGTGCGGAGAACTTCATCCTCATTAGCATATCCAACTCTTGGAAGGTATAATCCCTTCTCTCCTCTACTTTTCAATACTTAGGGTTTCTAGAAATTTTTGGGAAAGAATGCCTAAGTTCAATATCTTCAAGAGGAAGAAGACTAATGCCAGTGAAGAGGCATCGGCTTCAGATCTGCATACGAATTGCCTCTTTTCTCCGGTCCAATCGGACGATGGTGCGTCGGACGAGTTTTACTTTAAAACTTCCTATCAAGCTTTATTGTGCTACGCCGATTTTATCATGCGTACTATTTGCACCGGATCGCCAATTAAATTGACTATCTTTCTGGATCACCGCCCTTATTTTGAGGCATTAGGGTTACAACATTTTGTTACCTTACACTTTCCCATTTCTACTAATGCCATTAGGTTATTCTATTGTAATTTCGTGTTAGATACTTTTACCGCGAGGACTCGTGTCGGAGGAATCGATATCGAATTCACTGATGAAATTTTAGCAGAAATCCTTGGTATCCCAAACGAAGGTGCCCCGCTCGATGACATCACTGATTTTGATTTCTCCGATGGCACGCCACTCGTTAGTTTTAAGAATGAGCTTTGTGCGCCCGTACGCGCTCATCCTGGAAAGTCCAAGGCTCTTGAACTTGTTTAACTACGAATTATATCGCATCATCTATTCCACCTTACTCCCGAAATCCACTTCCAAAGATGACGTCACTGCACTTGAGCTCTCTGCTCTTTATCATATTCTTTAGGGGATTCTTTTTTCTGCCCCTAAGACTATCATCCAGATAATGGGTAGATATCGCCGGAGAGACCGCAACCTATCTTATGCGATGCTTATTCTTCGCATCTTTCAGAGATTTGATATTGATCTATCTACTTGTGCTGTCGACCCCGAGCCCAAGTTCCTCAAACTCTCTCATCGCAGCATTGCCACTGTTCCTCCACCTACTCCTTCTGTACCTACTCCCACAGTACCTGTTCCTCCTCATTCTTACCCAATGACATTTGAGGGTATCCATCAGCACTTATTAGATCTGCAGTCATTTTATGTTGAGAATTCTAGGGAACACGAGTTCCGTGATGTGACTCGGTTCCAGGCGATTGCCAACTCCTTCGTCGATCTGAGGTTTGTGCAGATGGGTCATTCTGCTAGCTCTATATCTCGAGACCCTTCTGTTTCTGGCTACCGTATTGACGACGAGGCGGTCCACTCTCTGTTTCATCTAGGGAACGCCTATAATTGGTATCGTACCACTGGTGCCACTCCTCGTACTTCTGGCACTGGTACTTCTGGAGCTGGTCCATCTGGACATGCTGGCACTGTAGCTGATGACGATGATGACGAGGATGATGATGACTTTTGAGATGTTAGATATTGAGACTGTTACTTTTGTCTTATGTATACTTGGAAATGCTCCGACATTCCAAGATTTTATCAGTACTCTTATTTTTAGTTATTATCAGCACTTTTCTATTATATGACTGTTCATAGACATAGTTTTGATTATGCCTTAGTTTTGGCATCTTATTTTATTATTCAGCACTTTATTTGTTTCAGTTTTATTCTCGTACTTTATTAAAACTGCTTGTGACAAATACATGCCTGTGTTGTTCTCTAGACTATCTATTTCTCTTACTGTTTATACCATGCATGTCATGAATATTTATATATATTTTTTCTATTGTGTTTCTTCACTATTTTTTACTTATGTATTTATTGCGGGGGAGCTTTCTCTCTTTGCAATTATTTAACTAAGTGACAACGGGGGAGAAATAAGATCTAACATTTTTGTGAATACAGGTTATGAACAATTTTTTTTGATTACTATTTTGAATTGATCCAAGCTTAGATGTTATATCGACAAGGTTTGTCAATTATCAAAATGGGGGAGATTGTTGGCCCATTGGTCATGGTTAAACCTGATTTTAATAATTGATCAAACTCTGTCTCGATATAAATACAAGTCAATTCAGATGTTTACCTACGGTATTTTGGACACTGCTCAACGATGGATATCTACTATGTTCAAGACTGAAGCTGTTTGCCACTCAGAATTTACTTCCTGTTAAGCTATGTAATTTTTTATTTTATTGAGTCTAGGAATATATTGTACACCAGGTCGTACTGGCAAATAGGCTATTCGAAAATGTTTTTCAAAACCATCATATTCTTTTACAAATGACCTATGTTTTTGAAAACATTCTTTTTACCAAAAGCTTCTGAAGGACTTTTCAAAAAGCCAAATTGATTTTTTCTCAAAATGAACTGGCAGAACCATAGCAGAACTCGGTCCGAGTTCGGCCAGAGTTCGACCAATTGTAACGTTAGTGAACGTTGGATTTTGAACTTGGTCATCCTTCAGTTGCGGTTTCTTACAAAGAGTTCTGTCTGAATTCTGCCCGAATTCTGTCAGAGTTCTGTCTTTGGAAAAACTATAAATAGAAAAGTATTTCGATCATTTCAAATCACCAATTCACTTTCAATCTCTTCTCCTCCTGAGCTTATATTCTTCCAAAGAGTTTTCAAAAAGCTTATATTTTCAAATCCAAAGCCAGTTACAATCCTCTAATCGATTTGCCAGCGCGGGTACGGTCTAGAAGTTTCAGAACGATTGTAATCAGAGGCTTGATAGAAGATACAACTCTTCACAATTGAAGTTGGTCGAGTTCTTCGTATCACAGCTCGCGTCTGTAGAAGTTGCAAGAACTTCGTATGAAAACTTGTAGGATTTTCCAATAGTGGATTCAACTGGAAGCTAGAGTTCTTCCGACTGGACTAGTCCTCACAAGAGGAAAACCAGTATAAATTTCGGTGTTTGCGTTTGCCTTCTCATCACTTTTAATTTCTATCATTTACTTTGTGATTGTTATTATATCTATGATCTAACTGCTAACAAGATTTTTTATTAGCAATATTCCGCTGCCTACTCTATTCACCCCCCTCAAGAGTATTCTGCTTTACGATTTCGTTCCTACAATTATAACTACTAATATACCATATTTATTCTTTTTCTTCTTTGTTTTACATCTACTTCCTCCAACTACGACTACTACCTCCGGTGAGTTTTTAAATAATTTTTTATACTCTCTCATATTTTCATCTAGACGATCATTCTTATAATGATTATCTACATCCAGACGATTATTCCTATAAATTTTGTTGGGCGCGTACAAAAGCGTTTGGTAACCCACCTGACCAAAATCAACTCTCGTCTAACGGATACCAATCACAAGATGAAGACAAGTATATGGTTGACGTACGTCACCTGGACAAATCCCAACCTTTAATAACTCAAATAAAATTACAAGATTGACAGAACTCACGTTGAACCCTTTGTCCTAATAGGTTCAACCCCCTCACCACTCTCAAGAAGAAAAATAGAAGATTATAATTGAGATCACTCACCAACCCGTAGTAATATTCCTAACTGAAGTTGACGACTCCTCGATTAGATCTTCTTCTCTCTTCTATCTTGGATGACGAAGTCCTAAGAGCAAAGTACAAAATTTTTCTTAGATTTTCTTGTAGATAAGCACCTCGAATCTCCACTTTTGTGCTTTGTGCTTATTCTTTGTGCCTCCACCCTCACCCAATATATATAGGATGAGAAAATCCTATTTTAGGTCATAATATGATTTCTTAATTAGAAAGCCCTCAAATAAGAATCCTATTACACCTAAAATAGCCCATCAATTATCCTATTTTACATCATAATAGGACTTCCTAAAATAATGTAACACCCATATTCTGAATGCATATTTTGTCAAGCCTGCATGTATTTCGGACCTGTATTTATTTTCTCGGATTTTGGTATGTACTTGTAATTGGCTTGACTTACAGATTTTGGTTCTCGTAATTGGGTTTTACCTGGCTTGGTTTATTTTATGGAGGAGAATTGGTTTGGTTTAGTTTGGTTTGGTTTAGTTTGGTTTGGTTTAGTTTGGTTTAAAATGCATTGGAGCACCTTAGCCTATGCTCCACCCTCAACACAACACACCCACCTCCATTAAATCCCACCTAACTTTTCTCTCTCCTCTTTATTTTTCATTTACTTCTCCATCTCCTTCTTCTTCCTTCCTCTACACAACTCACCAACACCCATAGGCAAGTGCACCTTGCCACCATATGAGAACCACATTTTATTTGTTCATTAGCTAGATTAGGCCATGGTGATCAACATTAGAACTTACATTTTGTGATTTGGAGTCTCCATTGTTCTAGATCTAGATTTTAACTATTTTCGAATTTACATGATTTTGATCTATTTTGGTTGGATTTTTGTGGGTTTTGATGCTTCCATGTGGAAGAGAATTCAATTTTACTCAAGTTAGAACTTTAAAAATCTAGATTTGGCTTTGATTTGACAAAGATATGAAAATTTGAATTCTTGGTGTTCTTCTCGGCCTGGAGTAGCAGCCTGCAGCCTGCGCTCTTTAGCGCAGTGCTGGACTGCGCACCCCCTCTCGGCCTGCGCTCTTTAGCGCAGCGCCGACCGCGCAGCTCGCCCTATGGTGAACTGCGCTCAGCCCCATGCGCCAACTATTCCTGCGTACTTCATCCTGCGCAGTTCACTCCTGCGCAGTCCATTCCTGCGCACTCCACCCCTGCGCAGTTCACTCCTGCGCCAACCATTCCTGCGCACTCCACCCCTGCGCAGTTCACTCCTGCGCAGTCCATTCCTGCGCACTCCACCCCTGTGCAGTTCACTCCTGCGCAGTCTGTTCATGCGAAATCTGACCTATGCGCCATCTGCCCCTGTGCCCTGTGTCCCTGCGCACTTGGCACCCTGCGCAGCTGACACCTGCGCAATCTAACTCCCTGACCCCTTGCGCAATCCATTGGCTCTTGGAGTTTTGGTTTTATTTCTCTAAGCTTGGCTCTTCTATAGCCCTGTATATTGATATTTTATTAGATATTTTACGCCCATTTTATATCCTTACACCTTTTGTCATAAACTTGATTTTACTTAACATGTTTGGAATGACTATTGTACATGGCATGGTATGACAAGAAACTAGCATAACGCGACAGTGACCCGTAGTGGTACACTTCTGACATGACCAACCTGACATGATAGTGGCCCGTCGTGGCACACTCCTGACAAGTACCCTGACATGATTTACCTTGATAACTTGATAGTGGCCCGTGGCGACGCACTCCTGACTTGACTTGACTTGTAACTTGTAACTTGACTTGACTTGATGTTGTTGCGACAGCTAACTTGACTCGTATAATCAACTTGACACCGTGGGTGTTCCTGCTTGCTTGCTTGTGTAATCCACTTGTCTTGTCTTGCATCATGTCTAGGACGTGACTCCCTGGTTCCCACGGTCAGGGATTCATACTGAATATAGATTAGGCTAATGACTAGATCAAACTGTAGTTCCTGGAGAATTTCCAGTCACAGGCAATCTCGTTATCTGGGCGCTCTTAATTGGACTTGTAGCTTGCCGACGAGTAGAGCACATTTCCAGCGCACTGTCATGTGTTGCACCCTCTAAGTCACCTAAGGGTATATCGTCTCCGGGGCGATGTACCCAACCATACTCTCAACCCACGGAAGGATAACTGGATGGTCTGCAGGGCTTGGGACTGGAAAATTCTCACTTGCATCTTGTTAGTAATTAGGCTTGTGATAACCCTAGTTAGTTAAAGTAGTAAGCCGTAGTATTTTGCTTGGCCACTTGTGAATGGATGATGTCTAGCCCTGTCTAAGTCTTGTCTAGTCCCTGTACCTGGATCCCCTGATCATGCTTGTTTTACTTATCTTAACAATAAATGGGTAGAGACAGAGTGTTGTTCAGGCGAATGGTTACAACCTCGATCCTTGTCTGGTTTAAGGGTTGTAACCTGGCTCCCGGAATGGTCCCACGTCACTAGTCATTTATTATCCTGTTACACTCTTTATTACTTGTACCTTCTTCCATTTCTTTTTTATGTTCTGATATTGCTGGCTTTTGTTCTTATTTCGTGGCCTCCTTTGTGGCACTTGCTCTTTCTGGGGTTTGACCCAGCTGGTTTTGTGTGGCCAGATTTCGGAGCAGCACCCGAGGATCTACCGAACCTCCAGCCCGATGGTGGCGACTAGAAGGAACTCGGGCTACGAGTGAGTTTTCTATTTTGTTTCGCTCACTCTATTGTAAAGTTATTCTTTTGAGGCGTTTAGCCGACGAGCACCTGTTAGCTCGATGCACTTTTACTTACTGTCTGCCTACGGGCTGTAAACATGATTAACAAATCCTAGGGTTGATCATGTATGACTTAACTCTTGCTAGTCCTAGCATTTTGTACGACTAGCTTCATGATCAGCTGATATGTAATATTTGGGACGCCTTTTATTGTATATTTGGTGGTCAAACATCTTGTAATTATATTATTTGCTTGAGATTGAGACAGTAGGCTTGACCTTAAGAAGACTGTTGGCTTGTAGTAAACCCTCATATCTAGACAGCCGTGACCGTATAGCGAGATGGACTTCATTTCAATATACGTAGCTGGCTATGTTCGCCCCCGCTCTCCAGTATTCTGGTTCTGGGGCGTGACAAATAAGAATCCTATTATATCCAAAATAGCACAACACCAATTATGGACATCCAAATCTAATCAAATCAAATATTTAATAAGATTTAGATTCCACAAATATGTTGTTACCAAATCCAGACTAGACTCCAACAATCTTCTTCTCCAGTCTGATAAGAGGGTATTGACCCCATGGGTCCTCAACTGGACTCCATGCCTATCGTCCCACGATAGATTTTCTGCTCTCCTATGCCACTGATCTTCGATCTCCCGAGTTGCTTTGCATCTTTCTTTGTCTCTAGCTCCCAGACCGTCATGTTGACACTAGCTGCTATGCATAGCACCTCCTGCACCACTGGGATCCTGCCGATATCAATGACACGACCAAGACCGAAATCTCTAACGATTAGTCTCACCGTAATTCTTGGCTACATGTCCCTGACTTCTGTCTTCCACCGGAAAGTGTTAACGTTCCGACGAGCTTCTTCACCCTTGGCTGGCCCAACCAAGCGGACGGTGTGGTTCTTACAAGATTTGAACTCCTGAACCTGCCCACCTTCGTGTCCGAACTTGAAGCTCCCTCATAAACATGCGTCCTCGAGCAGAACATCATACACTGTGCATGCCGTCGATGACCTACAACTCCCCTTGAAATATGTGAATGATATTGCTCCCGCCTCAGATTGAGTTTGCTATAAACCTTGATTTTCTCTCTGGCTTCGAACTGCTGAAACCGATGTCGCTCCGTGAAGATTTAGCAAACCACCTGTCATCAAATCTGGATCCGTAAAGCAACCCACACCTGGAGACCGACCAGCTGTCATGGGGCCAACAAACTAACCCTCAATCTTTGACTCATCACCATTCGTCGCTTTATCTCGATGAACCGAATCCTCCGTAACCATCAAAGCATCTAGAAATCCCTCCTCAGCAAGTTCTCGATGATCCACCTCCTATCGAACACCCCTCGAGCCTCTATCCGATGACTGTGGCCTGCCTGTACAGCTCAGCGGCTTGAGCCTGTACATGCCATAACACAAATCTCCCCGAGCCAGCTGTTGGAAACTCTTCGCAAGCATCCAATTTTTGCTTCCAAACAGACTACGACAGGCATCATCTGCCACCCTCCCTACGAAAACCAAGTTGTAGCACAAACTCGGTACATGTCGCACACCCCTGAGGATGAGTTTCTCACCAAACTCCGTCGTCAAGTGCACATCACCGATGCCTACAACTGCAGCCATCCCCTTGAATGTCCATCCAAATTGAACATATATATATATATATATATATATATATATATATATATATATATATATATATATATATATATATATATATGAAATTGTTTGTTTTAGATTTTTTGGTTTTAGAAAATTTCAAAGGGGAATTATGCCAAACTCTAGTAAAAAGTAACCTTTGTACGAGAGTTTAAAAGAGCAAATGAGAAAATTTTAAGCTAAAAATTTACAGGTGCATTATTCTCTATTTGACTTTTCTAGAACACATTATTAAGTTATATTTAACAATCATTTAACTATTTAATCATTTTTTCTTATAGAATGTGTTCACAGTAGTACATAGCTTCAGTTTTTCGACCATAACTCCTATATGGCTTACTATTTTTTGTTCAAAACAATTTTCTAAAAAATCTAACATGTAGGACTATCATAATCAGATAGCGGCACGCAGAAATAATATTTATATTTTTTTATGGTTTTCCTACGACAGATTCCACAAATTTGATTATTCCAAAAAATAGGCAAATTGCAAGTGTTATAACTCAAAATTGGTATATTATTTTTCCATGAAATTTTTTGATCTGAATAATAGGTAATTTAACTCGTACTGTCAAAATTTTATCCTCATCGGGCTAGGGGCTTGGAAGAAATCATGATTTCATTCCCTGATGTCCCGATTTAACGAATTAAGTTCTTAGAAAATTATTGTCTACTATGGTGATGTGTAGAACCTTAAATATATTCTATCAGAATTTGTGATAATTATTTAGTATACAAAAGGAGTTTTTAAAATCCAAAAAGTAACCTTGGAGTCTTGAAAGTGGGTCTAAACCCTATAATTCGCTAGTAGATCAACCCCAAGTTATGTGTTAATGAAAGTTGCTTTATTTTTTTATGATGTTTGGCATGGGTACAGTAAGGCCTCGTTTGGTTCGCAGAATCATGGTGATGGAAGGGAATTCATTACTTTCCTATGTTTGGTGCCAAAGAAATTAAGGAGGAAAGGAAAGTAATTTCCAATGGAAAGAAAATTATGGAGGAAAATGGTTCCATCCATCCAAGCAATGATTCACTTTTCCACCTTTATCCTTTTCAATTTCCTTGACATTTCCAAACACCGGAAAGAAACACCAAGGAAATGATTTTCCTTCCTTTCCTTTCCGCGAACCAAACGAGGCTTAAGGGGAGGGATGCATGACCACTAGCTTGTCGGTTACACAAATTCAATAGATGGTACATGCAACGATTGTACCTAGCATTTTTACTACCATGCTTGTTTTTTGTTTCCAATGTTATTTCTATTTATTATATGATTCCCCATGTCTATATCATATTGTTGATCTCGACACTCGTACACATAGCGTTATTGTATAGTTCTTTATATCCAGTTGTGCATGTCTATTACTCGTTTCATTCATTATCCATTTACTTGCATGCATGACTGATCTATTAGAAATGTATCGTAATTGGAAATGGGAGAATGCACTGTTAGGTTATGGAACGCTACTAGTATACCTATTAGCCCATCATACTCATATAATAGCCATCTGGTGTGATCACACACCGACATGTCGGATACCCACTCGCAGTCTATATATCGAACGTTCTGTTCTAAATGACAAATGTTACATGGAATTCTTATTTCTTGTTTCTCTAGTAGATTAATAATGTTCTTGTTACTACTACTATTGTTCGCTGCTACACACTTGCCACCATTATTGTATTACCATTTATCCTTCTAGATTCACATGATAGTATCAGTGTTTAGCATGCATTCTTTCATGTTTACTCGGCTCCAATTTTGACTGGATAACCAATATTTTCAACTTTAAAGGACAAGTAAGCCCACACACTACGGTCCTTTAGAGGGTGAGATAGGTGAGTTAGTGGAGGATGTTGAACCCATTCAAAATAGGGACATTATTTTTTAGTTAGCACTCTTTATTTCATTTAGCGGGTTTGTTCCTGAACCCCTTTATTCTGGACTTTATATTATTTTTCAATTTTTGTTATATGGTTTCTTTTGAACCATATGGACGTTAATTAATTAAATAAGTGACCGTGGGCTTTTATATGTTTGCATTCATTATATCTTCATGTCTAGATTTGTGAATGAGTTTAAAATTGATATATATATATATATATATATATATATATATATATATATATATATATATATATATATATATATATATTATATATATATATATATAAATATATATATATGTTATAGAATTGTGATAAAATTATTAAGTGATTCATCTTAGTGGATTGTGTGTGTGTGTGTGTGTGTGTGCATATATATATATATATATATATATATATATATATATATATATATATATATATATATATATAAAATAAAAAATAATATATATATATATATTATTATTTTTTATTATATATATATATATATATATATATATATATATATATATATATATATATATATATATATATATATATAAACACGTGAGAAGATTGATGAAATAGAGATCGTATTTATGTATTTTATGTGGGGATTTTGATGAATATGGAGTGGATATTTATATTATTAGTTGTGGAGGTGTAGACTACTTAATAACGTCGACAATGCAGTATAGGCTGGGCTTGGCCACTCACTGGTACACAATTATTTATGAACGCGTCGAGACATTATCACCTATAGAAGGCAGGGTAAGCGACAAAAGTGTAAGATGGAGAGGGATTTTGCCCACTCGTCCTCAGACTCAAGGGAACCAGAGGGTTTTGACCGTTGGCTACGCAAATAGAGGTAAGTCTCCATGAGTGTCAATGACATTACTAGAGAGAAGGCCCATCTTAATTACAAGGTAAATGAGAAGAGGAGGTAGCTTGGCTATAATTTTAGTCCCACACTTGTGACCCCCAAGGTGTTTGTTGATTTACACCAGAGGTCCCTTAGTAAAATTTTCTTTGGGCCGGTCAACCTATTTTTTGAGCTGACTTGTGCAAGAAGCAAGATAGCCTACAATGGATCAAGTAGAGGCTAATGGAGTTAGGAGGGTGGCTGTCACCTTAGATGACCTGGCCGAATCTATGTAGTTTTGGAAAATTACTGTGAGTCTCTATGTGCTGGGTCCCACACCAGTCTACGTACAGCCAGTTGAAAGGATTTGCGACCAGGGTCTGGAAGCTGAAGGGTGCGATGGAAATATTTGATAGACATAATGGCTTCTTTATTGTACAGTTTGCCCTGCAAGAGGATATGGAGAGGACCTTGGAGGAAGGTCTATGGACCTTCGATGGAAGGTTGGTAGTTTTTCATCAATGGAATCTGGAACATAATTGTTTCCATCACAAAATATGAGTTTTGCTAACTTTGAATTTTGTGAATTACAACAAAGAAAGTACAATGGAATCCTAATATTGAAGATTCCAAGTACAAAAAATAAGAAAAATCTGGGAAAGTGTGACGATGAAGATCGAGTTGTTCAACTAACTTTTTTACTCCATTGACGATTGACCGAAGAAGTAAAATTGCAAAGTCTCTAGCTAACTAGCGAGAGGGACAACAGTTGGACTCTCTCTACTCTCTGATTTATGTCTTTGTGTGTCTCTCCCTTTTCTCTGTGTGGGAGGCACATGTCCTTCTATTTATAGTCTTTCTCACTGGGATTGTCTTGCATGTATAAGACCTAAAAATCATTATTTTTAGTCTATGCGCCCAGAATCTGGGCAGTCGCATAACATTCTTAATACAACGCGATTGTAATCGTGTACGCATGTAACCGTCCAGCTGCTATGTGGCATTAGTTGGGAGGAACCGCTGCTTAAATCTTGGAATGTTCCTAATCTGGGTTGTTATACCTGTTGCATGCATGACTCAGTCAACCTGAAGCGTGGCATACGACATGATCGTTAAAAGAATCCCATTTTGATATCATGGTTACAGTGCCCAAGCCATAAATACGAGACTGGACCTTATGCCGTATGGGAACACTACCGTATGAGGGCTCATGGGGAATACCGTCGCTTGGGAACACTGCCATATGAAGGCTAAAAGGAAAACTGTCGATGAAGACTCAGCCACATGGACAGATTTACTGCATATACACATGGAACTATACGACGGAGCGATGGTCGGTCGACAAGAAGAAGGCGGAGTGGAACTCTGTGACTGGAGCCTGCTAGGCTAGCGGAGGTGTAGGCATTGTGTCGCCAGAGTTACGTCGGGGAAGCGACGGTGCGCATGTGAGCGGGGTTTTAATTTGGTGCTGATAGTGTTGGTGAACGGAGGGCGATGGTATTGAAAACTACTGTGGCGATGGTGACGTGGGGCTAGGTGGACACGGCTGAGGTGGTGACCGTGTGGATCTGTAGTCGACGGTGTAATACCCCATCCCACAAAGTCAATCGGAGGAAACGAAATGCCGACGACGTTGGGACTTAGCCTTGCAACGGTTACTCGAAGGCTCACTCGGTCGAGGCGACTCCTCGTTCAGGTGGGGTAGTTTCAGTGAACTTGCCTCATCTTAGCCTTTACTTAACAACTCACATGTTTTCAACTTGCACAAGTTAGGCTTGATAATAAATGAGACGTATCCACATAGCTAAGAGAATAATCCCGACGGGTCGGAATGTCTTAGAATATGGAAATGGTCCCACGGTCTGCTTAGAAGTTGGCTCAACGTGCTTTCAAATGACAATCGGTCCTTCGTCTCGTGGCTTGGGAGAAGGAAGTTGGTCTAAGTTGCTAAGTTGTCCCGACACTCGAATTAGCCTAAGTCATAGGCGTCGTCCGCTTGAATGCTTGATAAAGCATGCACGGTCCCGTCGTTTGCCCCAACACTCGAATTAGCCTAAGTCATAGGCGTCGCCCGCGTGAATGCTTGATAAAGCATGCACGGTCCCGTCGTCCAAGGCTTGGCATAGCCTTCGCATATCCCATGGGTTGCAATATTGCACGGCTGGTGGCTTAAGTCTAGGCACCCAAGAGTTTGGTTATTTAAGTCGACCCCGTGTATAGCATGTTCTCTAGATGCGAAGCTCGGTGTAGCCTTTGCTCGTCGAGTCGTTGCCCGAATAAGTTAGATAAGAGTTGTGCTGGGCTATCGCAACCATTTATAGCACAGTCCTGTTCTATCTGCAGTTGTCAAGTCGCGTAGTCCCTTGAGAACAAGGCTCGTCATATAAAGTATATGACTTGAGCGATAGCGTCACCTAGAGAACCAGGCCTGTCTAAGGCACGAGCCCTGGTGGATTTAGTAAAGAGTATGCCACAGACAAAGGAAGTCCACGCGACTGGTTGTCGTCGAGATCGGTCCCGTTACTTGGGAGTCTCAATAAGTCTCGTACACGAGATCGGTCCCACTACTTGGGAGTCTCGCTAAGTCTTGATAAAGAAGCACACGAGATTGGTCTCGCTACTTGGGAGTCTCGCTAAGTCTCGATAAGTCTCGTACACGAGATCGGTCCCGCTACTTGGGAGTCTCGCTAAGTCTTGATAAAGAAGCACACGAGATCGGTCTCGCTACTTGGGAGTCTTGCTAAGTCTCGATAAGTCTCGTATACGAGATTAGTCCCACTACTTGGGAATCTTGATAAGTCTGGATAAGCAATCATGCGAGATCGATCCCGCTACTTGGGAGTCTCGATAGAAAGAAGGAAAATATGGTCATGGTTAAGGAAGGACCTGATAGATCGAGTTGAGTCTTGCATGGTCATTGGACAACTTGTCGACAAGATGAAGTCTTCTCGAGTGATCGCTGGGGCACCGGGATCATGTCGGCCCGGGAGGAGCAATGCAGCTCTAGGTAGGATGCTGGATAACCGCATGGAAGATACTTGGCACTTCCGGAGCTAGCTACCCGTAGAGGGACAGGCCGATATCTCGAGCCGAGTCTAAGATAGCTTGACATTGCTAGTAACCACTCATATAGATGGGTCGGCAGAATAGCGGCACACCGCGTGTATGCCTTTGGTTTGAGTCTAGAACTTGAATACATGTTTAGTAGGTAACACAATGTATGGGCCTAAGATTGGACTGCAACATAGGTATCGTGCTTGGCATGATACTCGGCGTTGGAATGTTCATGGAATCGTCACTATGTTTTACAAGTCTCGTCTAAGTTGGTTTATGAGTTGAACATGTAGGCCGCAAGGTGGTAGCATGGATAAGTCTTGGTAAGTTGTATGGCACGGCCTCAATCTCGGTGCACGAACAAGTCTAAGCAAGGTCTAGAGGCACGACCTGCACGAGTCGTTCCCTTGACGTCGTTGGCATACGAATGGTTTAGAGGCATATGAAAGAAGTGGAAGTCTTGGCACAGTCGAATCGCATAAGTTCCTGCTTGGCGAGGCACTGCCTCGAATACATTGAAGTCGCGAATAGAGTATGACACGACCCTGCCGTCCCGAGTCGAAGTTTGGTCAAGTACCTAAGCGATGAGGCATTGCCTCAATCGAAATACACGTTGGAATTGTGGCACGACCATGTCGTAGCACGTCGGGTTGGTCAGACGTCTACATCTTAAAACTGATCCTAAGGAAAGACTAGAAAGATAATCGTAAAGGGACTTGTATTACACAAAGTAAATGAATGTGTCGGTTTTGTATGGGTGGACGAGGAGCTCAGTCCACTAGTACAGTTAAGTATTGACACCCACACAGTTTTCATGTGCAGGAGCAGGTAGAAGCTCATGGCATAAAGCTCGCTTGGATGTGTCGAGGCACGGAGATCCTTGGCGAGTCGAAGCGTGCGGCCGCGTGAACTCAAGACTTAAACGGGACATAATATATGGATATTGCCTTCCGAAGCTTCCGCTGGCTCAAGCATTGTATCGAGAGATGAGAGAGAGCAAAGTGACTTATAAAATGAGAGAAAAGTGAGCACGAGAGACTTATAATCATGGCCTTGTGCCTATTATAATATGATTGTTCAATATCAATAAAGAGCTCTTTTGAATAACTTGTGTTTTGCCTTTAAATTTTTGCTGTATGTTTAATATTTCTGCTTGGGACTTCTGTGCGACGACCCCATCGCCACCGCTGTAATCGGCCGTTATGGAACTGTCTTGTACGAGCGCAATCTAGGCTCGTACGGTATCACGCCTTAGCGAGAACGATCGCTCCTACGAGAACGAGGCATGACATAATGGTATCAGAGCACGACTTTACGTCCTTGGACTACAAGTTGAATTTCTCAGTTTTGAAAGCTCGTCGTCGATAAAGAAGTATTCGTTCTCTATGAAATATCCCACGACATGTCCATACAATAAGTCTAAATATTTTTAAAAGCTCGTACAAGTGTTCAATTGAACGCATCGGTAGGCCTTTGTGCCGAACGGTATCAAACTTGACTCGATATAAAACACATGCTAAAGTTAGCAAGTCACGTGCGTGCCTAACTAATCATGCGTCGGCATTAGCAAATGAGCATGCTAACTCGGAGTATAGTACGCACGGGATAGCCATGCATATGGCTTTTTGGCTAAGTTGTGCCGCGTGTCGCGCACCTAGACTTTTTGGTGCGAACGAGTCACGAGCAATATTAAGTATCGCTCGGTCGAGAACGGAGATACACTTAGAGTGTATATCGATAGGAATGCTATCGAACTAACGCTTAGGCGTACACGGAAGATTGATCTGGATTTTGAGAAATAGAGCGAACGACTTAGTACGTCGAGACGATGTGAGTGATTACGCTAGAGATTCGTTGAACGAATCATGTTGGCGAAGCGATGCGATCGCGCATAGCCTTAGAACGCATCACGTTTAGTTGGTCGTGACTTCGTATGTTCCGAACAAGATATCGTTCGGACAATTTGTGAATGGGCAACGCGAGTTAGAAAATAATTCGGAATGATGAAACAAGTGAAGGTCTTGATTGAGGAAATCTAGTAAATCACACGTACAATTTCGGATTGAAGTCAAATGAAATGTGACTTGAGTTTTGGACAACAATCTTGAAACTAGCGTAAGAAATAGCGATCGAACTTGGTCTTGAATATCGAGAAAATTATGGAATATCCAACTCGGACAACAACATTTGTGCACGACTCGGAGTTCATTGCAAAAGGAAGATCATTAGGTTACGTACATCATCGATGGTATTGAGACGTATCAAAGATCGATGTGCAATAACTCGTGGGTACTCTGATTCAAGGAATGACGATCGTGTAAAATGTCATTGTTCTGCTGGATGCTATCCTCATGATGTTAGAATACGTCGAGGAAAATATAGACTGGGCTTGAGGATTTTCTAGTTGAACGAATGACAAACGAACTGTCAAACTGAGATCTTGGCTTGGATGAAAATAAAATGTTTGGATTACTTCGACGATAACCACAACATTGATGTTCTTATTTTATGCAAGCGCAACTACAGCCTCGCACATGCGTCACGTCGATTAGGACAATCACTCCACGTGAGCGCTGGTATGGTGATTCATACAGCGGGGGTGATCGAACTTGTATGGCGTGGCAATTTGTATGCATCGACTTGTGGTTTGACGTGAAAGTAGACTCAAGGATGACCCCGTGTGCTTGACGATTGAACTTGAGGATTGAGTAGGTCCAATCCACGTATCGAGAATAAATTAGTCTAGACTCAAGCAAGAGTTACTCCTCGACGAGAATGATTATTCCGCGGGAGCGTTGTATGGTGATTCATGAACCACCGTGGATGATCAAACTCACGTGAGATTTGGGCGCAATATATTGTCGAGCTAGACGACCTCATGATCGAATACATAAATTGGTTAGAATTGGTGAATTGAACAAAATCGAATATGTGCAACGAGTGCTTGATGCGTATTAGGTGATTGTGCTCCATGTTTAGAAATCTTAGTGACGCGAGCTTGGGTAGAGAATCCCATACTATGGACTTGGTTTGACCTTAGGATTGGGGTCAGTATTGGCATTATTGTTGGGGAACTATGATTCCAATCCTGACATTGACTTGGCCTTGAGAAATGGCCTAGCGGTTAGGCGAGACGCCCTGTTTCAAGAGTTAGCAATCGAAAGATTGATCTTGAGGATTGGTTGGATGGATAGAATGATTCTAGGGTATGAAATGCCCCTCATGAGATTTGGCTGACATGTATATATTTCAGGGACGCCTGAGTATTTGTACGATGCGACTCGAGTGAGAATGGCAAATTCTCTTTCATGTGGCTTGGCTGAATGCATGTATTTTAGAGACGCCTGGAATGCGTGCACGATCCAATCAAGTGATACGTTGAATTCAAACGAGACTTGAGGAATGGAAGAGTGTCGAGAATTTGGAATCGTATTAATGGAAATTTGATAATAGTGCGAGCGTGGCTCGGAATCAAAGAAATGCGTAGACGGAGTGTGTACGATAAAATTATGGCGTACCTCGCTCGATTGTTATAGTCCCGTGTCTGGGCATGATTAAGTCTTGGCCATAGAAATGGTAGGATGACTTGCCTTCAGAAAAGTCTCGAGGATGAGACTTGTTCTGGGTGGTGTATGTTGTAGTGCCCTATCCCGCAAAGTCAATCGGAGGAATCGAAATGCCGACGGCGTCGGAACTTAGCCTTGCAACGGCTACTCGAAGTCTCACTCGGTCGAGGCGACTCCTCGTTCATGTGGGGTAGTTTTGGTGAACTCGCCTCATCTTAGCCTTCACTTAATAACTCGCATGTTTTCAACTTGCACAAGTTAGGCTTGATAATAAAAGAGACGCATCCACAAAGCTAAGGGAATAATCCCGACGGGTCGGAATGTCTTAGAGCATGGAAAAGGTCCCACAGTCTGCTTAGAAGTCGGCTCAACGTACTTTCAAATGATACTCGGTCCTTCATCCCGTGGCTTGGGAGAAGGAAGTTGGCCTAAGTTGCTAAGTTGCCCCGACACTCGAATTAGCCTAAGTCATAGGCGTCGCCCGCTTGAATGCTTGATAAAGCATGCACGGTCCCGTTGTTTGCCCCAACACTCAAATTAGCCTAAGTCATAGGCGTCGCCCGCATGAATGCTTGATAAAGCATGCATGGTCCCATCGTCCAAGGCTTGGCATAGCCTTCGTTTGTCCCATGGGTTAAGTCGTATTGCATGGCTGGTGGCTTAAGTATAGGCACCTAAGAGTTTGGTTGTTCAAGTCGACCCCGTGCATAGCACGTTCCCTCGATGAGAAGCTTGGAGTAGCCTTTGTTTGTCGAGTCATTGCCCGAATAAGTTAGACAAGAGTTGTGCTGGGCTATCGAAGCCATTTCTAGCACTGTCCCGCTCTATCTGCGGTTGTCAAGTCACGTAGTCTCTTGAGAACAAGGCTCGTCGTATAAAGTATATGACTTGAGCGATAGCATCACCTAGAGAACTAGGCCTATCTAAGGCACGAGCCCTGGTGGATTTAGTAAAGAGTATGCCACAAAGGAAGTCCACGCGACTGGTTGTCGCCGAGATCGGTTCCACTACTTAGGAGTCTCGATAAGTCTCGTACACGAGATTAGTCCCGCTACTTGGGAGTCTCGCTACGTCTTGATAAAGAAGCACAGGAGATCGGTCTCGCTACTTGAGAGTCTCGCTAAGTCTCGATAAGTCTCATACACGAGATCGATCCCACTACTTGGGAGTCTCGCTAAGTCTTGATAAAGAAGCACACGAGATCGGTCTCGCTACTTGGGAGTCTAGCTAAGTCTTGATAAGTTTCGTACACGAGATCGGTCCTGCTACTTGGGAGTCTTGATAAGTCTGGATAAGCAATCACGCGAGATCGGTCCCGCTACTTGGGAGTCTCGATAGAAAGAAGGAAAACATGGTTATGGTTAAGGAAGGACCTGATAGATCGAGTTGAGTCATGCATGGTCATTGGACAACTAGTCGACAAGGTGAAGTCTTCTCGAGTGATCACCGGGGCGCCGGGATCATGTCGGCCCGGGAGGAGCGAGACGGCTATGGGTAGGATGCTGGATAACCGCATGAGAGATACTTGGCACTTCCGGTGCTAGCTACCCACGGAGGGACGAGCCGATATCTCGATCCGAGTCCAAGATAGCTTGACATTGCTAGTAACCACCCATGTAGATGGGTCGACAGAATAGCGGCACAACGCGTGTATGCCTTTGGATTGAGTCTAGAACGTGAATGCATGTCTAGTCGATAACATAATGTCTGGGCCTAAGATTGGGCTGCAGCATAAGCATCGTGCTTGACACGATACTCGGCGTCGAAATGTTCATGGAATCATCACTATGTTTCACAAGTCTCGTCTAAGTTGGTTTATGAGTCGAACAGGTAGGCCGCAAGGCGGTAGCATGGATAGGTCTTGATAAGTTACGAGGCACGGCCTCAATCTCGATGCACGAACAAGTCTAAGCAAGGTCTAGAGGCACGACTTGCATGAGTCGTCCCCTTGACGTCATTGGCACGCGAATGGTCTAGAGGCATATGAAAGAAGTGGAAGTCTTGGCACAGTCGAATCGTATAAGTTCCTGCTTGGCGAGGAACTGCTCAAATACATTGAAGTTGCGAATAGAGTATGGCACGACCCTGTCGTCCCGAGTCTAAGTTCGGTCAAGTACCTAAGCGATGAGCACTGCCTCGATCGAAATACACGTTGGCATTGTGGCATGACCATGTTGTGGCACGTCGGGTTGGTCAGAAGTCTACGTCTTAAAACTGATCCTAAGGCAAGACTAGAAAGACAATCACACAAAGTAAATGAACGTGTCGGTTTTGTATTGGTGGACGAGGAGCTCACTCCACCAGTACAGTTGAGTACTGACACCCACACAGTTTTCATATACAGGCACAGGTAGAAGCTCGTGGCACGGAGCTCGCTTGGTCGTGTCGAGGCACGGAGTTCCTTGGCGAGTCGAAGCATGCATCCGCGAGAACTCAAGACTTATAAGGGACATAATGTATGGACATTGCCTTCCGAAGCTTTCGCTGGCTCAAGCATTGTATCGAGAGATGAGAGAGAGCGGAGTGACTTATAAAATGAGAGAAAAGTGAGCACGAAAGACTTGTAATCATGGCCTTGTGCCTATTGTAATCTGATTGTTTAATATCAATAAAGAGCTTTTTTGAATAACTTATGTTTTGCCTTTAAATTTTTGCTGCATGTTCAATATTTCTGTATGGGACTTCTGTGCGACGACCCCGTTGTCGCTGCTGTAATCGGTCGTTATGAAACTGCCTTACACGAGCGCAATCTAGGCTCGTGTGGCATCACGCCTTAGCGAGGACGATCGCTCCTACGGGAGCAGGGCATGACAGACGGCGTAGAGGTGGGTGTGGTTAAAGTGGTGGTGGTGACAGTATGGTGATGGTTAATGATGTTGGTAGTCGAGAATGGTGAAGCTAGGTGGTGGTCGGGAACTAAGGAGTGGGTGCTGGTCGAAGGAGACATGGACGAAAGGTCGGGTATATGGTGGCAGGGTTGCCGGATTGGTCGGAATAATGGCAGGAATGGTGGTGGCGTGATGTCGATGCAGGTGGTGGTGGCAGATGAATGAAAATAGACGCAGCCGAGGTGGTGGTGAATATGCCGATATGGAGGTTGGTCGATTAGAATAGTCAGGAAGAAGTCGGGCTGTGCCAAAGGAGTTGGCGGCTGTAGGAGAAGTCTCGGTTTAGGAAGTTTCTATGATGTAGCTTTGGGAAATATGTCCTTATATAGGGAAAATGGGGAAAAACCCTAAAAATGTATATGTAATAGGAAATTAGAAAATAGTGAAAAAGCACTAACAACTAACTTAGTCGCTAACCACTAACATATTTGTTATCCATTGATTTTAATTAGATAATTAGTACTAAACCAATTACTAGTTATTAATTAATTAATTAATCTAATTACTAGTATATTAATAGTTGTTTAGTTAATTACAATCATTATTAGAAACTATATGATTTAAATAAAATAGAATAAAAGTATATTTATTTACGGTAACATTTTAACAAATATTAGCCTTATGTAAAAGTAAATATTTATTACTTTAGAGAAATTCATGAAAAGGAAAATGATTTATTTAGGACACAAAATCTCGAAAATATAGTTTTCTTAAATTCAAGACCAGATAAACACTGATAGCATAATATGGCCGAAAATATATCGTATTCACGATTCCAAAAATTTCAGAAATTCCAGAGATTTGAATAATACAAAAATTTTAAAAAATTCTAAAATTCGGTTAATGGAGATTACAAATCTACCCTCCTTAAGAAAATTTTGTCCTTGAAATTAAGATTAATGGAGGGATCAAAACAAGATAGAGGGTTTAGTCAGTGCCTTAGGCACGATCGAAGAACGATGACTTGCCGCGATTACGATAATCAAGTTCAAAATATCTTCGGCACGATTAGTGATTTTGGTACGATAGAAACGAATTATGAACGAAATTATATAGGCATGATTTAGAAAATAAACTTAAGTCATTCAGGCACGACCTCAGTCATGGTCAGGAGAATCGAAGGTAGAATTCAAAATTCAAATATGGAATGCTTTAGTGGTTTTAGGTTTAAGGAAAAACTGACTCAGAGTCGCATAGGCACGATCAAGAGCGAAGCTTAGTTATGACCAACATATGGTTTAGGCATAAATCAAGACTTGAAATCAAGGTCTTATAGCCACGATCGAAAATCTAATGAACATGATTAATTAAGTCATGAAATATGATCTAATTTCACTTAGCACGATTTAGGATACGACTACGAAACCCAAACCTGGGCATGTTTTAGGAATGGAACATAAGCACAAGTATCTACATAATCAAATTTCGGCAACAATAGAAAATTGTTTAGATATAATCAAAGTCCAAATTCTGGCACAACTAATAAGTCATATAGTCGTGACCGAGGACCAAGGTTTAGACAAATTTGGAAATAGTATTCAAGTTATTTAAGCGCGAAGTCGCGACTAAGAAAATCAAAGTTGTCCAATTACGATCAAGTTAGAATCATGTCTAAGTATAGAATGATCAATATGATCTAGGTTTGAAAGATCAGATTCAAGGTTATATAGGCACGTTCAAATACGAAAATGATGCGACTAGCAATACTAGGAATAATCGAATATTTGGCACGATCAGTGACCAAGGATCAAACCACATGGTCACGAGTGAAATCAAGGTTCGGATGTGTTGGAGAATTTTGGAATGACTCAAATCGCTTAGGCTCGATTTAGGATGGGGCGACAAAATTCTTTAAAACGTAGTCAAATGAGTGACTAGGGAATCAAGATTTAGGTATGATAGAAAATTTATTTAGATATAGTCGTGATTTAGAGATCAAAGGTTTTAAGTACGATTTGTGGGTTAAGTTTATCATGATCATGAAAATCAAAGTCGTGTAGTCATGCCAAGTCATCTAGGCATGACTAATCATAAGAGTTTCAGATATAATTAGTAAATCAAATCATGGTCATGAAAGAGTCTAGGCACGAGTGATATTGTTACCAAGGTTTAATCACAATCAAAATTAAAATATTGACATGATGAAGAATAGGGCTAATCAATTCTTGTTTAAAATGGAATTTAGGTTCGATAAGAACGAAATCAAATTTTTTGAGCACGAGCATCATATTAATAGAGATCCATGTTATAATTGAATTTAAATCAATTGAGTACGATCAAGAATTAAGAATATTGGTACGATAAAGGGATGACTAAAGTCGATTGGTCGCGTCAAAGGAAATTAGAATTTAGCGATATTGAAACTTAAAGGATGATTCAAGGATAGGGAAAAATCAAATTCTTTTACCAGGATAGGAAAATCAAAAGGAGGTAGGATTTCATAGGGAGTCAAGGAAATCATCTCACTCTGCTTCGACTACTACCAGATTATCTAGTCGTCACTTCTCAGTTATGCCTCTATCTTACAAGCTAAGACATACCACTATTACTATATAAAGATAATCAACCTTCACGTTTCCTTCAACCTTATTCCTTCACATACTGTCCCATTTTAAAATTTAGAAGCCCCTCAAAATCTCAAAAATTTCCCTATAATTGAAAATCTCATGTCCTAATAGTTCTTAATCATTCTCCTACCAATCCTTTGCTAAATCTTGTATGATCACCGTATGCGGTAATAATCTTTTCTCCATTTTTTTAAAATTCCTAAATTTAGCATCATAGCCTAAAAACGAAATATCTCGAGAATCAGTAACCTAAAATTATCCAAGTTCTCAAAACCAAGTCGACCTCGAATATCCTTATCAATTCTACGATAAATCTATGAAATATTACCGTTCTAATCATTTGTATATATTCTACTGCCCTTCTTACTTGAAATCCTCCTACGTTCCTTACAAAATAATTCATACTAAAAATATTTCTCTAAGTGCAATCATTTCCAAATTGATAGTATCGGCCTCTTGATTTTATTTTCAATCTCAGTCATAACCTTAGCCCAAAATTCTATATCAATATCCAACATTTTATATTCCTACTAAGATCGCCATATGGTAACAAATTTCGTCCCTTTCAGCTAGATGACTACAATACTTCCTCGGTCTTTCCCAAGTAAAAAGATATGAGAATTTAGAGGTTTCAAAGTGTAGCCGACATTAGTAGATACGAGATAGGTGAGTGATGTAATTAGGACAGTATTAATTTAGACGAAGAAATAATGGTAAGACAAGAAATAATGACATGAATTGCTCTTGCTCATCTGGTCATAAAGAAATGAACCAATTTAAGATATGATATGGTAACCATATACGTCTTTCTAAAATCATATTGTCAGAATTTTTGCCACGGCAGTAAGCATAGCTGCAATAAACAATAGAGTCCATAACTAAGGTATACACTCTATAATCACGTCATCTAGAATTCTTACCATGCCAACCGGTATGGCTGCAAGAAAATCTAAATTCCATAACTAGGATAAGTATATCCAAAATTAGGCTCTATGTCCTTGTCATGCTAGCTAGAATGGCTGCGATAAATTCTAAACTCTATAAATAAAGCAGACATTTACCTTTCTCGGTGTCCTCATCAAATATGCTAACAGATTATATCTTAATTCAATCTATAAAAATTTATCTCGATACGAAATCAAAGTCAACAACGAACATCAAAATTCAATGAACAAACAAGAAAGAGTAGACGGAAACAAGTGGAAACAGATCCCGAAATAGAGTTCAGAGGGAGGTTCTATGGTGTGAGTCCTTAAACCAAAATCTTTCCTTTTGGTATATTTTCTTAAATACTTATATCTATCCTCATTGTTAATTTAGTTTAGATAATATATGTGATATAAAATAAAGTTGTCAAGGTGGGATTTTGTAAAAAACCTGAAGTCCAGGAACCTTAGTGCAAACATCCTTAGTTCAGATTCTTCTTTTGAACCGAAACTCTCAAACCTCTTGTGTTTCAATTCGATTTGAATTCAAAGATCCTACTCTCCAAACCTTAGATGAAATCAAATCAGATTCTTCTTATATCCTCTAATTGATCAAATACCAGTATATATATAGGAGGGGATAGCAGCCGACTTTTTCCCCCTAAACCCTAGTATCCCTACTTCTTTCCTCGCAAGAATCAAGGAGGAAAGCTAAGGAAGTACCAGTTGATTGAGAAATAGTCCCAAACTTGTCATCAACACCAAGAGCTAATCATCTACTATTTAAAAGTACTTGTGAATTCCTATCATAAGTAAACATGGGGCTGAGATCAATTTGTATTTGATATAATTCCTAGAAGAGACTAAGGAAAGGGGTATCAGACCTTCTTCGATTCGTTAGTCCCTTGTAATGTCAGGGTGTCATTGTTGGCATGTCAGATGTGTCATGGGGAGAGCCTCCTGTGTCCATGTTTAGTAGGCCATTAGGCCATAATGGTGTTTCCTAGGTGGAAGATTTCAGACCTGTGAAACTCAAGAGACAACTCCCTATAACTCTGCCCCTACTGCCAAGAAGAACCGAATAGGTTAAGGAGGAGGTGGATGTTGGTATCATTTGGTCCTAACACATTAGAATTCTCTTATAACAAATGGATACTGATGTGTTAGATGTCCTATTATATCAAATGGATACTAGTACGTTGGTCCCTATCTTGTATCAATTCTTTCTTTATAGCAGTTGCACTTATTTAGGTTTCACCTTGTATCAGGTGGCAACCCTAATGCTATATGCCAAATAAATTAATTGTAAAGTTGCCTTAGTCGCAAGCATGCTATCTAGTTCCCTGAAGGTAGGGAACCACATACCTTGCATATGGGTGGTTAGTGCACTAGGATTACAAGAAATATGCCTAAATTAGTATACAACCATATATGACTTAGGTACAGAGGTTGTACACACCATAACAGAGTACCATACAACTGAGTGCCTTGTATCAGCAGAGAAAATAACCCATTGCATGAGTACAACCCTGACACAATATACTAATTGAATGCTAGAGTATCCTCCTTATCTCTGCTACAATGCTTTATCCTTGTATGTTGTCATGTACCCGTAGAACACTACTAGCCACCTGTGGCCATGTCAGTAGAACACATAGCAGAGCATGGCCTGGGTATAGAGAAGTAGAGTTGAGGAGTAACCTACCCTGACCCACCAACAACCTAATTAAGTGACCATGGGAGGGTGTCCATAAACATGCATTGTGAATTTTCCTATTGCAGTCTTCAGTACCTACAGATGTTACCGATTGTATATGATGCATCATGGGGAGTGATTAGGGGTAGAGGATATCAGTATCCTACTTCACATACGAAGAGGGAACATCACAACAACAACAAATAGTTCGGTTGGGGGTTGTGCCATTTAGTATCCATCTATATCCTAAAAATGTGGGCTTGGATGTGATGTGTAAGATATAGAATATATAATGGCAGTAGATAGGTACTCTGGTACCAGTAGTTTTAACCCTACCATTCGACTGTGAGAATCGGTTTGAGTATCAGAACACTAAATGATGGGTAAGTATCATGGTCCTAAGTGTTGTGGCCAAGAGTAAGTAAATGGGGCTTCTTGCGAGAACAGCGAACTTGTTTCCCATGGAGTAAGGGATACCTGTTCTATAGCAGAGTACCAGAGAACTTGGTGTCTTGTATCAGTAGAGAAATTGACCACATAGGCCACTTCATTTATATTGTACCCTACGACCATTGGCACATATATGACATCTGACACAGTAGACAAATTGAACACTAGAGTATCCATTCGACTCCTGTAGCCAGGCTATAACAGACCTCAGACTTTCTAGCCTAAACTTTATAACATATATCCCATGTATCTGTCATAGGAATACTTCACTAGAGTTTAAATCCAGGTTCTAATGACTCACCCACCATTGATACCACACCTTATATACATTTTTCTACCCATATTGACCCTAATCTACCTTAGAAAATTGGGAAGTTACCTACATATAACTCCTTCCCAAGCCTATAGATATGACACTACACAGGTTAGATAGGAACATACCTAGGTTTTACTACCTTGTGAGTACTCGAGAGTACCTACCAGACATGAGAAGGTATTGGGAGCCACTATAGATCTGATAAACAAAGAAGGTACAGGGACCCAAAGTGTCAGGTAAATTTTAAGAGGAGGACTCAACTTCATGACTTGTTAAAGCCCATAAAATATTAGGCATGAAGTCTCTGCCTAAGGCCAAATAATAGAGGTATCTGAAATATAGATCAGTAGCAGGTAAAGTTACCTACTACATGGACTCTAAGACACTTATGGGAATAGGTACATGTTGTTCACAGAATAGTGTGGTACTCCAGATTTTGCCTGTAGAGGTAAATGGTTATTGTTATACTAGGAGAACAGAACACACATGTACTTATAAGAGTAAATAAATAACTAGTTAGGTTAAAACTTAGGAAGCTGGATAAGTGAAATTGTTTGAAACATCTAATAACATGTTAAATTCATAAATAGGTTACCTGGACTCGGGTTTGGCATCGGACCCACAACAGCAGCTCAGGACCACAGGCAAGTATACCTTGCCTTTCTTTACAGCTTTATTTATATGCATTTCCTTTCATTATCTAGTCTCTTTGATTGATTGCTGACATGTGCTTTTTCATATTATATATACTAGTTGAGTTGTTTCATTGACATATAGTCCTTGTTCACGATTGGCCTTGTAGTTCACACTTGGATCTATTCTCACCCGTACTTGATTGAGTTGTGTCATACAATTAGTGCGTTATAACTGAGCTGTTTTTCTTGTTTCAATTTTCTCAACCTGTGAGTCCACACTCAGGTCGAGGGTTTACTGTTTGCACCTGCGAGTCCACACTCGGGGCGAGGGTATTTGGCTTGAACTAACCTGCGAGTCCATACTCGGGGCGAGAGTTTGGTATCCATTGATATCTTGTTTGCCTATTTCTTTCAGCAGTTCATTTATGCATAGTTATTCACATATTCGTGTATCGTCATTGCCTAGTCTTTTCATGTTTATATCATGTATTTTCTTCATGCATGATTAACTATTAGATATGCATGTTTTATGTATCTTTCTAGTTTCCTGAGGACTTAACGATCTCTTCAGGTTTAGCCGAGTTTGGGCCAGGTGCAGACGAGCAGGTTTGACCCAACGTCAGACCCCAATACCACTGCAGCTGAGAGTGTCATTGATAATTAGCATATTGGACTCAGTTATTCTATTCATCATGTCTTTATTTTATTTCCGTCTACTGGTAGTGGATTTGCATCCACCGGATGCGATTTGGATTCTTGATAACTTGGAAACATTCAGTTTTATAGTATTCTCTATTATTCAGTTTTCATTGTCATTCGTTGATCTTAGTTGTATCTTTATTTTTGTGGATGAGGTATAGATTTCCACGTAATTCTAGATTTTTGTGACTTGTGTATACTAGACATCGTTCTACCGCCGATACTGCGGCGTAGGCTGGAGTTGGACACAGACTTGTATCCGAAAGCGGGTGCGGGTCGTGACAAGTTTTTTTGGTGGCCCATACAGGTCTACGTTAATCACTTAGGTTACATTACTGTACCGTCGTGAGCTTGCAAATAGGATTAGACACTTAGGATCTCATCCACATGTCTTGACTTATTAAAGATCTCTATCCTTGATTTTTATTGAATCCTTGACTTGCATCCTGCTTGAAATTCTTCAAGGGCTAAAGTATTTTCTTTTGTTACAGTTAAATAGATTCTCAAGATAGGAACAACGTTCCCCTGAACACCCCACTGACTGTATGCAGATTTTTTACATATGGGACCCCACTGACGCAAGGAGGCCAGCTTACTCACCTGGGCAAACCGTCGCAGTCGCAGTTCTCGAGATTCCGTATTGACGACATTCCACCACACCCACAGTTTCCTCCGCAGACTCCACCACCAGTTCCCGTTCTGCCTCCAGCATCTGTCCCACCACCATTACTTGTTCCACATCTAGCACATTTTCTACCGCCAACACATGTTCTTCATCTAGCACCTGCCATGTATCCAGCATCTACTATGCATCCTACACCTGTTATGCATCCAGTACCTGCCATGTATCCAGTACCTGCCATGTATTCAGCACCTGCTCTGCCTCCGCCACATGTACTAGACAATGTTATGCTCCTGGGGATCTTTCAAGAGCTCATCACTTCCCAGATGGCGCAAGCCAACAACTTCCGTGACACTTTGAGATAGGCTCTTCATACTAGAGATGCTCCCCAACCGCGTCCTGGAACTCTCAAGAACTTCATGGACCTTAGGCCCAAGAAATTCAATGGGATGGAAGGGATTCTCTACGCAGATGAGTGGTTGGAGAATGTGGATCAATTTCTTCAGATGGCTCGAGTACCTGAAGACCTGAAGATCGAGTCAGCCAGCATATAGCTTTACGACATCACCCGCACATGATATAGAGATGAGCCCCGACTTGCTGCACCTGACGTGACTTGGGAAGAGTTTAAGGAGCTGTTCAAGAAGAAGTTCTACCCCAATGTAGCTTGAGAGGCATTAGAGAGTCAGTTCGAGAGTATGGAGCAGGGCAACCTCACCATCGATGAGTACACCGCAGAGTTTTCTTGCCTCAGCTGCTTCGTAGAGAGCATGACCCCTGCAAGCAAGGCTCAAAAGTTCAAGAAGGGATTATCCTACGAGATTCGCCTAGCCATCGCCACCAGTCAAGCTACTACCTACGAGGGGATCTTAAAGGTCACACAAGCAGTAGAGAAAGTGCTAGAGCGCAAGCCGAAGAGAGACCGAGATGCTTGTGGAGGAGACAACAGCCAATCGGGAGCGGCAAAATGTCCCAATGTCCCAAAGAAGACCCTAGCACAGCAGTATCATCAGCAGCCACGAAGAGCCCCATATCGAGACCAAGATGTTCCTACCAGCCAATATTGTACGAAGAGAGGCCACGTCCAAGACGATTCCCGTAAATGGTTAGGGTTGCGTTATACTTGTGGATCCAACCAGCATATATCTCGATTTTGTCCGAAGAAAAATGCGAGTGCCCCACCACCACCAACCACACAAGGAGGACAAGCTTTTGGCATGATCATGGGGGATACGACCACACCACAAGGACGAGCTGACGGTAACTCCTAGCATATTATAGTAGTGGTATTATTGATAGACCTATGTTAGATTTTGACTTGTGAGTACTTGAAATATTCTAATTGCAGTATTTTTAGACTATTCCTTCTAGTAGACCATAATTACATAAGTGTGCACCCTTATAACCTTTAAATTTTGGGGACGAAATTTGTTTCAAGTGGGTAGATTTGTGAGTCCTTGAACCAAAATCTTTCCTTTTGATATATTTTCTTAAATACTTATATCTATCCTCATTGTTAATTTAGTTTAGATAATATTTGTGATATAAAATAAAGTTGTCAAGGTGAGATTTCGTAAATAACCTGAAGTCTAGGGACCTTAGTACAAACATCCTTAGTTCAGATTCTTCTTTTGAACCGAAACTCTCAAACCTCCTGTGTTTGAATTTGATTTGAATTCAAAGATACTTCGCTCCAAACCTTAGATAAAATCAAATTGGATTCTTCTTATCTCGTCTAATTGATCAAACAATAGTATATATATAGGAGGGGATAGCAGCCGACTTTTCCCCCTGAACCCTAGTATCCCTACTTCTTCCCTCGCAATAACAATCAAAGAGGAAAGCTAAAGAAGTGCCAGTTGATTGAGAAATAGTTCCAAACTTGTCATCAACACCAAGAGGTAATCATCTACTGTTTAAAAGTACTTGTGAATTCCTACCATTAGTAAACTTGGGGCTGAGATCAATTTGTATTCGATATAATTCCTAAAAAAGACTAAGAGAAAGGGAGTACTCGTATCAGACCCTCTTCGATTCATTAGTCCCTTGAAATGTCAGGGTGTCATTATTGGCATGTCAGATGTGTCATGGGGGATAGCCTCATGTGTCCATGTTTAATAGGACATTAGGCCATAATGGTGTATCCTAGGTGGAAGGTTTCAGAACTGTGAAACTCAAGAGAGAACTCTCTATAACTCTGCTCCTACTGCCAAGAAGAACCGAATAGGTTAAGGGGGAGGTAGATGTAGGTATCATTTGGTCCTAACACATTAGATTTCCTCTTGTACCTAATGGATAATGATGTGTTAGATGTCCTCTTGTATCAAATGGATACTAGTAGGTTGGTCCCTATCTTGTATCGATTCTTCCCTTATAGCAGTTGCACTTGTTTAGGTTTCACCGTGTATCAGGTGGCAACCCTAATGCCATATGCCAGATAAATTAATTGTAAAGTTGCCTTAGTCGCAAGCATGTTATCTAGTTCCTTTAAGGCAGGGAACCACATGCCTTGCATTTGGGTGGTTAGTGCACCAAGATTACAAGAAGTATGCCCAAATTAGTATACAACTATATGTGACTTAGGTACAGAGGTTGTACACACCATATCAGAGTATTATACAACTGAATGCCTTGTATCAGTAGAGGAAATGACCCATTGGCACGAGTACAACCTTGACACAGCATACTAATTGAATGCTATAGTATCCTCATTATCTCTGCTACAATGCTTTATCCCTGTATGTTGTCCTATACCCGTAGAATACTACTAGGCACCTGTGGCCATGTCAGTAGAACACCTAGCAGAGCATGGCCTGGGTATAGAGAAGTAGAGTTGAGGAGTAACCTACCCTTAACTAACAAGAACCTAATTAAGTGACTATGGGAGGGTGTCCATAAACCTGCAATATGAATTTTCCTATTATAGTCTTCAGTACCTACAGATGTTAGAGTATCGATTGCATATAATGCATCATAAGGAGTGACTAGGGGCAGAGAATATCAGTATCCTACTTCACATATAAAGGGGTTTACATCACAACAACAACAAATAGGATCGATTGGGGGTTGTGCCATTTAGTATCCATCTATATCCTAAAAATGTGAGCTTGGATGTGATGTGTAAGATATGGAATATCTAATGGCAGTAGATAGGTACTTTGGTACCAGTAGGTTTAACCCTACCAATCGACTGTGAGAATAGGTTTGAGTATCAGAACACTAAATGATGGGTAAGTATCAGGGTTCTAAGTGTTGCGACCAAGAGTAAGTAAATGGGGCTTCCTGCGGGAACAGGGAACTCGTTTCCCTATGGAGGGAGGGATACCTGTTCTATATCAGAGTACCAGAGAACTTGGTGTCTTGTGTCAGTAGAGGAATTGACCACATAGGCCACTTCATTTACAATGTACCCTACGACCATTGGCACAGATATGACAGCTGATACAGTAGATAAATTGAACACTAGAGTATCCATTCGACTCTTGTAGCCAGGCTATAAATGACCTTAGACTTCCTAGCCTAAACTTTATAACAGATATCCTATGTATCTGTCATAGGAATACTTCACTAGCGTTTAAACCCAGGTTGTAATGACTTACCCACCATTGATACCACACCTTATATACATTTCCCTACCCATCTTGACCCTAATCTACATTAGAAAATTAGGAAGTTACCTACAGATAACTACTTCCCAAGCCTACAAATATGACACTACATAAGTTAGATAGGAACCTACCAAGTTTTTACTACCTTGTGAGTACTCGAGAGTACCTACCAGACATGAGAAGGTATAGGTAGCCACTATAGATCTGATAAACAGAGCACGGTACAGGGACCCAAAGTGTCAGGTAAATGTTAAGAGGAGGACACAACTTCATGACTTGTAGAGGTATCTGAAACATAGATCAGTAGCAGGTAAAGTTACCTACTACATGGACTCTAAGACACTTATGTGAATAGGTACCTGTTGTTCACAGATTAGTGAGGTACTCCAGATTTTGCCTGTAGAGGTAAATGGTTATTGTTATACTAGGAGAACAGAACACACATATACTTATAAGAGTAAATAAATAACTGGTTAGGCTAAAACTTAAGAAGCTGGATAAGTGAAATTGTTTGAAACATCTAATAACATGGTAAATTCATAAATATGTTACCTGGACTCGTGTTTGGCATCAGACCCATAACAACAGCTCAGGACCACAGGCAAGTATACGTTGCCTTTCTTTACAGCTTTATTTATATACATTTCTTTTCATTATCCAGTCTCTTTGATTGATTGCTGACATGTGCATTTTTATATTACATATACTGGTTGAGTTGTTTCATTGACATATAGTCCTTGTTCATGATTGGCCTTGTAGTTCACACTTGGATCTGTTCTTACCCATACTTGATTGAGTCGTGTCATAGAATAAGTGCGTTATAACTGAGCTGCTTTCTTTGTTTCGATTTTCTCAACCTGCGAGTCCATAACTAGGGCGAGGGTTGACTGTTTGCACCTGCGAGTCCACACTCGGGATGAGTGTGTTTGCCTTGAACTAACTTGCGAGTCCACACTCGAGGCTAGGGTTAGTGATTTGTTCAAACCTGCGAGTCCACACTCGGGGCGAGGGTTTGGTATCCGTTGATCTCTTGTTTTCTATTTTTCCCAGCAGTTCATTTATGCGTAGTTATTCACATATTCGTGTATCATCATTGCTTAGTCTTTTTCTGTCTATATTATGTATTATCTTTATGCATGATAAACTGTTAGATATGCATGTTTTATGTATCTTGCTAGTCCCCTGAGGACTTGATGATCTCTTCAGGTTTAGCCGAGTTTGGGCTAGGGACAGACGAGCAGGTTTGACCCAGCGTCAGACCACGGTACCACTACAGCTGAGAGTGCCATTGATGATTAGCATATTAGACTCAGTTATTCTATTCATGTTATTATTTTATTTACGTTTACTGGTAGTGGATTTGTATCCACCGGACACGATTTGGATTCTTGATAACTTGGAAACATTCAGTTTTATAGTATTCTCTATTATTTAATTTTTATTGTCATTCATTGATCTTAGTTATATCTTTATTTTTATGGATGAGATAAAGATTTCCATGTGATTCTAGATTTCCGTGACTTATGTATACTAGACATCGTTCTACCGTCGACACTGCGGTGTAGGTTGGACTTGGACACAGACTTGTATCCGAAAGCGGGTACGGGTCGTGACATCATGGGTTGTCCCAAAGGTACTATCTAGGTCAAAATTCAAAATTTCTTGAATATATTCTAAAACAATCTCAAACTTCGTATATATAGATTGGCTAATCATTCTCTCCTTAACCTAAATGGTATATAAGTTCAACTTCTACTTTCTAGTTCTCTTTGGGGTCCATAAAACTCATCCTAATGCAAGCAAAGGGTTCAGTAACGGACATATATTCAAAATCAGGACGAGCAAAAGCAAGTGGAAATATACTCAAAAGAGCTTCGAAATAAGATTCTCAGGGGTCATCCCTGAATCTATCAAGAGGTCCTAATATGTGATTGAGTACCAAAATCCTAAAATATTTCATGACTCAAATCTTAATCCTAGAGCAGGCTTTTAGTTGTACGGCTAAGCCTAAGTACTACCATGACTTTGCAATAGTTGCAAAGACTGACATGCATGGGCCACCACAAAAATGTGTCACGATCCACACCCGGATATTCGGGCATGAGTACATGGGCCACGCCTAGCCTATACTGCAATATCGACGGTAGAACATTGTCAAGTACCCAATAAATATCTACAACATCTAGATGATCCATAAGAACAATGTACTCAAATCACATCACAATCAGCTAAGGAAGATATAAATTGGAATGATATCAATAACACTGAAATCAAACAGAGTCTACAAATGAATATACAAGACCAGAAAGTATCAGAGACAAATCCGATAACAAAACATAAATCGAAATACAAAGGGCTAGAACTCCCGGAAGACAACTCACGATGAATAGAACATCGAGATCCGTCTCAGCTAACGTTATCCTCTAGTGCAATAGTGTGGGACATAATAGTTCGTAAAAATGTGGTTATCCAGTCAGGATTGGAGCAAAGTACATAACGCTGAAAGCAGTTCCAATGCATGGTGGTAAATATAGAACTAGCAATAGAATATAATACATGACGTACTATAAAAAAAGTACAGGAATACAGGAGATATAGATAAGTAAACTGAGTACATGAAATAGAATAGAGAATCTATGAACTGTAAATAATATAAGTGTTTCAGAGCACAAGATGGTTATGTGATTGGTTTAGGTTGTACATGATTATTCTACGGTAACTCGATTATACATGAAGGCATAATCGACATGTACATGATTACACTAATGGAATTTAATCATATAACCACTTCTACTCTCCATACCCCAATCAATACACAAGGATCCGATAAAATTACGTTACGTACATGATTGTTAGTTTATACATGAAGTACATGTAAGAACATAGGAGTACATACGAGCACATGAGAGTACATGAGAGCACATAAATGTACATGAGAGCACATGAGTGTACATGAATAATACGAATACAAGGAGTACTCAATGTACATGGTAATGTACATGAACATGAAATACCCGATGCACCCGTTAAGGAGATAACATCTCATAATAAGATCCATATAGTTCTAGTCCGTGTTAATAATGTGTTAGCATTAAGTAAAGTAGTCTAGAGCAGGCAATATATATACTATCATGAATGAAAACTAAAAGAGAATGTACTCGCCTGAATTGGTTGTAATCGATGTGCACGACACGAAGGTGTCGACACGAGAGATACAACGTTATACTCCATAAGATGGTCTTAAATAACGGCACTGGCGTTTCCATTGAGACCAGAATAGTCAAAATAACCTAGTTAGGTATATAGAAGTCCAAAATTAGGGTTGTTATGATAATCGAATCGAGAAAGGGAAATGACTATATTAGTCACGATTAATAATTTTGGAGGAAAATATAACTCGATAAATATAACTAATTTTTGGAAATCATTTAAATGTCAAGAAACTATATTTGTATAAATCAAGCATTTTTAGATAATATTTAAAACCCATAAAAGTCATTTTGTACTAAGACCCTCATTTTGTCAAATATGCTTTAGGTTAAACTTGGTAATAATACATTATTATATAATATAATTCCAAATAATTAATACAACTAATAACAATAATAGTAATGGTGATAAAAGAATCAATAATAATGCTTATACATTTATATATATACATTTTTAAAAAAAGAAACCTGATCAGCTCGAAATAAAAATTAAAAATTAAATAACTATTTAAACAGATATACATTAGGCTTAAAGGCCCCAAGTCCATCCAATAAAAAAAACCTAACATAATTTGTCAAAAGCCCATTATCCATATGATCCAACAAAAAATAAAAAATAATCAAATTTAAAACAGCTATTACTGTTCCTAAACCTAAAATTAGAGAGAGAGAGAGAGAGAGAGAAATGAGAATTGGGAAAAAGAGTGACAGAGAGAGAGAAGAGAGGGAGGCTCACTGGGGTCATCGACACCAGAGGCTGAATAGGCACGCGGCCTGAAGGCGCGACGACATGTAAAGTCAGACGCCGGACGCGGGCAGTGGAGAGGGCTCACGAAGATCGGTGGCGCTCCGATAGTGGTGGTGCCATTGTGGATTTGGGGGTTGGAGGTCACAGGAAACAGGTCCGAGCGGTCGTCGATGGGGGTCGATGGGGTCCGTTGGTGATGCCGGACTCGTCACGGTCGGTGGATCTGGCCCAATCGTTGGCAGTTCTGGCATCTGACGTCGGACATGGCGGCTCACCGGGGTCGTGCACGGCAGAACAGTGGCCAGGCGGTGAGATTGGGTGGGTGGTCGTTGGGTTAGGTACGGCCGGATCAGGCCGGAACGCATCACCGCGGGGGTCGACACCGCTCAAGTGGCGGATGTCATGGCCAGAGGCTGATCTGGGGAGAACATGACAGAGCGATGGTCGGTCGACAATAAGGAAAGGCAAAGTGGAACTCTGTGACTTGAGCCGGCTAGGCTAGCGGAGGTATAGGCGCTGTGTGGCCGGAGTTAGGTTAGGAAAGCGGTGGTGCAAAGGTGAGTGGGGGTTTTAATTTGGTGTTGGTAAATGGAGGGCGGTGGTGTCAAAAAATACGGTGGCGATGGTGACACGGGGCTATGTGGACACAGCTGAGGCGGTGGCCGTGTGGATCTGTAGTCGACGGCGTAGAGGTGGGTATCGTTGAAGTGGTGGTGTTACAGTATGGTGATGGTTATTGCTGGTGGTGGTCGAGAATGGTGAAGCTAGGTGCGGTCGGGAACTAAGGAGTGTGTGCTGGTCGAAGGAGATAGGGACGGAAGGTCGGGTCGATGGTGGCCGGGTCACTAGATTGGTCGGAACAATGGCAGGAATGGTGGTGGCGTGATGTCGATGCTGGTGGTGGTATTAGATGAACGGAAATGGGCGGAGCCGAGGTGGTGGTGAAGACGCGGAGACGGAGGTTGGTCGGTTAGCATGGTCGGGGAGAAGTCGGGTTGTGCCAAGGGAGTTGGCGGTTATGTTAAGGAAGTTTCTATGATGCGGCTTTGGAAAATGTGTCCTTATATAGGGGAAATGGGGAAAAACGCTAAAAATGTATATGTAATAGGAAATTAGGAAATAGTGAAAAAGCACTAACAACTAACTTAGTCGCTAACCACTAACATATTTATTATCCATTGATTTTAATTAGTTAATTAGTACTAAACCAATTACTAATTATTAATTAATTAATTAATCTAATTACTAGTATATTAATAGTTGTTTAGTTAATTACAATCGTTATTGGAAACTATATGATTTAAATAAAATAGAATAAAAGTATATTTATTTATGGTAACATTTTAACAAATATTATCCTTATGTAAAAGTAAATATTTATTACTTTAGAGAAATTCATGAAATGGACAATGATTTATTTAGGACCAAAAATCTCGAAAATATAGTTTTCTCAAATTCAAGACCAAATAAACACTAATAGCATAATATAGTCGAAAATATATCGTATTCACGATAACAAAAAATTCAGAAAATCCAGAGATTTGAATAATACAAATTTTTTGAAAAATCCCAGAAATCGGTTAACGGAGGTTACATAAGCTGTCTCGTGCAGTGTGCAACTAACGGTTACGAGAAAGATGTCAGTATTTGCTTCAGCGTAATCATTACACTTTACAGTTGTACAGATTTATCCTCATGCGGCAAAGGTGCACTATACGACATGTAATTGTAGTATGCAGTAAAAGACCTTTTGTGTCAACTTTATCATGCGACAAAATGTGCCTTGTCCCATGTTATTTTCTACATGGAGATCGTGTGCTATGTGGAAGCATTTCATGTCGCACGTCTTAAATAACTGAGGCCACATGGCGGCCTAAGCATGACATGTGTGAACATTTTGTAGGACCATTGAGCACCTCTAGGGGGGGATGAATAGAGTGTGTGCATGTGTAGCAAAAATTATCACAAATTAAAAATTAAGCACCTATATACTATGGCAGATAAATGACAGTAAATAAATTATGGTAAAGTTAACAGTTAAGAAATCAAACTTAGTGACACAGTGATGTATACTGGTAACCCTCTGAGAGGACTAGTCTAGTCTCGTGTACTCTTACTCGATGCTAATCCACTACGGCACAAGCTAATTGAGAGCTTGTAGTCTCTTACAACACCGTGCTTGGTGACGAGCGCTCGACCGACTCCAGAGGACGATTTTAAAAACTGGAACATTTTTTGAATGCAGCCTATGATACAACTCTTTAGTACCAAAACTCTAGATTGAACAGTGAAGAACAGATGGCAACTCTAGAGGGGGGTGAATAGAGTTTATAGAGAAAATATCCAATTAAAAATCAACTCTATCATAAATAAAACTAATCAGAGTAAATGCGGAATTTAAAGTGAGAAGCAAGAGAGCATACGCAAACACAGCCGATTTTAACCTGGTTTTCCTCGTGGAGGACTAGTCCAGGCCTGAGAACTCTAGCTCAGGATTAAATCCACTATTTGTGAAATAGTATTTACAACCCGTGCCTTTACTTCAGAAGAGCACGTCAACTTCTTACAGAGGATCGCAGTGGCGATGCTTGGACTTTTTCAAGCGACTTCTTGAACTCTTGCACAAGACTCCTAACTGAGAGATGCTGAGCACTCGAGACTTAGGAAACTTGTGGCTAGTAGATGAGAAGGGTATGGCTTATATTGAGCTTAAGAGAGAAGAGAAGAGAAGGTTGGATCGATTGAAATGAGAGAATTCTAGGCCTATTTATAGGTTTTAAAAGGCAGAATTCGGCCAGAATTCTGGTAGAAATTTTAAAAATTTGGCCGTTGGACAACTAGCAACCAACCAACCCTAAAAATTAGGGTACTAATTTTTAGGGGACAGAGTTCGGCCCGAACTCTGTGTGGAGGCAGAGTTCGGCCCGAACTCTGTCTCCAGAGCACAGAACTGGTCCAGGGGTCCAATGGGCTAAGTTTGGATGTGGAGCTTTATGGGTATTGGGTAGATTGTGGGTTGAGTCTCAAGAGCCCAGCATAACTCAGCTTACAATCATTCTGGACTCAATAAATACAAAAGTACAGACGCGAACAACTTGCAATTCCAACACTGAGCAGTCTTCGGGCTTGAGCAGAAAGTAGTCGTCGTGTGTCTTATTGAATTATCACAAGTATTATTTAGTCAACGTTATCAATATTTGGTTGACTGTGACTTTGTGTCAACAATCTCCCCCATATTGATAATTGACAAAATAATAATTATTTATTCAATATCCATACCTGGACACATGTAACGACATAGCTCCCCCATAATAAGTGCCGAGCTTAAGAGTAGCTCCCCCATAAACAATGTTGTTAATCTCTGTTGTCCGGTTAATAACATTCTTCCAAAAGCACATATAAACCAAACAGAAACAGAATATACACATAACTCCCCCTTTTGGCATTTAGCAATATGAGATAGATAAATTTTAACTGGCAAAACACACATAAAGGAGAAGAAACTGCATATAAAATAATGACCAAGAGTCATAACAACTGATAATAGATCTACCAATGTCTTAAAAGCATAAACCATAATGAGTCTACTTTAAACCAAGTACATAAAAGTAACTAAAGCATAAAGCAGAAAGCATAATCTAAGATCTCCAGTAGCAGCCTCAAGTAGTAGTCCAAAACCATCAACGAGCACGAGAGGGCCCGGCGTCGTCCGAAGGATCAGTAAAGGAGCGACGTGGGTCCACAAAAGCCGAGTCCGGATCCATGTAGCGACGAACCCAAGGGTCATCAATACGAAAGCCCTCACGATCGGGATCTCGCTCCATAGGAATGGGCATGGAAGGAGCGCGAGACATGGAATACCGGATGTCATGCAGCGAGTTGCTGATAGCACTCATCTGCAATGTGGTCCGATAATCCAGCTGAGTCCATCGATCGTCCTCCAAAGTGAAACGATCTCGAAGCATGGCCTGAAGTGACTCAAGAGTGGCCGAAGGAGGAGGAGGATCCTGTCCGAGAGGAGGGGCATCCGGCTCATCCTCAGAATGCTCAGACACGACCGGGGAGCCAACGGCCGCATGAAGCCTCCTTGCCTTGGAGAGAAAGGCAGGGGCAGGTAAGAATGGACACTCATCAAGAGGTACATGGAACGCACGAAAGATCATAGGAAGATATAAGGCATAAACCAAAGATCTTGGCTTCTTCCTACAGTTGATCATCCAATCCATCATAGTGCGTGGGAGGTTAAAGAGAACATGGAAGTGGTGACGGTACAAAGCTGAAATCTCAAAATAGGTAACTTCATCGGTAGAACCCGCTTTGGGTAGAATGGTGTTAAAAATGATCCGATGAAGCTCATAGAAATAAGGATTGAGGTACTTTGCCAAGAGCTTACGAGGACGTGTGTTAGGGCTACACAGGTCGTCCTTGAAACTCTCTAGAGAAATCCCTTCAGGAAAGATAAAGGATCTAGCTTCAACAAGCTTTTCCCAAGAATTAGGCTCAAGAAGGTCAAGATATTCGGCTAATTCAAAATCATCAAATGAGATATCAATACCCGCAACACGTGAATAGATACGAGTATCATCATAAGTCAAATTACAATAAAACATTTGTATAGCACTACGATAAATGACCGAATTAGAAGTAACGAGTTCATCAAGACAAAGGTCATTAAAGAGTGCATCATATTGTGAGAAAATTGTGAAGTTTATGGGGTTTCCTGCAAACACCGGACGTGTCCAAAAATCGCTAAACCATTCATTGGATGCGTCTAGTGATATAAAGATTCGGTCATCGAAAGTGTTTGGGTCACGTGGACGAAAAGGATTGAACAACGGATGGGTTGGTTGTTCAATTGTCGGTGCAACGGGTGGTGCAACGGGCGGCTCAACGGGAGGAGGAGCATTCGACGAGGACGCGCCCTCGGTCCGAAGTCTCTTTCCACGGTTAAGCAATCGTGGAGCCATAACACAATAGATAGATAATAAAGAAATTTGAGATATAAAAAAGAAAGGAGTTATACCTCAAGATATTGAAGGATTATGAAAGAGAATTGAGAACCAAGCCTTCTCCTTGAGTTTGGGGAAGAATGGAGCCCAATAGAGGAGAAACTAGGGTTAGGATTTTGAGAGTTTTGAGTAGGAGAAGTAGAAAAGGTGGTAAGAAGGAAGGAGAGGGAAGAGAAACCGAAATAAAGAGGAGGGTTTCTCTTGGTCGGGTCAATTTATGACCATTGGATCAACAAAAAGATCAACGGCTGTGCCTGTTCCCGGTTCTGGAACAGGCAGGCCGAATTCGGCCCGAACTCTGGTAGGGGCAGAGTTCGGCCCGAATTCCGGTTCCTGGGGACAGAACAAGAATCAGGCTGAGTTGAGTCAAAAATTTGTTAAGTGAAGATAAAAACCAATATACTATAAAAGTTTAAGTACAAAAAGGATCCAATAAGTAAATAGATGAGTAGCAGATAGTGATTTCAAAGCAGTAATATGAAGTTTGAAAAATTAGTATTTCAGCAAGTGATAATAAAAAATGAACCGTGTAATAAACAAGGAATTATATTATAATTCAATATTTTGAATCTACCATGGGTTAGCTGCAGGGGCCGGATCCCAGCTAGCGGTAGTCCTGAGGACTAGTGTACCGTGTCGCTTAGGCTTTTACGCCTTGTTGTCAGAAGGACCCTTTCGGCTTGTACCCATAGCAAGTTCATCATAAGAGAATCATAATATATTCGATATTTACGCAGGTTTATTTTTAATTTATAACAGCTTCATCTAAAATTCCAAGTTCACGACAAAGAAAATTGAAGCGCTCTTCGGATAATGGTTTGGTGAAGAAGTCTGCTAACTGATGATCAGTGTCAATAAATTCTAAGTTAATCGTGCCATTTTGCTGATGATCACGCAAAAAGTGGTGTCGTATCTCAATGTGCTTCGTGCGTGAGTGACAAATGGGGTTCTTAGTCAAGTTTATAGCACTAGTGTTGTCACAAAAGATTGGAATATGCATAAAAGATAAATTATAGTCTTCAAGGGTTTGCTTCATCCACAGAATTTGTGTACAACAACGCCCAGCTGCTATGTATTCAGCTTCTGTTGTGGATAGTGCGACAGAATTCTGCTTCTTGCTAAACCAAGAGACTAAAGCCTTTCCTAATAAATGACACGTACCGCTCGTACTTTTACGGTCGACCTTGCATCCGATGAAGTCAGCATCAGAGTAACCAATGAGGTCAAAGGATGTTGACTTGGGATACCACAGGCCCACTGTAACCGTATCCTTAAGGTATCGAAAGATACGCTTAACTGCGGTCATGTGTGATTCCTTAGAATTTGCTTGATATCTAGCACACAGGCAAACGCTAAACATTATATCAGGGCGACTAGCAGTAAGATAGAGTAGACTGCCTATCATACCTCGATACTTACGTTGATCTACGGGTTTGCCGCTATCATCTGGTTCAAGTTTGGTTGAAGTAGCCATAGGAGTGCTGATTGGTTTGACGTTATCAAGGTCGAATTTCTTCAGCATGTCCTTTGTATACTTCGATTGACAGATGAAGGTTCCATTTGACATTTGTTTGACTTGCAGTCCAAGAAAGTAGTTGAGCTCCCCCATCATGCTCATCTCAAACTCGGTCTGCATACACTTGGCAAAATCTTGACAAAGGGTTTCATCAGTAGAACCAAAAATAATATCATCTACATATATTTGTACTAAAAGAATAGTGTCTTTGAAAGATTTTATGAAAAGTGTAGTGTCAATTTTCCCTTTTGAAAAACCTTTCTCAAGCAAGAAGTTGCTTAGCCGTTCATACCAAGCTCTAGGAGCTTGTTTGAGGCCATATAGCGCTTTCTTTAGCTTGAACACGTGGTCGGGAAATTTGTGATTTTCAAAGCCAGGGGGTTGTTATACATAAACTTCCTCCTTAATAAAACCATTCAAGAAAGCACTTTTAACATCCATTTGAAATAATTTGAAATTTTGAAAAATTGCAAATGCATAAAGCATCCGAATGGATTCTAATCTAGCAACAGGAGCATACGTCTCATCGTAGTCGATACCTTCCTCTTGGTTGTATCCTTGGGCTACTAGACGAGCTTTGTTGCGTGTGACTGAACCATCTTCATTCACTTTGTTTCTAAAAACCCATTTAGTACCAATAATCGAGTGATTAGCCGGTCTAGGAACAAGTTCCTATACTTGGCTCCTCTCGAATTGGTTGAGTTCCTCTTGCATAGCAGAAATCCAAAATTCATCATTGAAAGCTTCTAAAATATTTTTAGGCTCAATTTGTGAAATAAAGGCAGTGCTAGCAATAGAGTCTCTTAATGATGATCTAGTAGTTACTCCTCGTGAAACCTCATCGATTACCAAATTTTCTGGATGTGATGGCTTGAAAGAGAACTTCTTTGGCAAGCCTTCCAGAGAATTGGTTTCGGTTGTGGTATTCATTGGAGTAGACGTTGATGGTTCAATATCATCATCAAGAGTAGCTGCAACACTGTTATCTTCATCAAAAGTCACATTTGTAGACTCTTCCACAATTAAAGAGCGTTTGTTAAAAACTCTATATCCCTTGCTCTTGGCCGCATAGCCAAGGAAAATACCATCGTCAGCTTTGGCATCAAATTTGCCTAAGTTGTCTTTGGTGTTAAGGATAAAACATCTACATCCAAAAACTCTAAAATAAGAAACATTTGGGGTTCTCCCAAACCAAAGCTCATAGGGTGTTTTCTTCGTAATAGGACGAATAAGCACCCTATTTAAAATGTGGCATGCTGTACTGACAGCTTCAGCCCAAAAGTATTTCGGAAGTGAAAACTTGTTCAACATGACTCTAGCCATATCGCCGAGAGTCCTATTCTTCCGCTCTATAACACCATTTTGTTGGGGAGTTCTTGGACAAAAAAACTCATGATCAAATCCATTGGAATCACAAAACTTTTCAAAATCAGAATTTTCGAACTCGCCTCAATGATCACTTCGGATACGAGTAATCATGTAGCCTTTTTCGTTTTGAACTGTCTTTACAAAAATCTTAAAAACTGAAATAGCATCACTTTTATAAGTAAGAAAGAAAACCCAAGTAAATCTTGAAAAGTCATCAACAATAACAAATGCATAGAGTTTTCCACCAAGACTGGCTACTCTACTAGGACCAAATAAATCCATATGGAGTAGTTGCAAGGGTCTAGTAGTGCTTACAGAGTTTATGGAATGAAAAGATGACTTGGTTGCCTTATTCAACTCACATTCGGCACATACGGTGTCCTTTTTGAATGTAATGTCGGGCAAGCCTCTAACTAGCTTCTTGGTCGATAGCCTGGATATAGTATCCATGTTGGCATGACCAAGACGCTGGTGCCATAGTAACCGATCATTATTATGAGCAAATAGGCATCTTCCTGCATTGTTAGTATTTGCAGACAAATAGAAAATATAAATATTATCCTCTCTTACCCCTTCAAAAGCAATGTCTCCCGTTGACCTATCATAAATAAGGCATTTATTTTGTCCAAAGTTAATGTCATAACCATGGTCAGCAAGATGACTAATGCTGAGCAGGTTATGCTTTAACTCGGTCACTAGGAAGACATCCTTTATTACGGGAGAGGGAGGATGACCAATATTACCATTACCTATAATATAACCTTTAAGGTTGTTGCCGAAGGATACGTATCCTTCTCTCTTCATCGATAGTGATACGAAAGATTTGCGTCTCCCGTCATATGCCGCGAGCATCCACTATCGAGAATCCACTTACTCTTAGTTGAGGAGGGAAGGTCCACCTACATCAAGAGTAGATGTGACCTTTGGTACCCAAGTTCTTGAGGGTCCTGAAAAGTTAGTTTTTGGAAACCAAGCATATATCTTTCTATCTACTAATCTTCTAATTCTACATTGTGGTGATATGTGTCCATGTAAACCATAATAAGTACATATAGCATTTCTATTTACATTAGGAGCATGCTGATGATGTCTATAATGAGGAGAAGTATGATGATTAGCATGGTGATGATGACTATGCATAGAGTGATGTGGAGTGGCATGGTGATATTGTCTATGTGGAACATCAGAGTAATATGGAGTAGCATGGTGATAATGTCTATATGGAGCAGTATGGTGATGATGCCTATATGTAGAATGATATTGATTGTGTCTTTGTGCAACATTGTGATGATTGTATCTATGTGTAGCATGATGATTGTGTATCATATGAGAGTTATTTCTACGTGTATGTGGTTTGTGTGTTTTATGGAAGTGTGTGTACATGAAAGCATGGTTACATGTTGTAGGTGGATGACGTGGAAGACTAGTATGAGAAATGTTATGCTTTGTGTGTATCTCATGTGATTGGGTTTGAGGTTGAACAACCTGTTTTCCCAATTTAGTCTCTAATCTCTTAGAGATAGCCTGCAGTTCAGTAACCTTAGCATTTAAACCATATATCTTAGTCATAGAAATCTTGTGTCTACTCTTTTCTTCAGCAAGCATCGTGTTGAGTGTTGTGATTTCTTGTATTTGTTGCTCAATACGTGCTTCGGCATCATAAAGGCTTAGTTTAAGCTTAGATACCTCATCTGTGACTTCCGTGGGTGAAGTGTCTCTAATGTTATCAAGCAATAAAGAAAGTCTTTGAATTTTGACTTCATGACTTTTGACTTTGTCCTTGGCATGTTTGTATTTACCAATCATCTTTTTGTGATCATCGAGTAAATCGGTGAAAGCATCGCCAAGTTCATCAAAAGAGAAGTCGTCAAGAGTTTTGTTTGATACCTTGTCGGACGTCGCCATTAGGCATACATTAGTCGTATCTTGAGGAGAGTCCTTTTCTTCCTCGAAGTCACTAGCTTCGCTTTCATGCCAAATGCTTGTGTTGGTATATTTCTTTGAGGAGGTCTTCTTGTATGGCTTCTCATAGCGGTTGCCTTTCTTCAAGGATGGACAACTAGCAACCGGCCAACCCTAAAAATTAGGGTGCTGATTTTTAGGGGACAGAGTTCGGCCTGAACTCTGTGTGGAGGCAGAGTTCGGCCCAAACTCCATCTCCAGAGCACAGAACTGGTCCAGGGGTCCAATGGGCTAAGTTTGGATGTGGAGCTTTATGGGTTTTGGGTAGATTATGGGTTGAGTCTCAAGAGCCCAGCATAACTCAGCTTACAATCATTCTAGACTCAATAAATATAAAAGTACAGACGCGAACAACTTGCAATTCCAATACTGAGCAGTCTTCAGGCTTGAGCAGAAAGTAGTCGTCGTGTGTCTTATTGAATTATCACAAGTATTATTTAGTCAACGTTATCAATATTTGGTTGACTGTGACTTTGTGTCAACAAACAGAACTCTAATAGCTTTGGTAAGAGTGGTATAGGCTTGACTTGAAAGCTTTAGCTCGTAGAAAACACTTAAAGAGATAGAGAAGAGAGAGTGAATGAGTGATATGAAATGGTGAAAGTTCTTCTCTATTTATCAAAATCAGGTGTGATCATTAACCAATGGGCCAACAATCTTCCTCATTTGGATAACTGACAAACTTTGAGTCTATACCAAAATATAACAAATAATATGTAACTTTGAAATATATACCTGACTTGTTCTTAATCGAGAAAATTTTGCTATATGCTATTTCTTCCCCTTTGTCATGTACTCAAAATATGGCTCTCCCGTAACTTGTGAAGTCAACAATAACGAAGAAAAAGTAGAGTAATATCTAAAAATATGAATGTAACAAGTCAGCATCAGTAGTAGCAGTAACAAAGCATGAGTAATAGATAAAACAACTAATATAGCATATAAAACCAACTACAAGTCAATTCCAAAATACAAACCACTACAACTGAAATAGTGCATAAACAGAAAATAGTACTATAGTTAGTCAAAAAAAAAATGTCGCTACAAGATCATCATGTGCCAAACATGTCCACAAAATACTAAGCAAAAAACTGAATCAAATATCAGCATCATCACCGGGGGCATCAGCAGGAGGCTGTGGATCAACATAAGCTGTCGTCGGATCGAAAAATTCGAAAGTAGGATGATCCTCAAGTCTCGGGCCGTTGAAACCAGGGAGACGAAGGATAGGAGCTGGAGCAGAGGGATGGTGTGCCAATGTCCACAGGATGTCAGCCATGGTATTTCTCAAGACCAGGGCCTGAAAAATATGGCTAAACTCAACGTCGGCGAATCAAGTCATGGAGGTCTGATGCTATTGTCCCTGGAGAGTGAGAAACGCTTCGAACCTCTGATAGAGCTCGTCGAAATGATGGCCTGGAGCTGTAGGGACTGGCGCATCTGCTGGAGCTGCAGCTGGATCAGGTGAAAGTGGAGGGTGAGGGTACTTCCTAGATCTAAATAGCTCAGAAGGCGATCCAAAGACATGACAAATGTCTAAATCAATGTCAAAATTTTGGAAGATCACCGCCAGATGCATAGGGTAAAGAAGGTTGCGGCCTGCCCTCCGACAACTGATCATACCAAAAATTATGGTCTTAGAAATAGAAAATATGACGCCAAAGTGGATGTGGTACATAGCCGATAACTCTAAGAAGGTGATCGCATTAGGGGATCCCATCTTAGGTAGCAGAGATGAATAGATGATGCGGTGGAGTTCATAGAAATGTTGTTTCAGGTGACGTGTGAACAACCTTGTCCGGAGAACCGAACTCGGATAATACAGCGCTACCTTGAACGACTCCAGTGTCATGTTAGCATGAAATTGAACTTTATTGATATCGACTAGAGCATCGCCATTGTCAAGCATATGGAAATATTCGCTCAAGTCTGTCGAGTTGAATTCAAGTTACTTGTCGATGACACAAGAAAAGGTATTACCGTCTGCTTCTTGCAAATTGCAATAGAACATGCAGACAACATTTTCATAGATTTGATTTGAAGTCTCTAAAAGTCTCGGAGCCCTAAGTTTTCAGTATATTTCGAGAGAACAGTAAAATTGATAGATTTTTTTGAACAAATTTTCCGGTATCGAAATTGATCGAACCAAGCGGCTGATCTCTCAAATGATACAAATATGTTAGGGTTATAGTCCTCTTCGTCGTCGGGATGAGCGAAACTGAATAAATTAACTAGTTAATACTCCGATGTGGAGGACGAAATAGTATCTCTTTTTTTTCTCTTAAAAAGTTTAGGATCCATGAAATTGAAATTGGAGGAAAATAGAGAGATATACCTCAATTGAGATGGAAAATTGGTAGAGAATGCCTTTCTAGAGCCGTTAGATCCAAGAAAATAGGATTTGGAGGCTTGGATATAGGTTTTCCAAAAAGCTAGGGTTACGATTTTGAAGCTCGGGCGGCTGTTTCTTTGGGAAGAAGATGAATAGAATAGGGAAGAGGGGCTTCTGTTCGCTACTCTTAGAATAAAAACTCGACACCGAGTTCGGCTCGATCTCGATTAGAACTCGATCCGATTTCTATTCGAGTTTGGCTACTCAAAATTTAGGTCATTTACTATAATAAATGATAAAAATAACTCAGTAACTTTTAAATCTTTTATTTAATTAACATTCATTACATTGGTTTAGCTCTCGGGGCCGAATCCCAGCCAGTGGTAGTCCATAGACTAGTACACCGTGTCGCTTCAGGCTTGTATGATAGAAAAGCCCTTTCGACTTGTACCTAAAATAACTTTAATTAATAAATCGCTGAATATCAAGTTTTAAGTATTTTTTATTAATCATAACGTATTATGACTTTAAAAATTCAAGTATGCCTAATTCACGACGCAGATAATTGAAACGATATTCAGCTAGTGGTTTTGTAAAAATGTCTGCTAGTTGATGATCCATGTCAATAAAATCTAAGCAAATATCTTCTGTTGTTGGTGATCATGTAGAAAGTGGTGACGTATTTCTATGTGTTTAGTGCATGAGTGACATACTGGATTATTCATTAGTCAAGTTAATAGTGCTAGTGTTGTCACAGTAAATGGGAATATTTGTTTGACTTGCAGTCCAAGAAAGTAGTTGAGCTCCCCCATCATGCTCATCTCAAACTCGGTCTGCATACACTTGGCAAAATCTTGACAAAGGGTTTCATCAGTAGAACCAAAAATAATATCATCTACATATATTTGTACTAAAAGAATAGTGTCTTTGAAAGATTTTATGAAAAGTGTAGTGTCAATTTTCCCTTTTGAAAAACCTTTCTCAAGCAAGAAGTTGCTTAGCCGTTCATACCAAGCTCTAGGAGCTTGTTTGAGGCCATATAGCGCTTTCTTTAGCTTGAACACGTGGTCGGGAAATTTGTGATTTTCAAAGCCAGGGGGTTGTTATACATAAACTTCCTCCTTAATAAAACCATTCAAGAAAGCACTTTTAACATCCATTTGAAATAATTTGAAATTTTGAAAAATTGCAAATGCATAAAGCATCCGAATGGATTCTAATCTAGCAACAGGAGCATACGTCTCATCGTAGTCGATACCTTCCTCTTGGTTGTATCCTTGGGCTACTAGACGAGCTTTGTTGCGTGTGACTGAACCATCTTCATTCACTTTGTTTCTAAAAACCCATTTAGTACCAATAATCGAGTGATTAGCCGGTCTAGGAACAAGTTCCTATACTTGGCTCCTCTCGAATTGGTTGAGTTCCTCTTGCATAGCAGAAATCCAAAATTCATCATTGAAAGCTTCTAAAATATTTTTAGGCTCAATTTGTGAAATAAAGGCAGTGCTAGCAATAGAGTCTCTTAATGATGATCTAGTAGTTACTCCTCGTGAAACCTCATCGATTACCAAATTTTCTGGATGTGATGGCTTGAAAGAGAACTTCTTTGGCAAGCCTTCCAGAGAATTGGTTTCGGTTGTGGTATTCATTGGAGTAGACGTTGATGGTTCAATATCATCATCAAGAGTAGCTGCAACACTGTTATCTTCATCAAAAGTCACATTTGTAGACTCTTCCACAATTAAAGAGCGTTTGTTAAAAACTCTATATCCCTTGCTCTTGGCCGCATAGCCAAGGAAAATACCATCGTCAGCTTTGGCATCAAATTTGCCTAAGTTGTCTTTGGTGTTAAGGATAAAACATCTACATCCAAAAACTCTAAAATAAGAAACATTTGGGGTTCTCCCAAACCAAAGCTCATAGGGTGTTTTCTTCGTAATAGGACGAATAAGCACCCTATTTAAAATGTGGCATGCTGTACTGACAGCTTCAGCCCAAAAGTATTTCGGAAGTGAAAACTTGTTCAACATGACTCTAGCCATATCGCCGAGAGTCCTATTCTTCCGCTCTATAACACCATTTTGTTGGGGAGTTCTTGGACAAAAAAACTCATGATCAAATCCATTGGAATCACAAAACTTTTCAAAATCAGAATTTTCGAACTCGCCTCAATGATCACTTCGGATACGAGTAATCATGTAGCCTTTTTCGTTTTGAACTGTCTTTACAAAAATCTTAAAAACTGAAATAGCATCACTTTTATAAGTAAGAAAGAAAACCCAAGTAAATCTTGAAAAGTCATCAACAATAACAAATGCATAGAGTTTTCCACCAAGACTGGCTACTCTACTAGGACCAAATAAATCCATATGGAGTAGTTGCAAGGGTCTAGTAGTGCTTACAGAGTTTATGGAATGAAAAGATGACTTGGTTGCCTTATTCAACTCACATTCGGCACATACGGTGTCCTTTTTGAATGTAATGTCGGGCAAGCCTCTAACTAGCTTCTTGGTCGATAGCCTGGATATAGTATCCATGTTGGCATGACCAAGACGCTGGTGCCATAGTAACCGATCATTATTATGAGCAAATAGGCATCTTCCTGCATTGTTAGTATTTGCAGACAAATAGAAAATATAAATATTATCCTCTCTTACCCCTTCAAAAGCAATGTCTCCCGTTGACCTATCATAAATAAGGCATTTATTTTGTCCAAAGTTAATGTCATAACCATGGTCAGCAAGATGACTAATGCTGAGCAGGTTATGCTTTAACTCGGTCACTAGGAAGACATCCTTTATTACGGGAGAGGGAGGATGACCAATATTACCATTACCTATAATATAACCTTTAAGGTTGTTGCCGAAGGATACGTATCCTTCTCTCTTCATCGATAGTGATACGAAAGATTTGCGTCTCCCGTCATATGCCGCGAGCATCCACTATCGAGAATCCACTTACTCTTAGTTGAGGAGGGAAGGTCCACCTACATCAAGAGTAGATGTGACCTTTGGTACCCAAGTTCTTGAGGGTCCTGAAAAGTTAGTTTTTGGAAACCAAGCATATATCTTTCTATCTACTAATCTTCTAATTCTACATTGTGGTGATATGTGTCCATGTAAACCATAATAAGTACATATAGCATTTCTATTTACATTAGGAGCATGCTGATGATGTCTATAATGAGGAGAAGTATGATGATTAGCATGGTGATGATGACTATGCATAGAGTGATGTGGAGTGGCATGGTGATATTGTCTATGTGGAACATCAGAGTAATATGGAGTAGCATGGTGATAATGTCTATATGGAGCAGTATGGTGATGATGCCTATATGTAGAATGATATTGATTGTGTCTTTGTGCAACATTGTGATGATTGTATCTATGTGTAGCATGATGATTGTGTATCATATGAGAGTTATTTCTACGTGTATGTGGTTTGTGTGTTTTATGGAAGTGTGTGTACATGAAAGCATGGTTACATGTTGTAGGTGGATGACGTGGAAGACTAGTATGAGAAATGTTATGCTTTGTGTGTATCTCATGTGATTGGGTTTGAGGTTGAACAACCTGTTTTCCCAATTTAGTCTCTAATCTCTTAGAGATAGCCTGCAGTTCAGTAACCTTAGCATTTAAACCATATATCTTAGTCATAGAAATCTTGTGTCTACTCTTTTCTTCAGCAAGCATCGTGTTGAGTGTTGTGATTTCTTGTATTTGTTGCTCAATACGTGCTTCGGCATCATAAAGGCTTAGTTTAAGCTTAGATACCTCATCTGTGACTTCCGTGGGTGAAGTGTCTCTAATGTTATCAAGCAATAAAGAAAGTCTTTGAATTTTGACTTCATGACTTTTGACTTTGTCCTTGGCATGTTTGTATTTACCAATCATCTTTTTGTGATCATCGAGTAAATCGGTGAAAGCATCGCCAAGTTCATCAAAAGAGAAGTCGTCAAGAGTTTTGTTTGATACCTTGTCGGACGTCGCCATTAGGCATACATTAGTCGTATCTTGAGGAGAGTCCTTTTCTTCCTCGAAGTCACTAGCTTCGCTTTCATGCCAAATGCTTGTGTTGGTATATTTCTTTGAGGAGGTCTTCTTGTATGGCTTCTCATAGCGGTTGCCTTTCTTCAAGGATGGACAACTAGCAACCGGCCAACCCTAAAAATTAGGGTGCTGATTTTTAGGGGACAGAGTTCGGCCTGAACTCTGTGTGGAGGCAGAGTTCGGCCCAAACTCCATCTCCAGAGCACAGAACTGGTCCAGGGGTCCAATGGGCTAAGTTTGGATGTGGAGCTTTATGGGTTTTGGGTAGATTATGGGTTGAGTCTCAAGAGCCCAGCATAACTCAGCTTACAATCATTCTAGACTCAATAAATATAAAAGTACAGACGCGAACAACTTGCAATTCCAATACTGAGCAGTCTTCAGGCTTGAGCAGAAAGTAGTCGTCGTGTGTCTTATTGAATTATCACAAGTATTATTTAGTCAACGTTATCAATATTTGGTTGACTGTGACTTTGTGTCAACAAACAGAACTCTAATAGCTTTGGTAAGAGTGGTATAGGCTTGACTTGAAAGCTTTAGCTCGTAGAAAACACTTAAAGAGATAGAGAAGAGAGAGTGAATGAGTGATATGAAATGGTGAAAGTTCTTCTCTATTTATCAAAATCAGGTGTGATCATTAACCAATGGGCCAACAATCTTCCTCATTTGGATAACTGACAAACTTTGAGTCTATACCAAAATATAACAAATAATATGTAACTTTGAAATATATACCTGACTTGTTCTTAATCGAGAAAATTTTGCTATATGCTATTTCTTCCCCTTTGTCATGTACTCAAAATATGGCTCTCCCGTAACTTGTGAAGTCAACAATAACGAAGAAAAAGTAGAGTAATATCTAAAAATATGAATGTAACAAGTCAGCATCAGTAGTAGCAGTAACAAAGCATGAGTAATAGATAAAACAACTAATATAGCATATAAAACCAACTACAAGTCAATTCCAAAATACAAACCACTACAACTGAAATAGTGCATAAACAGAAAATAGTACTATAGTTAGTCAAAAAAAAAATGTCGCTACAAGATCATCATGTGCCAAACATGTCCACAAAATACTAAGCAAAAAACTGAATCAAATATCAGCATCATCACCGGGGGCATCAGCAGGAGGCTGTGGATCAACATAAGCTGTCGTCGGATCGAAAAATTCGAAAGTAGGATGATCCTCAAGTCTCGGGCCGTTGAAACCAGGGAGACGAAGGATAGGAGCTGGAGCAGAGGGATGGTGTGCCAATGTCCACAGGATGTCAGCCATGGTATTTCTCAAGACCAGGGCCTGAAAAATATGGCTAAACTCAACGTCGGCGAATCAAGTCATGGAGGTCTGATGCTATTGTCCCTGGAGAGTGAGAAACGCTTCGAACCTCTGATAGAGCTCGTCGAAATGATGGCCTGGAGCTGTAGGGACTGGCGCATCTGCTGGAGCTGCAGCTGGATCAGGTGAAAGTGGAGGGTGAGGGTACTTCCTAGATCTAAATAGCTCAGAAGGCGATCCAAAGACATGACAAATGTCTAAATCAATGTCAAAATTTTGGAAGATCACCGCCAGATGCATAGGGTAAAGAAGGTTGCGGCCTGCCCTCCGACAACTGATCATACCAAAAATTATGGTCTTAGAAATAGAAAATATGACGCCAAAGTGGATGTGGTACATAGCCGATAACTCTAAGAAGGTGATCGCATTAGGGGATCCCATCTTAGGTAGCAGAGATGAATAGATGATGCGGTGGAGTTCATAGAAATGTTGTTTCAGGTGACGTGTGAACAACCTTGTCCGGAGAACCGAACTCGGATAATACAGCGCTACCTTGAACGACTCCAGTGTCATGTTAGCATGAAATTGAACTTTATTGATATCGACTAGAGCATCGCCATTGTCAAGCATATGGAAATATTCGCTCAAGTCTGTCGAGTTGAATTCAAGTTACTTGTCGATGACACAAGAAAAGGTATTACCGTCTGCTTCTTGCAAATTGCAATAGAACATGCAGACAACATTTTCATAGATTTGATTTGAAGTCTCTAAAAGTCTCGGAGCCCTAAGTTTTCAGTATATTTCGAGAGAACAGTAAAATTGATAGATTTTTTTGAACAAATTTTCCGGTATCGAAATTGATCGAACCAAGCGGCTGATCTCTCAAATGATACAAATATGTTAGGGTTATAGTCCTCTTCGTCGTCGGGATGAGCGAAACTGAATAAATTAACTAGTTAATACTCCGATGTGGAGGACGAAATAGTATCTCTTTTTTTTCTCTTAAAAAGTTTAGGATCCATGAAATTGAAATTGGAGGAAAATAGAGAGATATACCTCAATTGAGATGGAAAATTGGTAGAGAATGCCTTTCTAGAGCCGTTAGATCCAAGAAAATAGGATTTGGAGGCTTGGATATAGGTTTTCCAAAAAGCTAGGGTTACGATTTTGAAGCTCGGGCGGCTGTTTCTTTGGGAAGAAGATGAATAGAATAGGGAAGAGGGGCTTCTGTTCGCTACTCTTAGAATAAAAACTCGACACCGAGTTCGGCTCGATCTCGATTAGAACTCGATCCGATTTCTATTCGAGTTTGGCTACTCAAAATTTAGGTCATTTACTATAATAAATGATAAAAATAACTCAGTAACTTTTAAATCTTTTATTTAATTAACATTCATTACATTGGTTTAGCTCTCGGGGCCGAATCCCAGCCAGTGGTAGTCCATAGACTAGTACACCGTGTCGCTTCAGGCTTGTATGATAGAAAAGCCCTTTCGACTTGTACCTAAAATAACTTTAATTAATAAATCGCTGAATATCAAGTTTTAAGTATTTTTTATTAATCATAACGTATTATGACTTTAAAAATTCAAGTATGCCTAATTCACGACGCAGATAATTGAAACGATATTCAGCTAGTGGTTTTGTAAAAATGTCTGCTAGTTGATGATCCATGTCAATAAAATCTAAGCAAATATCTTCTGTTGTTGGTGATCATGTAGAAAGTGGTGACGTATTTCTATGTGTTTAGTGCATGAGTGACATACTGGATTATTCATTAGTCAAGTTAATAGTGCTAGTGTTGTCACAGTAAATGGGAATATTTGTGTAGTACAGATTATAGTCTTTTAGGGTTTGCTTCATCCACAAAATCTGAGCATAACAACATCCTGTGGTGATATACTCAGCCTCGGTTGTTGATTGGGCTACAGAGTTTTGCTACTTGCTAAGCCAAAAGACTAAAGTTTTTCCTAGGAAATGACAAGTACCACTAGTACTTTTATGGTATACATTGCATCCAGCAAAATCCGCATCTGAATAACCGATTATGTCATAAAATGTAGTTTGGGATACCATAAGCCGACTGTAGAAGTTCTTTTAAGGTATCGAAAGATACTTTTAACGGCGCATAAGTGTGATTCCTTAGGATTAACTTGATATCGTGCACAAATGCAAATGCTAAATATTATATCAGGACGACTAGAAATTAAGTAAAGTAAACTACCAATCATACCATGATACTTATGCTGGTCGACTGGTCTACCACTTTCATCAATATCAAGTCGTGTTGATGTATCCATTGGCGTGCCGATAGGTTTTATGTTGTCGAAGTCATACTTCTTTAGTAAATCCTTCGTGTACTTGGCTTGATTGATGAATGTTCCCTACGAGTGCTATTTGATCTAGAGTCCTAGGAAGTAGTTAAGCTCTCCCATCATGCTCATTTCTCTGCATATACTTAGCAAAATCTTGACATAGTTTTTCGTTAGTAGAACCAAAAATAATGTCATCTACGTAAATTTGCACAAGTAAAATACTATCAACTGAAGATTTGATAAACAAGGTTGTATCAACTTTTCCTTTTGAAACACCATTTTCAAGTAGGAAAGCACTTAGTCATTCATACCAAGCACGCGGTGCTTGTTTGAGACTATAAAATGCTTTTCTAAGCTTGAAGACGTAATCGGGTTTTTGAAAATGTTCAAAACCAGGGGTTGTTTTATAAAAACTTTTTCTTCAAAAAGTTATTCAAAAATGCACTTTTCACGTCCATTTAAAAAAGTTTAAAATTGTGAAAACATGCAAATGCACAAAACATGCATATGGATTATAGTCTAGCAATAGAAGCATATATCTTATCATAATTAATCCCTTCTTCTTGATTATAACCTTGCGCCATTAGACGTGCTTTGTTGCGTAGAACGTGTCCATCCTCACTTACTTTATTTTAGAACCCCCATTTGGTACCAATTATTGATTGACCAATTGGTTTAGAAATAAGTTCCCAAACTTGATTTTCTCAAATTAATTAAGTTCCTCTTACATGACATCAATCCAAAATTCATCAGAAAAAGCATTTGCTACTGTCTTAGGCTCTACTTGAGAAATAAATGCTACATTTGTTGCTATATCTCTAGTAGAAAAGCGCATACCTATGCCTTTAGATATATCACCTATTACCAGTGTCTCTGGATGGTCTAGCATGAATTTCATTCTCTTCGGTAGACTCTCCAAATAGCTTTCATTAGTAGCAGTATCTTCATGTGCTTTGGATTTATTTTGTACATCCTCATCGTCACTGTCGCTAAATCTCTGGCTATTGAGCTCATCAAAAGTGACGTTAATGGACTCTTCAACAATCATAGATCTTTTATTGAAAATTTTATATACCTTACTCTTGGCAGTATACCCGAGAAATATCCTTTCGTCTGCCTTCGAGTCGAAATTACACAAGTTATCCATGGTGTTCAGGATAAAACAACGACAACCAAAAACCTTGAAATAAGAAATGTTTGGAATCCTTCCAAACCATAATTCATAACAGTTTTTTTTTGAGATAGGTCGAATTAACATCCTATTTAAAATATGACAAGCTATACTAACAGTTTCTGCCTAAAAATATTTAGAAAGATTATGTTGATTCAGCATGACTCTAGCCATATCACTTAGACTATGATTCTTTTGCTCCACAACACCATTCTGTTGAGGAGTTCTAGGACAAGAAAACTTATGATAGTATTCACTATCATCACAAAACTTTTTAAAATCAGCATTTACGAATTCGCCACCATGATCACTTCATATTCGAGTAATCTTGAAGCCTTTTTCGTTTTCTACCTTTTTGTAAAATACTTGAAATTCAAAAATGGTATCACTTTTGTTTGATAAAAAGCAAAACCAAGTATATCGAGAGAAGTCCTCAACTATAACAAAAGTATAGAGTTTACAACCAAGACTATCGACTCTACTAGGACCAAATAAATCTATATGAATTAATTGCAAAGGTCTCGAAGTACTTACAACGTTGATGGATCTAAAAGATGACCTAGTTGCTTTGTTCTTTTCATAGTCTGAACATACCATCTCTCTTGAAGGTAATTTCTGAGAGTCCTTTTACCAGCTTTTTAGTGCATAGCCTTGATATAGTGTCCATATTTTTATGTCCTAGCCTCATGTGCCATAGCCAGTGTAGAAGCTCAAAATATATAAAAAATATTATAATGCGTTATTCACAGATAGCGCCAGAAGTTAAATATCAAATGGCACACCCTATCAGATGGCGTCGAGCATCACGTGGTGTTGGTAGCCACGTGGCAAGCTTCCTTGAGAAGCCAAACGGTTGTCATAATAACTGACAGCACGTCAGTCGAGGAAAATCTCTTCGAATCCTGAGCGCATGGCGCTAGAGAAGATCTATCAGTCATCATTATTTTGTTTGTCATTTACTCTACGCTATGTATGGTTGGCGCAAAGCAATAAATACTTTAACATTTCACAGTGCCTAGCGCTTTTTACAGATGGCACTTACCGACAACATGCGCCAATCAATCAACTATCATCCAGAAGTAGATGACATGGCACACATGCCACTAATCTCAAAGAATATGTATGTGGCACTACCCACGACCAAGCGCATCTCTCTTACAGGATGCCATGCGTCACATGCAGTTAAGCCAAACATTAACATGTATGGGTGATGGTGCGCCAACTAGCATCATGCGCCAATCAAGATAACTACTTAACGATTATCCTAAAACTCTATAAATTGAGTCCAGAATCATTCCTCCAGGATAACTAATGATCATAATCTTCTGACCAAGTTGTTGCAGCACATTTCAGACCTTCTCTTCTTCGACATCGCATCGTTCAAGGGATAAAGTGATCGTCTTCTGATTAGATTTCTATATTTGTACTTCCCTAGAATCAAATTATACTCTTATACTCTTTTTTCAGTTTGTAACTTAGTTTTCTCGAAAAACTTTTGTTTTTTGCAAACAAAATGGTGACTTTGCTGGGGATGACTTTCTTCTCTGACTAGAACGTGATAACTCAATGCCGTGTTGCGTCGGTCGGCATGACACAGAAGACTTTAGTCGTCCAAGTCGACCAAACAGCCTACGAAGCAATGATTAGCGCTGGGGGTGCCAAGCACGCTACTGCTAACGTGCATCTGCTGCTGTCTTCCAAGACAGAAAGACTTGTGCCATCTGGACTCCGAAGTCCATAGGCGCGCCAATCACTATTGCTATGCAAAGCAAGGGACAATACCATATGGACATCCCTCACACTTCTCTAGTTCTAAACTTGGTGGAAGGTGCACCAACCACTATTGTTGAACAAAATAAGGTAAAGCTAGCACCCTACAGCCATTCCTCACTCCTCCCCAGTTCCAAACTTGGTGTAGATTATACCTATTACTGCCCCTGTACAGAACAAGAGAAAACGTCCTGTAGCCACTTCCTATTCTTCCCCAGCCCTAGACTCGGTAAAAAATCCATCTGGTTGCTCCTCTGTGCCAGTCGATGTTAGAACACTTCTGAGTAGAAACTCTTCTTCTCTTGGCAGAGCTGATCAAATCAATGCCAATAAATTTAACTCTACTCAAAGTCCCTTTCTTGCTGTCCATTTGCGCTGCGCCAAACACGCTGGGACAGTATGCAAAGAACAACATGGTATACTGCCTACTATACTTCAAATTGGCCAGCGCTAATCAAGCCAAAGTCAGAATCTTCCTACCCTTCGCATATCAAGATCAAAGTAGGGAAAATTGGTGGTGTCTCAGACAGACAAATAGGTAGCACATGACACTAATATGCGCACATATCTTAACAAACACAGGGCTATATTCCTTCCTTTGAGTCATATGGCATGCCAAACAAGTCTAAAATAGTCTGTGCCAGCCACCAATTGGCATTCAGTGAAGACTTCTAAGATCAAGAATCCTCTCACTTATGCTAACAAACTCAACACTTCCTTGTATAATCAGGGGACCCAGAATCTTAGGAATAGAAATCATATTCCTAATATAATCAGGGAACATGTGCCTTCTTCTTCTTCTCCTATCAATGTAACTGATCTCCACAAAATTCTTGTACAAAAGTGGAAGAATACAGGCCCATCTCATGGCTGACATGGTTACGAACATGCACACAGTGATTATGACACAACATGCTATTCCGCCGGTTGTGAATCTAATTCCAACCTAAGAACACGTAGCAGTCTCTGTACCTACCAATATTGGCTTAGGGGTACAATCTTATCTCAATGCTACTGTGCTAGCTCAGGTTACCTCGAGTCATTTTGGTACTAGAGGTGGTACTTATCATGCAGTTTTGCCTCCTAATCCATCAAACCAGTCTACCGTCCCTCCAATATCAGAAGATCATTTGGCGGCAGTCAAGCTTCTAAAGAATCAGTTTGAAGCTTTCAAGTAAAAATAAGGTTTGTATAAAATAGGGATCAAACAACCCTATCCTGCTGAGTGGAAGGAAGTTCTGTTCCCACCCAAATATAAGCTGCCGACCATAATATTGTTTGATGATAACACATCTCCAAGTCTGTATATCAACCACTTCAAGATGATGATTGATCATCTTTAGCAGAACAATGCTCTACTCACTAGAGTATTCGTCCGATTTTAGCAGGTGTTGCTAATAATTAGTATCGTAGCTTGCCAGATGGTTGCATAACATCCTTTGCAGCATTAAATCAGATGTTTCTGGAGTGGTTCTATGAAGGAACAAATGACATGACTATGTTAGCCCTTACTAAAATCAAACAAAGTCCTAATGAAACTGCTGAACGTTTCATAGAGCACTTCCGTCGAGAAGCACTCAAAATGCCTTTGGGTACTTCTGATGCATTAACTATAGATACTTGCAAATCAAACTTGTTACCTATAATCAGCATGTGGACGGGACCCACACAATTCTAAGATTGGGGTTCCTTCATAGTAAGTGTCAGGGCAGCTGAAGACAGTACTGATAAGTTCAAGCAACTAGGCATCCCGATGCCTAATCTCGACAAAGATGAACGTCCTACTACCAACAGTAGTGGTCATCAAAACAACCGTAAAGGTAAAGAAGCCTTGACCATCAACGTGAGTCAATTGACACCTGTTACAATGGTACCTCCGCAGAGAGCACCACATCCCAAAGAGGAGTATTCTTTTGATAAAGATGATATCTTGAGTATATTCGATTATTTGATCAAAACTAACAAACTTCAACTGTACGAAGCTAAACGGCCAGATGAAGTAGGTAAAACTGATAATCCTAAATATTGTATGTACCACAGGTTCCTTGGGCCTCCAACCAGGGCATGCTACGTACTCAAAGAAAAGATAAACAAGTGCCGATTCAGCTCATTAGAGAATTTATTGACATACTTGCCTGGAGCTATAAAGATATCTCGGGGTTAGATCCTTAGATTGCTACTCACAAGCTTAATATACTGCCAAATGCTAGACCGGTTAAACAACAACATCGACGATTTCAACCTGATATGATGGATGCTATAGAAGCTGAAGTCAAAAAACTCATCGTCTGTGGTTTTTTCAGGGATGACCAACATCCCAAATGGGTGGCTAATGTCGTTCCGATTATGAAGAAGACATGGAAGGTCCGAGTCTGCATCGACTTTAGAGACCTTAATATAGGTTGTCCAAAGGATGAGTTTCTTCTTCCAATAATTGATGTCATGATCGACAATACCTACGAGTTCGAACGAATGTCTTTTATGGACGGATTCTCTGGATATAATCATATAATGATGAATCCTGAAGATGAAAAGCATACATCCTTTCGCACTCTTCTAGGAGTCTATTGCTACACCGTCATGCCGTTCGGTCTCAAGAACGTTGGTACCACCTATCAGCGGGCTATGAGTACCATTTTCTGTGAACACTTACAGAAAATAGTCGAGTGTTATGTCGACGATATTGCTGTCAAAAGTCTGTCTAAAGGAAGATCATATCCAAGATTTATGTACTATATTCGATCTAATGTGTCAACATTAACTCAAAATGAATCCCTTCAAGTCATTTCTGGGAGTCTTTAGTGGCAAATTTCTCGAATTTGTTATTACCTCTAAGGGTATACACGTTGACCTCGAAAAAGTCAAAGTCATTCAAGAGATGCTTCCTTCACGCAACCTAAAAGAGCTACAAGGATTCCAGGGACGACTTGCATACATCAGAAGGTTCATCTCAAACCTCTCTGGACGCTACAGACTGTTCACTCAATTGATGAAGAAAGGTGTATCTTTTGTTTGGACTGATGAATGTCAGCAAGCATTTGAAGACATAAAACGGTACTTGATGAACCCTCCAGTCCTAGTTCCTCCAATCATAGGAATACCCTTCCTGGTGTATATTTGAGTAATGGATCACTCTCTAGGTGCCCTCCTTGCCCAGAAAAACAATGAAGGTCATAAGCAAGCGATTTACTATCTCAGTCACACAATGATCGGTGCTAAACATCGATATAGCCCGGTAGAATAAGAATGCTTAGCCTTGATGTTCGCCGTCCAGAAAATGAGTCATTACATCACGGGCCAGACCATTCATATCATTTCTAGAGTCAATCCTCTACGAGTTTTGATAAAAAAAACCTAGTACTCTCAACTCCAGACTCACTACATAGGCAATACTACTAGTACAGTATGATATGGTCTATGTCCCGCAAAAGTCTATTAAGGTTTAAGCCCTAGCCGACTACTTGGCCGTAAATCCAATTCCTGAAACTTCAAAACTCTATGACGAAATTCCTGATGAAACTTTAGAGACCAACATAATTTCAGAAGAAATACTCGCTTGGCATTTATTTTTTGATGATGTATCCAAAATTAGACCCAACGGTATCATCATTGCTGGAGTAGGAATTGTCCTTGTATTCCCAAAAGGACCAACTATTCAAAGAGCCTATTCTCTAGATGAGCCATGTTCTAATAATGTTAATGAGTACAATGCTTTACTTATCGGTTTCCAATTAGCTAAACAGCTGGATATAGACTATCTTGAAGTATACAGAGACTCTAAGCTAATTGTCAACCCGGTTAGAGGCACGTATAAAGTTCGGCATTAAGATCTCATCCCATACCAAGAAGCAACAGTCAAACTGGCTGCATCATTCAAAGGTTTCTTTATTAAACATGTACGTCGAGCATACAATACAGAGGCCGATGCACTTGCTAATCTAGCAGCAGCATTAGCAATTCTTGTGAAATGATAACAGTTAATCGTTATTGCTAATCAAGAATAATTCTACATCGACAATAATTTGAATATTGAATTAAGAAATTCAGTTAAAATTTGCACTACTAGTAAAGACTAGAGGGCTTCTTTCATCGAATTTGTGGTACATGACATTTTACCCAAAGACCCTAAAGAAGCAATGATAATTCGTCGTCGGTTGCTTTGATTCTATTACAATCACTCCTCCAAAATACTCTACCGATGATCATTTGATGGTATGCTCCTACGCAATCATGCGAGAGACGAAGCCAAACAGATACTACGAGAAGCTCATGACGGTGTCTGCGGTGCACACCAGCATGGTCCTAAGCTACAGGATCGTATCGGACACATGGGATACTATTAGCCCACCATGGTAACAGACGCAATCGAATATGCAAAGAAATGTCGTGCATGTCAAATCCATACAGATTTCATCCACCATCTGCCCGAATTCTTACATCCCACAACAGCATTTTATCTTTTTGAAGCTTGGGATGTGAATGTCATTGGTCCTATCAATCCGCCATCATCTTGAGGACATCGATTTATCTTAGCTATAACCGATTATTTCTCAAAATAGACATAAGCTATATCCTTAGCATAAGTCAAAAAAAGCAGTATCATCAGCTACATCAAGCATCATGTGATCTATCTATTTGGTATTCCTTGACGGATCATCCCTGGCAATGGACCTCTGTTCATTAGTTAATTATTTACTCGATTCTGTGATGACAATCGGATCAACAATGTTGCTTCCACGACTTATAATCCCGTAGCTAATGGTCTAGCAGAAGATTTTACCAAAATAATCATCAAGCTTCTCAAGAAGTTCGTTTCTGCCAATAAATGTAACTGGAGCAAAAAGATTGGAGAATGTCTTTGGGTATACCGTACCACTGTACGTACCCCGACTGACTGTATACCCTTCTCTCTGGTATACGAATGTGGAGCTATTTTACCATTAGAAATCCAAATTCCATCTCTGAGGATAGTTATTGCCAATGAACTCATAGCAGAAAACAATGATCGCCTTTGTAACCACCACTTTTTAAAATAAGGGTATTTTAGTAATTGTGTGGTTTTTGGTATTTTTGATTATTTTATTATTAAATAGATTAGCATTTTAGTTTTGATTAGTGCTTTTGGTATTAGCAGATGACTTAACCTTAGTTAACCTTGATTAGAAGACTAACCATGGGATTAGAAACTTATTTGGCTAATTAGAATTCAATTTGGAGCATTAGTCATAATTAGGAAACCATTTTATGCATTTTAGGCTATTTTAGCATGTAGCATATTGGCCTTTTTGCGAATGAGCTTTTGTTAAACTCTAGATGAGTTGTGGCCCATTCTAAACCCTAACCTAACCTTACCAAGCCCCTTTGGCCGCCCAAAAAGTAGCTCCCCTTTATGTACATATGATTAGTAGCTTCCTATTTGCAAAATCCTAGAAATTGCCATCCCCTTCCAATAGCCTATTTTCCTCAATTCTCATCAAAATCCATCTAAACAAATTGCGTTGTGATCCTTGGGAGGATAGGAACTTGCTAGCAAGGAATCAGTGACTTTGGACGGGAGGAAATCGGCTTCGACGCATTTGGAGGCTCGTTTCAATGAGATATTGACTCTCAATAGGTAAACCCCTCTAAACACTTGTAAATTTTGATTTTTATTCATAGATGCATCCATCTAGGTACCCCGGATCTGTACATGTAGTTTGGTAGGTTTTTGTATCCGTTTGATAGGCGTATCGGACACGCGTTGGTGTATTGGAACACGTGTTTGACGAAATGCTACTTAGAATCGAAAGTTCTTATTTTTTGATTATGTTTTCACAAAGTTGTTGCTGTTTATATTTGAAACAACTTTCGTGAAGACGGATCTTGATTTGATACATTTTCGGTGTCCATATCGGATACGGACACGCGTACACGAGGCCCGTGCACAGCCTCGTGCATGCCCTGCTGTTCGAGTGCCATAACTCGACGAATACGACACGGTTGGTCGTGAAATTTTGTCGACACGTTGGGGCAACCTCTGCCCACATGCATGTAAAATTTTACAACATTTCGTAGAGCGTGCACGAAGAAATCGAGGCCGTACGGTTCAGCCACTATGCACGCACGAGCAGAATTTTGTCGATGACACGGCCGTCGTGCGCGGACACGACGCATCAAGAACTCGATTCAGGGACACAAACACGAAGCCCTAGACATAGGCTACCCCTAGACTTGACCATGTTGCACGACGTGGCCCGTGTCGCAATCTACGAGGGTCGACACGCGCCCATGAGGTCGCACGCGCGCGTACAGCCGAGCGGATACGCGTGTCGTACGACATGTGGATACGTGTGTCAGTATAGTGTACACCTAGATCTAGACTCCGCCTAGCTATGTGAACGAGCACGAGGCTCGTCATGTTGCGTGTGGTGTTCTATCGAGCGTGACACGCATGCACGGGCACTTGTCAATACACGCGTGTACGAACTTTTCCGATACGCACTTTCTTGACACGATACGGACACGGGTTGGACCCTGTGAGTACCCGAGCATGAGACACACGTGTATACCTTCATTTTTGCCAAGTTTACGAGTTCTAATTGCGTATTTTGGGTTTTGGGTATCGATTTGGTTTTTTAGTATCAAATTATTTTGAATTCGAATTTGTTTGATATATGAGATTTGGATTTTTAGATTAAAACTCACATTCTAAGTTGGGGTTTAAGTTTAGTCTAGATTTCGAGTTTGATTTGGAAGTTTAGACCAATATTCGTATTCGGTTATACATAATCTCCATGTTATATGATTTTTCCCATGTATATATATAAATATCTATATATGGAGTTAGTATATATATATAGCTATATATATTTATGGGTATGGGATTATGTTCAGTTGTATGGGTGGTTAGGTAGCCTCGACAACACCCCTACACCACAGAACACATTCATACCCTTCCTTCTTCCTATATATATATATATATATATATATATATATATATATATATATTTAAACCATTCCTTTATTCCATCATCAAAAGAAGTACAAGAAAACAAAAGAGATAAGAAAACTGACTACAAAATAGAAAACTCGACATGCGAACATCGGATCATTGCCTTCTTCACCTGACGTTTAACTTCAGCTATCAGTTGGACCGAGGAATAGGAGTAAGCTTCATACTGCGACTTGTTACGATTTTTCCACAACACCCAACATATGGCGCCCACCACAAAAACCGTATATATATATATGGTGTTGAGGGTGTTGTCAGTGGGAAGGATGTTGCGCAGGTCTCTCGACATAAGGAAAGACCACTTCTTAGGGATGCAAGTCTGCCAGAAGGATGAAATGGTGGGAGACAACGTCGAATTGCCAAGGATGACTCTTCTGGCCGATCGAACCGAGAATGATCCAGATACTTCGAGCGACCATCGGAGCTCATCTGCTCCCGATCCGATCGTCAGTCCGCTACGACGTACGCAGTCGACTGCCCCTGGCCCTGCCCAGACTCTGAACTTGTTCTAGTTCCAGTTGTTATCTGAAGAGTCCCACAAGTCGTTGATGGTGCTGTTCCTAGGTGCATTTGAAAGGTTAGGAAGCAAAGAGTCTCCAATCCAGTTTTCTAGGAATGGCGATGAATTGTCGCCGCCTAACTGAAGGAAAATCTCGGGTTCAGCGAGAGACCGGCCGCAGAGAATGCGTCGCCAAGCCGTAGAGGATCTGCTGTTAGAGATGGCTATTGATGGCTGTATGTGCTTGAAGTATCTTGCCTTCATGAACCTGGTCCAAAGGTTGTGACTCATTCGAAGCTTCCACCAAAGTTTCATCGAGAAGGCATTGACGATGTGGGATAGTTTGTTGAATCCCAGGCCCCTCCTCGGTAGGACAAGTCATGGTATGCCAACTAGCCCAATGATGTTTATCGTTGCCGCCACTATGTCCCCAGAGGAAGTTGCTAAAGATACTTTCGATCGAAGATAGCACTTTCTTTGGTGGGGATCAAGCGGCCAGTGTGTAGATGGGAATGGATGTGAGGACGTGATTGATAAGGATCATCTTGTCCCTAGGAGATAGAGTAGCATTATGCCATCCCTCGAGTTTTCTTCTGATGCGTTTGATCAGGTCATCAAAAATACCGACGTTAGATTTACCGTACACCAAGGGACAACTGAGGTAGTGTAATAGGAGATGCTTGATGGGGTAGGGGTGATGTTGGAGAGGGTCCCAAGTTCTTTCTCTTTAGTATGTGGTGGGTGTAGATAACACTCTTGTCCGGGTTGACATTCTGGCCCGAGCACATGGCGTATCTCTGAAGCATTTTGTGGACAACACTCACCAACCCGGCGTCCCCGGAAGAGAAAATGAGGAAATCATCAGCGAATGCTAGGTGGGTGACGATAGGGCATCCGCTGGCGGTATGATAGTGGTGGAAGTTGGGGGTGCTCGCCATCTGGTTAAGATTTCTACTCAAAGCGTCCGTTGTTATGATTAAGATGGTGGATGGCAGAGGATCTCCTTGCTTGACTCTGCGGCTTGATTTGAAGAACCCGTCGGCCTGACCATTGATTACTGTAGATAACCATGAGTTGCTGATCAATCTCCAGGCGATGTTGGTCCAGGTTTAGAAAAATCCGAAGGCTCTGAAAACCCAGATCATGAATTGCCAATATAGTCTGTCATAAGCTTTCTCTATGTCAAATTTGATGGCTATGTTGCTCCCTCTAGCTAGAAGCTTCATGCAGGTAATTAACTCTTGGGCCAACATGATGTTATCTTGGATATTTCTTCCTTGGACAAAGCCACTTTGCTCCTCTGAGATGATCTCGGGTAGAAGACCAGACATGCGAGATGCGATGATCTTGGAAATTATCTTGTTGGTGAAGGTACAAAGATTGATGTGGCAAAAATCACAGAAAGTCTTCGGGTTGTCTTTCTTTGGGATAAGGATCAGATTGGGGCTCGAGATGGCTCTAGGGTAGGTCGCTCCCTGGAGGAATGCAGAGACCGCCTGTTGGATATCTACCTTGATAATATCCCAGTATGAGCGAAAAAATCCCCCCGAGAACCCATCTGGGCCAGGTGCACTGTGTACGTCGAGGACCCAGATGGCATCTTTCACCTCTTGTTCGGAAGGAGGCTGTTCTAACCTGATATTGTCATTGTCACTAATAAGCTGGGGACCTCATTCAGTAATGTGTTGTCTCTGAGGACCGGTTCCTTAAAGAAAAGTCGGGAGTAGAACTGCGTTGCCGCCGCTTGGATACCCTTTTGATCGCTGATGCTGACCCCGTCGTCATCGGTAATATGATGGAGAGTACGTTTCTGTCTACGACCGTTGACGCAAGCATGGAAGTAACTCGAGTTCTTGTTCCCCTCGCTGTCCCATTTAAGCCTTCCTTTTTGCTTCCAAAAATCGGTTTCCACCTTCAGCCTGAATTTGTGGATAGATTTAGTGAGGTTAAGGGTATTCCTGGTTGCTGGCGAATGATCGTTCATGTACATAACTTCGGTATGAGTAACGTCATCATCAGCCTTACGAATGGCTTAAAAAACGTCCCTATAAGCTTGCTTGCTTCATACCGCTAGGGCTTTCCTCGTGGCCATGAGCTTGTTGGCTACTCGAATGAGGGGCTCAGGGTGGTCCTTCCAGTTCCAGGCTTCCGTAACGACGGCCAAGAATTAGGGGTGCTTGCTCCAGAAGTCCAGGAATTGGAAACTCTTCTTGGACTGGCTGGAGTTGCTGGTAATTCCAACTAGCAGGGGGGTCGTGGTCGGATTCGGTGGCATTGAGGTAAGAAAGCTTAGAGGAGGTCCCCATACCTTGCCAGTGGGCATACGTTTGGGCCTTGTCAAGGTGAGAGTATTGTCGTCGGTTGCCTTCCGACATGTTGCACCAGGTAAAGGCATTGCCGCTGAACGGGAGGAAGGATAAGTGGAAGTTGAAGATGAAGTTGTTGAAATCTTGCATGGCCGACTGAGGGGGAGGTGGCCTCCGATCTTCTCATCTCTGCAAGTGATGGCATTAAAGTTCCCAATGCAAAGCCATGGGAGGTTATGGTGGAGGCATTGAATGTCCAGGAGGTCGTTCCAGAGGTGTCTGCGATCAACAATGTCACAGCGGTCATGAACTGCGGAGAGGATGGCGTGGTTGGGGATCAAATGGTGTTCCATACAGCAAGTTAGGGCTTATCTGGAGTCCTGAATGACTCCGATCTTGACATCCTTCGAGCAGAGGATCCAAATGTTATGTCTGCCAGCAATGGGCAAATGAAAGCCTAACTGCAGTTGAATGGATTTGAGTCTCTTGTAAGGGATTTTGGGTTCAAGGATGATTAAGATGTCGATCTTGTGAATCTTCTTCAGGCTGCTGATTCTCCTCATGGTTGGTCAGTTTGCTAGACCGCGAACATTCTAAGAAAGAATGTTCCGCATTAATGGGGCTTGGGGGGGTGGTTGATTGGTTCGCTTGGCTGTGGACCTTGTGTGCACGGTCGGGGGCTCTGCTGCCCCTTTCTTTTCATGTTTCCTGGATGAGGTGGTGGCCTCTTCCGCCTTCAAGGTGGAAGTGCCGTAGGTAGAATCCTCTAGTAGGTTGGGGAGAGTGTCAGTGTGGGGGTCGACTAATACTCCAGCAGAGTTAAGATCGGTTTTTTGAGGGGGGATGTGAATGGTTTCGTCGATGGTACCAATCTTTTCTCCATTCGACTGGAGTTGGAAGCCTACGGCAAGGACCTGGAGTCCTCTATTAGCCTGCTCTGGCCCTAGAATAGTAAGGACAGCTTTGACCCCAACTCCGAGTTGGTCTGTGGCATTTTAAAGTTCTAGCAGGTTCTCCTCTGCGATAGGGAAGGAGGTTGCTGGAGTCCTCTGAAGATGGCTCGGGTGTTACAACAGATTCTGTAGGATAAGACTCCTGAGATGGGTCGTCCGCTTCTTGAACGAGGGCGTTGTTTGCCATTAATTGTCGTAGAACAGAACAGTTTTATAGGAGGACTGAACTTTGACTCACAATTACAAACTTGCTTGTACAAAAGAGAGAGTAGGAACAAAACCTAGGAAAAGCAATCTAAGTACAATTATTTAGTTTATATTCTGGGGAGTGACGGTAGAGGCTCGGGAAAGTGCTATCAACTCTGCCTTACTTCTTGGACGATCGAACGCAACCTCGGCTCCGGTGAAGAAATGCCCTCTCTCTGCCCGGGTGTGTATATATCTCTGTGTGTGTGTGTGCAAGGGAATAGCACCTTGCTATTTATAGAAATTCATGAGTAATGGGGTGTACAGCCACGTGGCTAATTTTGGGCTAATCCTTGTAAATGTGCCTCGAGAAGTGAGCAGTTGGGGATTGGTTAAGATTGATCATGATCTGTTTGTTGTACTAAATTCGAACTGTTAAGATTTGGTCAATTTCTGCCACGTGTCTCAACTGCTACTCTATGATGAGCCGCATGAATGATGCATCCTGGCTGAGCCGCATGAAGGACTGTCCCATAGTCGAGCCGTATGAAGAGTGTCTCGTGACCGGGCCGCATGAGCATCGTCTCATAACTTTGCCGTATGAAGGATGTCTCTTAACCGGGCCGCATGAAGGTCGTTTCATAACCGAGCCACATGAGAGTTGTCTCATGACTGAGCTGCATGAGAGTTGTCTCATGACTGAGCTGCATGAAGGTCGCATAGGCGATCTGCATAAAGAATCTTCTTTGGAATTGTAGACTGTGCCGGAATCATGATGATTTTCTTGTATTTTTAGGAGCATGTCTCGTCTTATCTTTATGTCAGAGCCATCATCTCTGTCAGAGCTGTCGTCTTTATGTCAGAGTAATTATGGCCAGTTGTTTAGGATAATTTTGAACCGCATAAGGCTCCCTTCTATTTATGGGCCGCATGAAGCTTTCTGAGCCGCATAAAGCTCCCAAGGATTTTGAGCCGCACGAAACTCCCCAGGTTTTGAGTCGCATGAAGTTTTATGTTGATTTTGGGCCGCATAGCAATTCCTATTCTTTTCCATGCTTCTACAAGACCTCCTTCAAAGTTTTCAATTTGTAAAATTGAAATACTTTGAATAAGAAGCATGGGTATGTCCGCATAAGCTCTTCATGCCATATAGGCTTCTCTCTGGCCACATACTGTATTTATGCCACGTGGGCGTCCCATTACTTTGACATTAATTACCTTAGATTTGCTTTGATGATTTGGAGCCGTCTTTTGCATGAAAGGGGATAGAATCCCAAGAGTCGCCTTTATCCTTTAGGCAGCACGAAATCTGAAGCGGTGTCTATCGATTTATACGCCTCAGCCAGCCTATAAGTACGAGTAGTTTTGAGGAGAGAGGTTCCTTCTTTCCTTCTTCCAACTTTTTATTGCCCTAGTCGCCGTCTTCTCTTAACTCGATCATCGATGGCTCCCAAGGCTTCTTCCAGTGCTGCAGCGAAGGGCAAAGGACTTGCCTCCTCATCAAATACGGCAAGTTTGATTCACCCCGACGTTCATCCTCCTATTAATGGTAAGAGCGTTGGGAAGAAACTGCATGAATCCAAACTCTAACCACAATGGCTATGTCGCATGTTTTATGCGCGGGCCTTTCTCTATTATGCCTCGGCATAGTTGATGCTTTTTTCGTCTTCGCTGAACTATTCAAGTTCTGTGTGATGAATCCGCATAAGCTGTGCCGTATGGGCCGCATGAACGCCTTATGACTGAGCGGCATGGGGTATGTTTCATGTCCGAGCTGCATGAGAGATGTCTCCTGACTGAGCCGCATGAGAGATGCTTCATAGCCGAGCCGCATGAAAGATGTCTCATGACTGGGCCGCATGAGAGATGCTTCATGACAGAGCCGCATGAGAGTTGTTCCATGACCGAGCCGCATGAGAGACGTCTCATGACCGAGCCGCATGAGAGATGTATCATGACCGCATAAGCACCATATGAACTGGGCCGCATGAAGACCCAACTAACAGAGGCGCTTAAGCTCAGAAAACATTAAGTGGTTTTTTTTGGCTATCTTCTGACTTCTTTCTTTTTTCTTTTTCAGTGAAGTTGTCGATCAATCCTTCAGGGGAGCTTCTGGTAGGTCAAGCTCAATTTGCTGTGGGTGTGAGGTTCGACCATGTGGTTGATTATGTGTCAGCCCAAATCACTAAAGATCAATCTGAGGACAGGCTGAGGGATATCAGAAACCAATCCTTCTTCTTTCTCTTGGGCATGATGAACTCAGGGAAATTAGAGGGCACACATATGAAACCCGCGTTCCTCTATGGGGATGCCTTAATTGTAAAGAACTCCAGTGTTGTTGATTTATCTGAAAGTTGGATTTTTTTTCCAACGGGATGGCGATTTATATTCCTCAGATAGAATATCATTTCCCGCTGTCCTGGTTTAATATGCTGTCTATCGACAAAAAAATGGTGGACTCCCTAACCCTGAGCCAACAGGGGATGTTCGTGGGTGATATTCACTATAATAAAACATCAAGGTCGGTAGTTACAAGCAAGATACCGATCAGCTGCTTTGTGATGGGGTTGGCCCCAGGCAGCTTCATAAATGTGCAGGGTCCCAACTTTAGGTTCTCTCAAGCGTACACTTTTATGAACCAGATTGCTCAGAAGGGCCTACCCTACTGGTCGGCTGTCGCTGCTGAACTGGATGAACCCCACCCCTTCATGGATCAACTTGACCTCGTGGATCTTGCAGACATACAAGGAACTCCTGCTCGAGATTGGCCTTTATCATGCCGTACGGGGCACTTGTTAAAGTCTGCCCATAAACAAAAAGCTGTTCATGGCTCTTCTTGAGATGTACAACCGTCGTACGGGGACCTTCTTCACACCCATAGGGGAAATGGGAGTCACTCTCCACGAGATACGTGAAGTCTCTAAGCTGCCCTGGAGAGATGAAGTTTTTGAGGTGTTTACCCCTACGAATGAAGAATTCGAGGAATTAGAGCGACAGTTCCCGGGTTTTGTGGCTATTTATCGGGAACTGCTATGTCACCATAGCACGTGCCAACATATGTCGAAGAAGAAGAACGATAGCTCGGAAGGGAACATTCCTCACACTAAGACCTGGCTCAGTTACCTTTCTGAGCTAGACACCTCAGGCTGGGTTTCCCCCCGAAGTCCTCAAACCCGAGAGGAGGTGCAGAACCAGGGGTTGACCACCAAGTGGGTGAAGACCACTGGTGACAGATTTGGGAGCCAATCTAACACCTTTAATTACTTTTATCAAGATACCCAGAAGATGTCTGGTAAGGCTCTCCTGGCGGGATTTTTGTTGGTGTGGCTGCAGATCTGTGTAGTTTCGCGAGGGGCTAGTGCTATTGAAAGAATCAGCACTAACCTGATCTTTCATGCGGTGAAGCTAGTCTTTGGAGCCAGACTAGCTCTACTTCCCGCCATGGTATACAACATATATCGTGGCCTCCGCGCCTTCTCGTCCAAAGTCATTGCTCGCGATACGACGAAGGATTTTGAATGAATTGAGCTGCCCTATCATTATATGATGGGGTGGCTGTTGATGCAGTGCCCGTCTTTGATGAGGCCTGGCCCAGAGGATGACGTGACTGCTGATGACGCCTTCATCTTCCAGTACCGTCGTATGCCCTGGGAGTACACTACCATGCCAGCCTGTCGGATGGCGCTGGCGCGAGTGGACAGATATTCCTTCTTCGTGTCTGTTCCTCATTTTACTGATGAAGAAGTAAGAGACGTGCATCTTGATGGTGTTGTATCTTCCCAATTCTTGTCCGAGAAGATGCTCCTATGGTTGTAGAATATTTGCCCTGCACATATGGTGTATCATAACCGTAATTTCGTCTTTTTGGAGCCTTACTTACCCAGACAATTCTTCCGACAATTTGGGTACAGTCAAATATTCTTAGACAATCCTAGCTCCTACCTGGGTTTTGAGGGTAGCATTCTTGACGGCATCCGGGCTTGGCACTATTATACCGCGGTTCGCACCCGTGCCAGCTTCTCCGTTCCCGATGCTAGAGAGTCGGGACACATTTTGTACATGGCAGTCTTATACCATGTTATGGTGAATAAGGCCCCAAGAGATTTTGACTCAAGTACCAGCTTCATTATTGGTACTGGCTTAGAGGAGAAGCCAAGGACCAAGAAGGAAAGGACAGTTGATGTGTCTGACTCGGAGTCTATCAACGTGGACGAAGAGGATGACCCTGATAACTTGCCTCTTCCTGCAGACAATTCGGTGGCAGAACTGCCCCCTACAGTGCCTAGTCTTTCACAAAAATGGAGGAGGCGTGAATCCTCTGCCGGTGACATAACTTACTCCCAAAAATGGGCAGCGGTCAAGCCTCGCGGGCCGAGCATTTGGGAGAGAAGTGAGGACGTCGAAGCCGTTTCGAAGGTGAATCGAGTTACGACTATCTTTTTTGTTCTTCCTTTCTAAAAGATAATCTGATCATTTTCCTTTTATTTATAGGCGTCAGGAGAAGTGAACTCCCCAGACCCGGCTACCGCCTCTGAGGTTGACCCGGCTATAGCCACCTTAATTGGTGTTATGACTGACGAGCTTCCTTCCACCACGGTCGCTCCGACGACGGTTGAGATTCCTCCTGCTGTTGACATCCCCACTAGGGATGATGTGGGTTTTACTAAATCAGACCTCGAGGTTGCTGAACCTCAGCCGGTTGATGCTGATCCAGTTGTATCCACCTTCGAGGCGGCTGGGGCAGAGGAAGCAGCTGCAATTGGCTCAAGTGTCGCCGTTGAAGAGGATACGGTGGCTGTGAGTGAGCCTCAGCCCCAGCGACCCTCCCCTGGTAAGCTATGTCATGTCTTGACTAGTGAGGAGGTTCATTTGCTCGATCTTCATATCCTTCGAGTTAAGTTGATCGAAGGTTGCTCCGGACATACAGGTCCTGCTCCTTCGCTGTTGACGATGGACATCATCGGAGGAGAAGTCACCAGAGGGGATCTAGTAGAAGGAAGTATGCCTCCTCCTCCTCCAACTACTATCGAGGGACCTCTTGCCGGTTCGAGTTTACGAGGAGACGTAGTGGAACTGCCGGGGCGTGGAGAAATGGTCCCTGAACCCTCCTCGGTTAATATAACTATATCACCGGAGGTTGACCTTTCTGTACTGCCCAGTCTTCGAATCCTTCGGGCTACGGAGAAGGAGATGACTGCTATTCAGGCGTTTTATCGCTCGGAACTTGTATCCTTAGTGATAGGGACAACAAGTTCTGGTGCATCTTCTTCACAACCGTCTTCAACTCTGCCAGCTACTCTTCCTTTGACACTGTCTTCTTCGGAAGTTCTAGATGAATCATCGAAGGACATGATTGATAGTTTTTATCGCCATCTAAAACGAGGAGTTGAAGCTGCCCTGGAGAGAGGGACATCTTTCGTATTGGCTCGTCAATGTGTCCGCGGTCAGATTGAACTCCTCAGAACACTCTCCGGCAGGGCAGGAAATGGTCGAGCTCCTAGAGCCTAAATTAATAGAAGCTGATCAGCTCGTGGCTCAGTTTCAAGGACTGCGGCAAGTCGATATGTCTTTAGCAATAGATCAGGAGCGCGCCTTCTTTATTAACAGCCATGGAAAAGGTAAGGACGGTACGGGATACGTCCAAGCCTGCTCTAGTGAAGGACCTTCAAGATCTGTCTCTGAAGTACGATCAACTAAGCCGCAGAGGAGAGGACTGTATCGCTCGGAAAGAGGCAGCATCTCGTGGGATAGCCGATACCAACGAGCAGATCCTTCAACTACAGAGGAAATTGGCTTCTTTAGAATCTGAGCTCCAGGCTTTCCGCAAAGATAAGGAGCTAATTTTTCGGGAGACCGACCAGGTCACCCGAACCTCTGCTGCCTTGGAGCGTGCACTGAAGAAACTTGAAGATGGTTGGCAGGCACATGCGCATCTGGAGGATACAGAGAAGTTGACTCAAGAGGCTGAGCGCCAGGCCACACTGAGGATTTAGCAGTCGACGACCAAGCTGAAGGACCGTCTCAAAGAACTGTGTGTCGCCGAGCCGTGATCAGATTTTTTTCTCTCTTTCATTATTATATCCCTCCATTTTTTTAATAGGGACTTGGTCCCAGAAAAATGTAGAACCATTGATTTTAAATGAATGAATATGTTTACTTCATCCTTTATTTATGGTATCTGTTGTGTGAGTATAGTATTTTTGGTGTTACGGTACTTGCCCCACTAGGGGACTTTTTGTGGACCTATTACCCTTGGCATACCTCGGTTTTAGGTATTAATAATAATTTTGATAGAGAAACCCAGCATATTTACTTGAACGTGGTAAACATGAGGTTTGATGATAGAACCTTCTTACTCAGAGGTACTAAGGACATGGTAGGGGTAGGCTCAATGTAGATACATAGAACAACTCCGTTGTGAGGTGGACACGAAAGTTCTTGGTATTGGGCGAAGGAATGCCATTGAACAATTGGTCTCCAGAGACATGTGATAGAGGGAAAATAGGTACATGTACTAGAGGACCTAGTACAACATTTGGGGTCAGCTGCGGATATTTGTGGTCAACTGCGGACATTTGTGGTCAACTGTAGACATTTGTGGTCAACTGTGGACATTTATGGTCAATTGTAGATATTTGTAGGCCTATTACCCTTGGCGTATCCTGGTTTTGGGTACGGATAATAAGTCGAGAGAAAACCAACATACTTACACAGAGGTAATAAGGACGTGGTAAATATGAGGGTTTCACAACGGAGTCTTCCTACTCAGAGGTAATGAGGACGTGGCAGGAGTGGACTCAACGAAGGGTACATAGAACAACTCAGAGGTAATATAGACGTGAAAGTTCTACGTAAGGGGTGATTTGTTTGTGATGGAAGAGAAACAACTCAGAGGTGACATCGACGTGGTTGTTTCGGGAATTTTGTGGACCTGTTACCCCTTTTTATGCACTGAAAGCGCGGGTAATAGATTCTGAGAAAAATGTTCTTCTAAGGAGAAAGTTCAGAGATATGATCATACATGACTTGCTATCAAGAAGATGCGATATGAATTCATTTGCGGTATCTGGAGTGTAAGTTCAGCGGTATCGAAGGGTACATAACTTCAACAATCTGGTTGATTCGGAGGGTGTCGTTTAGAAAAATTATTTCTTCAGGAATTTGCCGTTGATGGGCATCATGAGCAAGTCTTCGTTTTACTTTACGAGACGGTAAGCACCATTGGAGAATACAGCCTCGATGATAAATGGACCCTCCCACTTGGGCTGGAACTTATCGGCCGTTTTATGAGTCATAACCATCGGCCTTCGAACTGCCAAGACAAGATCGCCTACTTGGAATGTTCTCAGCTTGACCTTTTTGTTGAAGGCACCAGAGATACGGGCTTGATAAAGCTCGATTCGTTGTTGAGCTAGCAGGCGCTTTTCAATTAAGGCTTCCAATTCTTGTAGTCGACAACGGTAGTTATTATCCGTCGTTAGTCGGTAAGTGAGGGCGACGCGGAGCGAGGGGATTTGAGTTTCCAATGGAAGAACTGTCTCACTTCCGTATACCAAAAAGAATGGTATGTTTCCAGTGGCCGTCCGGACTGTAGTACGATATGCCCATAAACGTTCGCCAAGCTTTTCATTCCAGTCGTGCTTGTTTGAGGACACGAACTTCTTGAGAAGCTTGATTATAGTTTTGTTGAAAGCTTCGGCCAGACCATTAGTCGTCGGATTGTATGGTATTGAAGCAATATTCTGAATTTGGTGTTTGTCGCAAAATCGGTAAAAGGTGTGGCTTGTGAACTGCAGACCATTATCGTGGATGATCCTTCGAGGTAGTCCAAAGCGATAGATGACGTGATGCTTGACGAAGTTGATCATGTTTGATGTCTTCACTTCTGCAAGCGGAACAACTTTCGTCCATTTGGAAAAGTAGTCCGTAATTGTCAGTATAAAACGGTGTCCTCTGGATGAAGGCGGGGTGATTGGACCAATGATATCCATTCTCCATGCCTCAAATGGCCAGGATGCCAACGTCGAATGTAGAAATTCGGATGGTTGGTGTATGAAATCTGTGTAAACCTGACAAGCTTTACACTTTCTTGCATAGTCTATCGTATCTGCTACCATCGTAGGCCAGTAATAGCCCATCCGGTGGAGGCGATCTTACAATTTCGGGCCAAGTTGATGGGCCCCACAAAGGCCATCGTGAGCTTCGCGCACGGCTTCTTTGGCTTCTGTATTTGACAAACATCGGAGTAGTAATCCATCATAGGGTCGCCGATACAGCATCTTTGTCTCGGTATCGTAGAAGAATCTGAGAGAATGTCTTCTAATAGAAGTGGCTTCTTTCGGATTTTTTGGCAAGATACCATAGACTACGAAGTCAATAAACGGAAGTCTTCAGTCTTGTGTTTCTTCGACCGCCAGGACAGAGTAACTTGCAGCAAATTGCACGTTGTTCTTAGGACAAACCAATTCATGGCCTATTATGTCAACTAAATGATGAGTATGATTTAGAACTGCCAAGGAAGCGACAAGACTTGCTAAGGCATCGGCTTCAATGTTTCGGAGTCTGGGAACATGTTCTATGAAGAACCCTTTCAGGGATGTAATGATGGCGATTGCTATTTGATGATAAGGGATCATGTTTTCATGGCGAACTTCATAAGAACCACGAATCTGATTAACGATTAACTATGAATCGCCACATGCTTCCAAGTACTCTACCTCCAGTTCCATTGTAGGTCGGAGGCCGATAACCAAGGCCTTGTACTCGGCCATGTTGTTTGAACAAGGTTCCGTGAGTGAGTATGCCCGATTGATCACCAATCCAGAGGGAGAAGTCAATACCACTCCGACCCCAATGACGATATTGCCCTTCCGTTCGGTTCTTGAAGCACCGTCGAAGAACATTCGCCAGACGGTATCATGGGAAGCCATATTTGAATTGGCAAACTCGTCTGGGATCTTTTCATATATTCTGGTTGACTTCGAACCTGGATAGGCCGCCAAAAAGTCTGCCAGAGCTTGACCTTTAACAGCCTTCTACGGGACGAAGATCAAGTCATAGGGAGACCATAATATTGCCCAGGTAGCGAGGCAAAAGCTGAGTGCACCTGGTTTGGTCATGAGGACCCTGAGGGGGTTGACTCATGATATAACATGGATAGTCTGTCCTGTAATATAGTGTCGCGTAATCTGAATAACGAACACCAAAGCAAGACACTCCTTCTCCACGGCGGTGTATCTATGCTCAGGTCCTGTCATCATTCGGTTGAGGTAATAGATAGCTTGTTCATGCCCTGCATCATTGTTTTGTGCTAGTAGGGCATCGAGGGAATGCTCCATCGCTCGTACATAAAGCAAAAAATGGCTTTCCAGCGACTGGGGCCACCAGGACTGGAGGGTTCGACTGATATTCTTTAATGTTGTCAAAGGCACGTTGGCACTCCTCATCCCATACGAAGGAGACACCTTTCTTCATAAGGTATGTGAATGGTTGACATCGTCCTGAGAGGTTAGAGATAAACCTCATGATATAAGCTAGCCTCCCTTGAAGGCCTCTGAGTTTCAGGAGATTTTTCGGGGGACCCATCCCCATGATTGCCTTCGTCTTTTCAGGGTCTATATGGATTCCCTGGGCGGTAATGGTAAAACACAAGAATTTTTCGTTGGATACGCCCAAGAAGGATTTTGTAGGATTCATCTTCAAGTTGTGTGCTCGCATCAGGTCGAATACTGTCCACAGATCGTGCATATGATCTTCCTTAGAGCAGCTTTTGACGGCGATGTCGTCGACGTAACATTCCACTGTCTTATGCAGGTGATCTCTGAAGATGACACTCATAGCTCATTGATATATGGCGGCGGCATTCTTTAAACCAAAGGGCATGACTGTATAACAGTACACGCCAATCGGTGTTCAAAATGATGTATGCTTTTCGTCGTCAAAAAACATCATGAATTGGTTGTATCCTGAGAAGACATCAATGAACGACATTCACTCAAAGCCACATGTGTTGTCAATCATTATGTCCGTAATAGGAAGAGGGAAATCATCTTTAGAAAATGCTTCGTTCAGATTCCGAAAGTTGATGTAAATTCGAATCTTCCCATTCTTCTTGAGGACCGGTACTATGTTGGCTACCCAATCTGGATGTTGTTTCTCACGGATGAAATCGTTGGCAATTAGTTTGTTGACCTCAGCTTCGATAGAATTCATGATGTCTGGGCGGAACCGTCGTTGTTGTTGCTTGACCGGTTTTGCGTCCGGATGAATGTTGAGCTTATAGAGTGCAATCTCGGAGTTTAATCCTGGCATGTCTTTATAGATCCAGGCAAATACGTCGATATACTCTCTGACGAGTTGCAATAGTGACTCCTGCTCTTCGTCTGTCAGACTTTTGCTAACGAAGATTGGCTCTAGAGAGGATTTATCGTCGAGGTCAACTTACATAACCTCATCTTCGGTAGGGGGATCTCTTTGTTCGAAATGCTTCTCCGATTGCGTATCTAGCGGTTGGACCCAAGGCTCTAACTCGAGAAGTTTGGATACATCTTCGTCTTCTTCGTAGGCGTCAGGAAATGCCATGTTGACAGACCAACCTTGCCTGAGTACGTCCCCGATGCTGACATCCGAATTGGAAGTGGGTGATCCAGTCGAATGTGAATGCCATTCGCATTCCTTATCCGAGCTCTCGGGAGTGGTTGCAGGTGTAACATGGCCTAGACCACATCTGGTCTTGCTGTAATAATCCCGTGGTTTTCCAGCCGGGACTGGCAATTGTAATGGTAATCGCCAGCCGGTGCCGTAGTTCAAGCCTGGTATAGTATCCATATCATACCCCTATTTTTGCATGAGGTACTTGGATCGGAAGCTATACAGTTAAAGGGGCAGTCTCCCAGTGTCGGGTTCAAGATCGACTTCTTCTGGCCTGAAGGACTGTTGATCATTCTTTCGGCCGAAGATGATTGGAAGATCTTCTCCCTCGACTATAAAGCAAGTGCCTTCCACGGGAGTAAGTTTGTTCGTGGTATAGACATTTGTCACTTGTGTGTGTAAGTTGATGCCCATACCGTGTTCCATATCATACATTATACGAAGCTTGTTAAGCTCGAGGTAGTTCAAAGATAGCCCTTTATTGATAAAATAAGGTATCTTCTCTGGTGGGATTACATCATCAGCAAAAGGAACATCAGTGTGCGTAGCCACATATTTGGCTATCTCTAGCTCCTCTTCTGCCACCCCCTGTATTAATGAAGACTGGGAGGATGACCTGGGCAGCCTGATCATCAAGGGTTCCACTGGTGGTGCAGGACGTAGAGTTGTTGGAGCGCTAGTGGTCCCTGGCTTAGTGCTAAGCTGTCAATTTGTCCCTAGCTCCTGTTCAGCCACCCCTGCATTATTGAGGATTAGGAGGATGGCCTGGACAGTTTGATCATCAAGGGTTCTACTAGTGGTGATGGACGTGGAGTCGTTGGCTCACTAGCAGTCCATGGCTTAGCGCTTGGCTGTCGACTTGTCCTGGGAAGATGAATGATCATCGGCTTTCCAGAAGGATTGATCTCTTCTGATTGTTGTTGGCCGGCTCTTGGCAGTCTGATTGTCAGTAGCTCCTCAGTGGGTCTCGGCCCTTGGTTAGACCTTAGAAGTCGGATAACCATTTACTCATTTTGTGCAGTGAGCACTGGTAGACTGGCTGCTTCTTTACGCAGAGTGGCTATACGAGGTGCAGTTCTGCCTGGTTTGCGGGGCTGAAGACGAATCTTCCGGGGTTCTTCTGATCCATTGTAGCCTCTATCTGCTCTTGAGTATCCTCTTTGATCAGGTGCCTTTTCGATTTCTCGTACAAGCAAAAATCCGAATAGTAGGATTCAACCCCTTTGAAAGGATCGATGTCGGTAAATTTCGTTCTTACGAAGCCGTGCTTGTCGACATATTTAAAGCACTGGTGTAATATAGAGGGCATGATCACATAATCGTGTATCCACGGACGCCCCAGGAGAATGTTGTAGGACGTATATGTGTCTTTGACATAGCAAGTCACTTTCGATTTGAGGTCGCCAATTTGGCATTTCAGGCGAATCTTTCCAATAGGATAGCTTCTCTCTGAATTGAAATCGCAGATGGCGGTGCTGGTAGGTGTCAGCCGATACATAGGGATACGCAGGAGGTGGAGCAAGCTCTTCAGAATGATTCTTATTGAAGAACCGGGATCAATGTGCATCCGATCCACCTTAATATCGCCGACGTATCGAGTATAATACATAGGGCGATCGTGCAGGTTGGTCTTGATGAGCATATCCTGCGGAGTAAACATGATGTTGGGCATTGCACCTGTACAAGTGCTGTCCTGGAAATCTGCTGGCGAGCTATCCCCTGTAAGCGTGACCTGAGCCAAATAATCATCGAAATTCTGGAGTGCTTCGCTCAGTGCGATGCGAACATCTTTGGAGAGTCTCAAGAGCTTATATAATAATAATTTGGCTGGTGTATTGGCCAATTGTGCCAGGATGTCAAAATTGTAAGGCCTCTCTAGCCTTTAAGGTACATCTTTACGGAGCGGCATGTCGAAGCGGGTCTCCTTTGGCTTAGGCTTGTCGGCCGGCGGAGGCTGAGAAGGTCATGGGGCATCAGGAGTAGCCGACTGACGTTCTTCAGCCGAGTTATCTAGTATAGGTTGAGATTGTATACCGGACCGGGTAACGACAGCTGTAGCTTCTTCAATGTCGGCTGAGATTGTGTGGCAGGACTTAGCTTTTCCACCCTTTTTCTTGCCGATAGAGGATGATGCTAACTGGGTTACTTCAGGCACCAAGTCCGGGTGGACCCACATGACCTCCCCTCGTGACGTGGTGAGGGGCACCAGCCAGTTGTCTGGTCTCGGGGAAGGGGAAGATTAGTGACCTCCATTGTTGCCTGAGGGACGGGTACTACGCCATCTTGAGTTCTCATTAGAGGGAAGCTACCGAATTGTACCGACACCATATTGGCAGCCACGGTGACCACTTCGAAATCAATGGCCAGAGCCTTGGAATCGATGAGGTTCTGGATGAACCGCTTCAATTGAAAGCAGTCTTGAGTAGCATGGTGGACGTAGCGATGGAAGTGATAGTACTTCGGGTTCTCCATCTCTGCAGGTCGAGGTTCACGTCTCGGTGGAGCGAGCTGAATTCTATCTCCTTGCAGGAGCATGCCAAAGATGGGCTTGACATGGTTATCTTCGAAGGTGTAAGTCACCTGAGGCCACTTCTTCTCTACCTATTTTGGTTAAGGCTTCTGGGCTGTATCGGCCACCATAGCCTATTTGCCTTTGGTGTCTCGGTTGTTAGAGGAACTACCGCCGTTGTTGTTGTTGGCATTAGGGCGTTTGCCCTTATCCTCTCCATCGGAGATATAAAATCCTAGTTGACGAGCCTTCTTCAATTTTGTTTCTGCGCTAGTGGCGCTGATGATGAAGGTTTCCAGTCCTTAAATTGACTTTCGCCCATCCAGAGGCTGATTATGGAGAGCAGTCTCTTTTGGCAAATCTCAATTAAAGAAGAGTCCGGGTTACCGTAGGGCAATTTCATCGCGGTTTGGCGAAACAGCTCAATGTAATTCCTCGTTAGCTCTTTTTCTCCTTGAACAACGTCCATGAGGGTTGACATTGTCACATCTTGTCCCACCTCGTAGAACCTTTTCAGGAACATATGTTTAAAGCCGACAAAGAATGGATGCAGTTATTCGGCAAGTTACGGTACCAGTTGAACGCGACCCCCTCTAATGCCCCGATGAACAATCACGTGAGGATGGCGTCGTCATGCGGTAGATGGTCTATTGTGACCTCGAAGTAGGTCATATACCGGCTCGCAGAGGTCTTCCTGTCATATGGATTGATATTGAATGGTTTGTATCATGGAGGGAAGGTGATATCTCTCCATACAGCGGGATACGGCTGTCGTATCCTGAGGTCCTGAGAGGATTCTTGGGCGTAGAACATTGCACGGAGCTTCTGGACTTCTCTTCTCGTCTCCCTAGCCTCTTCTGCAGCAGTGGGAGCTGACATTTCGGGTGGATTATCTCCCGGGGTTGGCGCGATTGTGTTTGAGTCCGCATTGACGACGGGACCCAAGCTTGTTTGGCCAGGTGTCCTTCCTTGGGGAGCCGGTATGGCCGCCTTGATCTCATCCACTGACTTAACCAAGGTTTAAAGTATGGCCTCAAGAGTGTCGAGGCGCTGTCGATCACTGGGACCGCCTTGATCATTCTTAGTCATGAATGTCGTTCTCACATGAGGAGAAGTGGAAGAAACCGTAGAAGACGTGCCCTTCGAATCATAACCTCGCATAGAGAAGTCGTCGGGGTATGTATGAATATTCTTCTCTAGTTCGAACTCGGAGAAGTGCCACCCCCTGCATAGGAGGTTGCCTCGTCTTGGCACTTGAGGACATTTTCAGGGACGTCTGAGTCTGTTGGGGGGTTGTTTCCCTTGGTTCATCTTCTTGAAACACCAGATTATTGTGGATGTTCCGAGGAGTGCTGCCCCAGCTTCAACTACCCTTAGGGATGTGGATGACGAATCTTCTAGTGTTGAAGATTTCGTATTTGAGCTGGTACCTTGATAAACTCCTCCTGTGACGGCTGTGGACAACCGCTTAGATGAGAGTTTCTTGGCCGCGCTGGTTGAAATTGTCGGGTTAAAGGTATTTATTTTCTTCCCTCCTTTGCCGATAGGGATCTTCCGGGCAGAGTTACAGGAGGCAAAAGGAAGTGCCTCATCTCCCGAGCTTTGTTGTAGGACCGATCCCGGCTGCTGCAGTCGTCGAAAGACGGACTGCCGGTCCTCTTGTACTGCTGTCTTGTTGCAGCAGCAATTGACAATGACATGAGTATAGTGACGTCCATGGAAGGACTCTTCGTACACCAAGGTTTCTTCTCTTTCCTTGCGCTTGTGAATTATCATATCTCGCAAGTCAAGGACATCTCGATCAACCTTTACACTCGTTTTGTGGGCCCGAGAATCTCGAGCACACGAGTGCGTTGGTATCATATTTGCTCCCTGATGTTGGGCTAGTAAAAGCACTTGCCCTCGATCATTGTTGGAAGACTCTTGGGAACCATCCTGTCCATTTGTCGCCGAGGGCTGGATAAGGGCAGTTCTGTACAACTTACTATCAGAGGCTCGTATAATAGTTATCGGGACTCTCTGATGGTCAGAGGTTAGGACAGCTGACTGAGCTCGACGAGCCCGTGTTGTCCTAGACTTCTTTATTCTAGCACCCAAGGGCGCATAGTAGGAAGAGTCCAAACTGTGCCACATAAAGTTTGGCATATCCTCATTGGAGCTCCTGATGTCGGGACCGTATGAGAGGTGGTTGAAGATTAAACCCAAGCCGCATAGGGCAGATGGCTGGCGGTTGGGATTGGATGTCGCATAGGTCATCTGCGGCTAGGATTGGTGGCCGCATAGGCATTCTGCATGTAGCTAGGATTGGTGGTCATATGAGCCTTCTGCATACAGCTGGGATTGGTGGCCGCATATGCGTTCTTCCTGCAGCCCGTACCCTTATATGGCTTCTTCCTGGACCGCATAGAGTTTCCATTAGCTCCCGCAAGTCCAGCATCGTAGTATTTTTCTTTGCCAGACTTGGGGACAGCAGGGTCCTCTGCGGCGTTAAGTGGGGCTGCATGTGAGTCTTCTTTGCCGTCTTGGGCAGCAGAGAACACTTCTTCTAGAGCTTGGAAAGGGGCAACGGTTTTGGGCCTCCCTGCCCTGCAGGCCTTCTTTGGGCCGGCTCGCTTCTGGATGGGGCTAGTGCTTCCTTAGAAGAGCATCTCTTCAAACGCTTGCTGGTCGAAGCAAACAACCAGCATCTGTTATGTGGAGCCGAGTTTGGCTGCGTCCGATTGCATCACCAACTTCTCAGCAGTAGAGAAGTTAGTCTCCAGCAGAGTCGCCATCATGTTTGCCATTAATTGTCGTAGAATAGAACAGTTTTATAGGAGGACTGAACTTTGACTCACAATTACAAACTTGCTTGTACAAAAAAGAGCCTAGGAACAAAACCTAGGAAAAGCAATCTAAGTACAATTGTCTAGTTTAGATTCTGGACGGTGACGGTAGAGGGAATAGCTCTCTCTCAGCCCGGGTGTGTGTATATCTAAGCAATCTAAGTACAATCGAACGCAACCTCGACTCCGTTGAAGAAATGCTCTCTCTCTGCCCGGGTGTGTGTATATCTCTCTGTGTGTGTGTGCAAGGAAATAGCTGGTTGCCATTTATAGGAATTCATGAGTAATAGGGTGTACAGCCACGTGTCTAATTTTGGGCCACATCCTTGTAACTGTGCCTCGAGAAGTGGGCAGCTGAGGATTTGTTAAGATTGATCATAATCTGTTTATTGCACTAAATCCGACTGTTAAGACTTGGTCAATTTCTGCCACGTTTCTCAACTGCTACTCTATGGCAAGCCGCATGAATGATGCATCCTGGCTGAGCCGTATGAAGGACTGTCCTATAGCCGGGCCGCATAAAGAGTGTCTCATGACCGGGCCGCATGAAGGTCGAGCCGCATGAAGAGTGTCTCATGACCGGGCCGCATGAGGGTCGTCTCATAACTTAGCCGCGTGAAGGACGTCTCATAACCGGGCCGCATGAAGGTCGTTTCATAACCGAGCCGCATGAGAGTTGTCTCATGACTGAGCTGCGTGAGAGTTGTCTCATGACTGAGCTGCGTGAGAGTTGTCTCATGACTGAGTCGCATGAAGGTCGCATAGGCGATCCGCATAACGAATCTTCTTTCGAATTGTGGACTGTGCAGGATATCATGATGATTTTTTCATATTTTTAGGAGCATGTCATGTCTTGTCTTTATGTCAGAGCCGTCATCTCTGTCAGAGCTGTCACCTTTATGTCAGAGTAATTATGGCCAGCTGTTTAGGCTGATTTCGAACCACATAAGGCTTTCAGCTATTTGTGGGCCGCATGAAGCTTTCTGAGCCACATGAAGCTCCCAGGGATTTTGAGCCGCACGAAACTCCCCAGGTTTTGAGCTGCATAAAGTTTCATATTGATTTTGGGATGCATAGCAATTCCTATTCTTTTCCATGCTTTTACAGGTGTTGAACTAGTTAAAAAGGGGTAGATTTGGTGGGTGGTAGGGGATGATCGCTCTGTCGGAGGGGGTGCCTCTGCCTGACTTGCTTTTACTGGAGTTAAATTTGATGTGGGAGTTCGGTAGAGGAAGCATGGGGATTGGGCAAACTTGTCCCCGGTGGGGTGGGGTTCTTTCCGCGCTGGTTTTTTCTTGAGTTCTGGATGGAGACGGGAGCAATGCTTGGAGAGGTGGCCACGCAAATGGTAGTGAGAGCAGAAAATGATGAGATTATCCTATAGGATTTGCTGGGTGTGGGTATGGTTGCCAAGTTCAATGAGGATATGGTTTGGGGGTTCGGTGGATAGGTCGAGTTCCACACAGATCTTGGCGTAGTGTGCTTTGGTTAGGTTGCTGGTTTCTGCTGCAGTGGCCACATATGTCCCGAAAGAGTTGGTTATACGTCTGAGAGCCACTGGAACGAAGCAAATGAGAGAAAGATTGGGAAGAGTCACCCAGGCAGCAACCGTGGCAGAGTCATCCTTGGTGTTAAAATTCGTTGACCACTTGATTATCTTTATCAGGTGAGAATCAATCCTATTGGTGCCTTTGTACTAGACAGTCCTGTGGTCAAGATCGTAGGATAGATGGAGCAGGATATGCCTCGGATCGAGGAGAGCCACTCTGTATTATGCCGACAGTCGCCAACTGGCAATGACCTCTTGAACCCATGCTAGTTTAGGGCAGCTTGAGGAAAATTTGAGAACGAAGGAGTGAGAAAAGGAGTTTGCCATGGTGGACAGTTCCAGTTCGGTGAAGGGCACTGTAGGCAGAAGAGATGCTAGTGGATACTCTACATCCGGGAGTGGGACGTCCGGGAACAGGATCCCCTACTTGGGCGCCCTATCGGGACGGAGCTTATCGACGAATGAAGAAGATGGAGGAGCCGATGAATGAGGCGGTCCCTGAGTCATGCAGAGGACAGGCCACGCAGAGTGGAAGGGGGTACAGCCGTCCAAGCGGCTTGGACCAAGCTGGGGATGATAGTGATAAGGTCGTCTGAGGAAGGGCAACTAAAGTGGGTTGGGGAGGGGGTCAAAGTGGGGGGGAACATGGAGCGATACTGCTGCTTGGGCCGGTTGCGATGGAGGCAACGATGGAAGCGGATCCGGGCGGAGCCCTCGAATCTTCTGCTTAAGTCAGCGAAGAAGAAGGAGGGGGAGATGAGGGGGAGAGAGGGGGAAGGCGGAGGGGGTGGAGAGCCCCGACCAGGGAGAGTGGCACCAAATAAAGAATCACAAGGAAGGCCCGAACAGGAAAAGCCAGATGCGACTAAGGAAGGGGCGACCCATAAAGCATCCGAAGAGAAAAGGTGGGGGGGTATATGCGCCCACGGAGGGGGACGGGTGGACATATGTGCCCTGGAGTAGGGGGCCATATGCGGCCGCAACGGAAGAAGGGGAGCCGATGAACGCGCCTTCGAAAGGAGCTGCAGAGCCGTGGCTCCCAAAAACTCCTACTGGAGGGGATGGTAGGCCGTATGCGCCCAAGGAAGGGAACCCGCATGCACCCACGGCAGAGGGCATATGTCCTCCGTATGCACCGGCGGGGAAGGCCACGCCACATGCCCTCCCGGGAGGACAACCATATGTGCATGAGACAGCCAAGTGCGCCCGAGACGGGAGAGGGGGAGTATGCGCCCGAGGACAACTATCTGTGCCCGAGACGAAAAGGGTGGCAAATGCGCTAATGCGGGAAGGGTCGCCATACACGCCCACAGTAGGGTAGGCATATTCGTCCACGCGTTCAGAGGTGCATAGCAGCGCTTCCCTCTGCTGGGACAACGTACCAGAATGAGGAAGAGAGGGAAATCGAAAGTTTGAATTCGAAGTATCAAAATCTCCAACGAGCACCACTCCTGAGGAGAGCTGATGGGAGGCCCGTCTGGAGGCAGCAACCTGCGGAGAGGGGGAGTCCGCGACGGCGTAAGGAGGGGAGAACCGCCCGACTTCGCCTAGCTCGGAGAAGGGCAGCGCCCCGACGAGGGCGAGGAGAGGTGAGGCGGAGGACGCCGGGAGGGGAGGGGAGGGGCAAGCACGGCCTTCAAGGGGGAGGGTGTGGGGTGTGGGGGGATAGAGGAGCCCGGAGGAAGCCGGGGAAGGACGGAGAGACGGAACGAGGGGAGTCGAAGGTTAGCGAGGGGGGAAGGAGGATAGGTGGAGAGGCGGAGCCAGGCGAAGGGGTGGGGGCGGCTCTCCCAGGACGGCGATGAGGTCGAGAGGGGGGACGGCCATGCGGTGAGGGGGGAGAGAAGGAGGACCGCTAGCTCGGCCGTCGGCCTAGGCGGGGCTGGAGACATCGGGGTTGAAGGGGGCTGGCGATGAAGAAGTGGAGCGCTGCAACATTCTCAATATATATATATATATATATATATATATATATATATATATATATATATATATATATATATTAAAACCAAACAACATTTTATTGAATAGGAAAAGTGGCTCATAACGAGCAGTACATGGGCAGGGTCCAAAACACACAAACAAGACCTTGATAAGCAAAGTAGAAAATACATTAAGGTAAATCATGAAATTTTGAAAAATTTCGAAATAGGAAATGAAAGAGGGGGGCGGGTGTGGGCGAAAGGGAATATATATATATATTCCCCTCTTCATCCCCTGCTCCTCTTCATGGACGCATCAGCTCCCCTCCCGCTCGCCCCCGACGTCGGCACACTGCCTCACCGGCGGGCCGGCTCCGGCCCCGTCCTGTTCGTTCTCGTCGTCCCTCGTGCTGGTGTCGTGCCCCATCGACTGTGGCGGCCCCGTCCGGGCAAGCTAAGGAGGCTCTTCCCCTGTTGCTAGCCTGGTCGCCAGAGCAACTTGCTCTGGTCGGCCGTGTAGTGGCCGGGAGTGCCCCCAAGTTATGATGGCCTCCGACGCACCTCGCCCCGGCCCTTCCGCTGAGTCTTTCGGATGGCCGACGACCTGCTCCAGGCCATGGCGATTGGGTGCCCGCCCATGGCCGTCCCGCTCCGGTGGCCCAAAGCCCATTTTTCCACCGTCTCCCCAAGCGAAAGACCCGACGGGCCGTCCTCTTCCACATGAGGTGTACTTTACCGCTTCTCAGTGCCCCGCCCATCTCCGATTTTGAATTTGAATTTTAAAATTCCCTCCATCGATGCTGTGCCGGTTGCCGGTTTGGCTTGGCATGTTCCTACACCACGCTATGCACCCGTAGCAACGGGGAGTAGCAACGGGCCCTCTGTTGGCAATACGCTCCCTTCTTTTTATGCGCCCCCTCGTCGTGGGGTCCCATGCGCCCTCCTCTTCCTCTGAAGGCCATGCGCCTTCAGCCTCCCGCCCTGGAGTGGCTCCCCCCCGTCCCCGGGCGGGCATGCGCCCTCTGAGCCAGCCCTAATTTATCCTGTCGACGAGCATGCGCCCATCAACGCCTAGGCTGTCTCGGGTCACGTGCCTCATTCTTCGAGAGTGCATGTGCCCACTCTTCCTTCTGGTCATGTGCTGACTCCCCGAGCGTAGGAGTCCATGCATACATCCCCATAGGAGGCCATGCCCCAACCTTCCCTGCGGCCCATGCGCCCACTCCCTCTAGGACCATACCAGGTAAATCTTTCACAGAGATTCTAAGACCAGACCGCAGGACATCTTTCTCTCCCACCCCCACTATCACAGTGCTGCCAGACATCGAATTCCAGTATCCCTCTCATGGAATGCCCATTTGCGTCCCTTTCTCTAAGGCAGAGATATCTTTCCTAGCCGCCACCTTCACGAAGACTTTTGCGCTAAAGTTCCCTTCGGGTTGCCCCAAGATCACCATCGTTCAAGAGGCGATAGCAGCATGGGGACTCTCCTCCGCATACAGGATGCTCCGCTGGATCCCAAACATCTGCCCCTCTATCTCTCTTCTGACCCTGATTACTCCTTAATCTGTGCCAAAGGCACCGCCCGCATCGGACCACACAACGTTCAAATCGTCAAATGGTCCCCAGATTTTAGCCCTTCAGTCGACTCAGTGATCATCTCCGCTTGGGTTACCCTTCCAAACCTACCCCTAGCTTGCTTCGCCCCTGCAGCCCTTAAAAGAATGCGAGCTCTTTCGGATCCCTGATAGCCATCGCAGAAGAAACTCGAACCCTATACAAAGGCAATTTGGGGTGGATTGTTGCCCGGGATTGGCGCGATTGTGTTTGAGTCTGCATTGACGGCGGGACCCAAGCTTGTTTGGCCAGGTGTCCTTCCTTGGAGAGCCAGTAGGGCCGCCATGATCTCATCTACTGACTTAACCAAGGTTTGAAGTATGGCCTCAAGAGTGTCGAGGCACTGCCGATCACTGGGACCGCCTTGATCATTCTCAGTCATGAATGCCGTTCTCACATGAGGAAAAGTGGAAGGAACCGCAGAAGACGTGCCCTCCGAATCATACCCTTGTATAGAGAAGTCGTCGGGATATGTAGGAATATTCTCCTCTGGTTCGAACTCGGAGGAAGTGCCACTCCCTGCATAGGAGGTTGCCTCATCTTGGCACTTGAGGACATTTTCAGGGACGTCTGAGTCTGTTGGAGGGGTTGTTTCCCCTGGTTCATCTTCTTGAAACACCGGATTATTGTGGATGTTTCGAGGAGTTGTTACGACCCGCACCCACTATGAGGGTACGAGAACGTAACAACGCCCAGCCTACGCCGCAGTGTCGGCGGTAGAACGTTGTCCTAGGTCTCATGCACCTAACAGTATAAGGCTAAGCAGTTTATACTCCCCGAATGGGGGTGACATAGCAGAATATAAACTCAATCACATCTAAGGTAGAGCATAATGAAAGATAGATAAAACATAAAATCCAATAGAGATACAGCCGATAGAAGTCTAAGTGTCTAAGATACACAACCCAGAAATGCATCTCAAAGCTCAAATACAGTAATCCATAAAATAAATACAATTCAAGACAACTGAAATAAAGTAAGAAAATCCTAGCTATCTATACGACCTCTACTGTGTCTCCTCTAGGCTAGCAGGCAACCTCCAAGCTATCTGTAAAATTTATCAACAGGTCCAGTCAGGACAGAAGCGAGCACAATACATCTCAACAAATCATAGCAGGTTAGAAAATATCATCATGCAGTAAAGTAAGATACATGATCTGAAGAAATACTGTATGTAAACAGAGAGAGAACTATAACAGAAATATCTACTATAAATAGAGAACTAACAGTGGCTAGTGATGTAGAGTACATGATAGCACATGTGAACGGAATAAATTAGCACATGATCTACACTAAAGAGTTTCACATGATCTACACTACTATGGAATTGTTCACATGACTACTAGCACTCTTCCGTTTTCCCCAATCAATACACAAGGATCTAAGCAGGTTATGTTATTGTACATGATATCACATGGGGGCCCATGAAAGGGTGCATATGATAGTATACATGAAGGCTCCGTGAACATGAGAGTACATGATTCACAGGAGTGTACATGTATGGTGAAAGCACAGGAGTACATGATGAAAGTGAAACGCACATGACACAATATACCCGATGCTCCCGAGGGGGATAACATCGCATTAAGAGATCCATATAGTACTAATCCGTGATAATGTCGTGACAGCATCAAGTAAAGTAATCTAAAGCAGGAATATAATTCTAAGCAGGATATGAAATGATCAGAGAATGTACTCGCCTGATAACCTGAACAGCTGATAAGTATAGGGGGTCCAACTGAAGCCACAGAGTCCTATTTAAAGCAACACAGGTTACAAGGTATTCAAGTTGTAATAAATGAATCTCTACAAGCAATCTATATTATCCTAGGTTCTTCTAAGTCAAATCAACTCTCGGTCAACTCCGGTCAACAATCTAGTCAAACTAGGTCAAGTGTTGACTTATAGTAGACTTTTGGTCAACTGGTCAACTCTGGTCAAACTGGGTCAATTCTAGTCTAATTATTAAAGATATAAAGTGTACTTCGTTATTTGTACGTCGAAACTTACGACATGCAAATCGAGATAAGAAGATCAATGGTAAAGTTGATAATCTTATTATAGTGATCCCCGTGTCCATCTTGTCAATTTCAGCGATGTGAGATCACTGGAATTGACTGAGCTCAGTTTCGTTGTACTAATCCCGAAATACGAACATTATAAGAATTAATTATTAATAAATTATAAAAAGGTTAAACTCAGAGAAATTATCAACAACATTGTCTGACGATGAAATAAACATCGCCAACGTGTCCAGAATGGTCAAATTAGCTAGGATAGCCGACCCATCGGTCCAATTTAGACACAAGGGCAAAAAGGTAATTTCGGGTCAAAACGGTATCCGTGTCGGAGCCGTTTTGCACCGAAAAATATGCAAGAAAATAAGTCTATAAAATATAACAAATTATATGTCCACGAAACCAGAATGACGATACGAACCCAACGGTATCTCCAGAATTGGATTCCGTTGACCCGATCTCAATTTGGTCCGTTGACCAGAACTTGGAATTTCGATTTGCATGGAAATGTGTGTCGAGCCAATGTTCTCAAAACTCAGCAAACTACATGTCAACGAGTCCAGGATGACGATACGAACTCAACGGTATATCCGAAATTAGATTCCGATGAGCCGATCTCAAAATGACCCGTTGACCCGGATATTGGTATCCGACTTGCACCGAAATGCATGCCAGATCCAATGTCCACCAAAACCTAGCAAATTATATGTCAACGAGTCCAGAATGATGATACGAACTCAGCGGTATATCCGGAATTGAATTTCGATGAGCCGGAGTCAAAAAGTCCCGTTGACCCGGATTGTGGGACCCACTTTGCACCGAAAAATGTGCCAGGATCCACGTCCTCCAAATCTAACAAATTTTATATGAAAACATGCCAGAACGACGCCACGAGTCTAATTGTAGTTTCAGAAATGAAATCTGGAGTTCCGTGTTCAAAAATAGAATTTTATAAGTTGGAAATTATGAATTCGGACGACCAACTTTGGCGTCGAATTCAACCAATCAAACAAGCTCACAATGAAACGAAACTGGAGGGTTAGCAAGAGGGTTATACCAGCTTCGCACAGGAACTGGTAGCATGATAAACGAAGCTACGGTGGAGGAGGTACAAGCTGACGAAGTTGGCCCCGCAAAACTGTCCAAAATTAATACAATTTAAACGGTCAACTTGGTGGCCGGTTTTGATGTATCAAACGACAAAATCAACGGATGAAAATTGACAGAAGTGAAGGTGGATATACCGAGATTGTGACGGGGTGAAGAAATCGCCGATCCAATGGTCGGATTTTTGGGAAAATGTGCACAAAGTTGCTGCGACGGGACGCGAATTCTGGATCGATCTCGCGCGTGTCACGACGGAACTCGTGCGAAACGTACGAATCGCCTCGACGGCGCGTCCCGGAGGACGGTGGCCGCCATGGGAGAGTTCTCCGGGGTGGAGCGTACCCGTGGAGGGGGTCGACCACGTCGGTGTGCGGCCGACGGCGGCACTGCACCGCCCGTGCGCACGCGGCGAAGGGGGCACGCGGCTGCTGCTGTGTTGTGCAGCACGCTGGCTACTGCTGCTGGCCGCGCGATGGTGTGGCGGCGGTGAGCGACGCAGCGCGGCTGGTGGTGTGGCGGCGGTCGGCCGGTGTTGGCTAAGGATGGTGGTGGTGGCGGTTGTTCAATGGGAAGGAGGAGGAGGAAATGAAGGAGTCGATGGTGGTGGTGATGTGTGAAGAAGGAGGAGGAGATGGGCTCGGTGGTGGTCGACTCGGCCGGGGAGGTGGCCGGCGGCGCCTGACAGGGAGGAGGGGGAGGTCGGGTTATGCAGGTGGTGGTGGTTCAATGTTGCTGTTGGTGTAAATAAAAAGAGTGGGAGAGAGAGAGAAGATGTAATAAATAATTAAAGAGAGAGAAAGAGAGAGAAAATATTCTCTTATAGGTTTTAGGGCCGGCTATGGCTGGAGGGGGGGGGGGAATTTGTGAGAGTGTGGAAAAATGTAGGGTGAGGATTTAATATAGGGAATCAATGGCTAGAATTAATTATAGGAATTTGGGTCATTCCTATAGGGATTAAAGTCAATAGAATTTCTATTAAATATTAAAAAAATAGGTAACAAGAGTACTTAATATTTTCCAAGGGTAATGAGGCTGAGGGTGATGGTGATGGAGAGTAACACGAAGCTGGCTGGACTTGGTGGAGCCGGATTGGGTCTAAATCCGACATTGCAAAATAATCGAATAAAAATAGGTATTGATGATCATGAGTAAATAAGTAGCACATGGGGATTCCAATAAATGGGACACGAGTGTCATGCGGGTAGTAGGCTCAATGTGGGCCATGTCCATATTTGGGGCTGACAGGTTTTGGTCGACAGGGTACCCACAAATTAAGTTGGAAAATGAATGTGACACCGTGGGGTAAAATAAAATCGGGTCACGTGTCAGAAAAGTTGTACGAAGAAATTAGAGCACAAAATGGTGTGTCTGAGTGGGACACGAAGGTCAAGGGTGAAGAGTGTCTTGAGTAGATCATGCATGATGAGTTCGTTTCAAGAAAATAACTGGTCTTGTGCTCTCAAATTAAAAGTCACGGTAACGTGCTAAAAATGATCAAGGAAAAGAGTGGAAAAAATAATTAATAATCAAATGGTCGAAATCGACCCGAAGTTGTGCGAAGCAAAAGGAGTACAAGGGAACAAGTTTGAGTGGGACACTATATACCATCATGAAGGCAATCCTGTCCACTACAAAACTCGTGAAGAAGGTTTCCAGAGTTGAACATCCCTGACGCTCCAAATATCAAAGGCACGGAAAAGCACATTTATAGATAAATAAACAGAATAAATTATTTATTGAAACTAAACAATCATAAAAAAAAAAATCAACCCGAAATTCAGGGTGCTCACATCCTACCCACCTTATAAAAATTTCGTCCTCGAAATTAAAATTGTTCATACTCCTTCTAGGTCAAACCCCCACAATCAAGTCCCAGAACTTAAATAAAACATATGATAAAAAAAGGACGACATACAGGGTCATGGCATACGGTGGTAGTGAAAGTCTCATCTAGGTATACTAGTCATGCTAAACCAAAACGGTCATAGGGTATCAAAACACACAAGCAGTCTAGGGTGTTAAACCGCAAAAGACACAGAATAACAAATCATCAAAACTGTAAGACAGCCTATCATCCTATGTGAAAATTGGTACATATCATAAAAATAAAGAAAGGTAACTACCAATTATCTATAAAGGTTTCAGAAAAATTAAAATCAAAAGTTAAAGAATGAAAGTCACTTGCATGGAAATCCAATCACAATATGTATATATATATATAGAGTGTGTTAGAGAGGGAAAAGCTAGCATTATGTAAAGGTCATGTGGTTCGTGTGTGTATGGGTGTATGTGGACATGTTCATATGGTTAGATAGTAGGCATGTGTGTATGTGAAATATACATGAAAGTATAGGAGGATTTGGATTTCGAAATATTTGCTACCCAGTTACACTACTCATGGCATATTTGTTAAACAATCTACAATACACAACCTATTTACTCATAACATGCATGGCTAACCATATACATATATAAAGAGGTAGAGACTTAGTTATGTATCTATATACATTATAACATGTATGCCTAAACTCTATATATATATATCTATATAGGTATATGAACACAACATAGAGAGGAAAGGTTATGTTTACATGGCAGCGTATACTAAGTTAGAGTGTGTGTGTCCTTGTACATGATTATAGCTTTAGTATTGAAAGGTTAAACCCAGTTTCAGTTCAGCATTTACATACAAAATCTGAAAATAAGCTAACATTTAAACTAGTGCAATATTAACATAATGCAGTTTCAAATTTTAGGGGTTTGAAACATCACAACTAACTCAATGCTTCCAATACATCCTAACATGATAGAGAAGAAACCCTAACATACTATCCATACATTTAGCTATGCATACAGTTCAATATTACATATTAAATCTGAAATTGAACTAAGCATTGGAAATCAATGTGAAAATGTTAACATGTATTCAGTTTTAGGACTTGGAGAAATTCAACATCAACTAACCCAATGTTTATCACAACCTAACATGTAAGAATATGAAACCTAAATTTATATCCCTACATACCACAATGTATATAGCTCAAAGTATTATATTTTTTAAAAAATAAAACAGCAAATTAAACTAAACATTTGGAATCCAGTATTAATGGTTAATATGCACACAGTCTTAGATTTGACAATTTCAAACACAAAACTCAACTAAATTTTTTTGAATTGAAACCCTACGTATAACATATATGTGCAGTGATGTAAACATAACTAATAACATGAAATCTATATTTGAATTACGAATTTAAACTGAAAAAGCAGAAAACCAGAAATATTGGGATTTTGACAATTTAAACATCAACAACCTATTAATATGTATTTAGATAGGTGGGAAATCAAGTGTGGCATTCATGCGTGTCAGGCAAAGAGTCTGTGTCCACTATTTATATTCTCATGTCCCAATATAAAAATCAAATTCTATATCAAGACCAACATTTAGATTCCTACCAAGATTGTAAAGTAGGTGATTGGTGAAATCAAGACAGTTTTATTATTATTATTATTTAATACAATAATAATAGCAAGAAGAAATAACAATGAAATCTATCCTGCTTATCTGTTTAAAGGAAGAACCATTTTGAAACCATAGCTATAATATCAAATCCAAGATAAGGTCTAGCAAAATCGTCGATTCATTGTATTAAGAAGAAATTCATAGTAAAAAGTTGCACAAGGTTCATAAAAATAGCTAAAGCTACTCCTAACTTAAATAATGAGAAGCAAAACAAAATAAATAATAATTTCTTTTTTTGAAGGACTGAAACAAAAGTAGAGAAAACATGTTCGAAAATATTTAAGGTACAATCTGATAATCATATGCGTCTATCCACAATCATGGTACTCTAAATCCCCGTCATACTAGTAAGCAAGGCTACGATAATCACATAGTCCTCGACTAAGGCACAAACCTCTAGAATCATGGTATTTAACATTTTTGCGATGCCGCTAGCTTGGCTACGAAAACCTTAAATTCCCACACCCGAAAAATATATCCAAAATCAGACTATATATCCTCACCGTGCTGGCTAATGTGACTATAGAAGACTAGATTCCATAACTTAGATGACCTAGCCCATATAATTTTATCTTGACAAAATTTAAATTAAATCAACAATGAATACCCAAAATAAAATAAGATTTATCAACGAACATCAAGATTCAAAAATGAACAAAAATCCTTCAAGTCATATAAATACAAACTCGGATGCAATAGCTAACATCAAGATTCCAAACTCAACAATTATCATCAAATTAATAAATACAAACTCAAATTCAACAATAATCCATCAAAATCAAATTCAACAACAGAAGGTAAAGATAAATCAATTCAGGAGAAAAAAAAGAGTTTTCAAATCGAAGTTAAAATAAGATTCTCAAGGGTCGTCCCAGGAATCTCTCAAGGGATCCTAACTGTGATTGAGTACCTTCAAAAATATATCCTAATCCTACTGCAGGCTGTAGTGGTACTCTAGTTCGAATACCACTACACAACTCGACCTGCATGGGCTACCACTAAAAACGTGTCATGACCCGCACCCACTGTGAGGGTACGAGAACGTAACAACGCCCAGCCTATGCCGCAGTGTCGACGGTAGAACGTTGTCCTAGGTCTCATGCACCTAACAATATAAGGCTAAGCAGTCTATACTCCCCGAATGGGGGTGAAAAAGCAGAATGTAAACTCAATCACTTCTATGGTAGAGCATAATGGAAGATAGATAAAACATGAAATCCAATAGAGATACAGCCGATAGAAGTCTAAGTGTCTAAGATACACAATCCAAAAATGCATCTCAAAGCTCAAATACAGTAATCCATAAAATAAATACAACTCAAGACAACTGAAATAAAGTAAAAAAACCCTAGCTATCTATACGACCTCTACTGTGTCTCCTCTAGGCTAGCAGGCAACCTCCAAGCTATCTGTAAAATTTATCAACAGGTCCAGTCATGACAGGAGCGAGCACAATACATCTTAACAAATCAAAGCAGGTTAGAAAATATAATCATGCAGTAAAGTAAGATACATGATCTGAAGAAATACTGTATGTAAACAGAGAGAACTGTAATAGAAATATCTACTATAAATAGAGAACTAACAGTGGCTAGTGATGTAGAGTACATGATAGCACATGTGAACGGAACAGATTAGCACATGATCTACATTAAAGAGTTTTACATGATCTACACTACTATGGAATTGTTCACATGACTACTAGCACTCCCCCGTTTTCCCCAACCAATACACAAGGATCTAAGCAGGTTATGTTATTATACATGATATCACATGGGGGCCCATGAAAGGGTGCACATGATAGTATACATGAAGGCTCCGGGAACATGAGAGGACATGATTCACAGGAGTGTACATGTATGGTGAAAGCACAGGAGTACATGATGAAAGTGAAACGCACATGACATAATGTACCCGATGCTCCCGAGGGGGATAACATCGCATGAAGAGATCCATATAGTACTAATCCTTGATAATGTCGTGACAACATCAAGTAAAGTAATCTAAAGCAGGAATATAATTCTAAGCAGGATATAAAATTATCAGAGAATGTACTCGCCTGATAACCTGAACAACTGATAAGTATAGGGGGTCCAACTGAAGCCACAGAGTCCTATTTAAAGCAACACAGGTTACAAGGTGTTCAAGTTGTAATAAATGAATCTCTACAAGCAATCTATATTATCCTAGGTTCTTCTAAGTCAAATCAACTCTAGGTCAACTCCGGTCAACAATCTAGTCAAACTAGGTCAAGTGTTGACTTATAGTCAACTTTTGGTCAACTGGTCAACTCTGGTCAAACTGGGTCAATTCTAGTCTAATTATTACAGATATAAATGTACTTCGTTATTTGTACGTCGAAACTTACGACACGCAAATCGAGATAAGAAGATCAATGGTAAAGTTGATAACCTTGTTATAGTGATCCCCGTGTCCATCTTGTCAATTTCAGCGATGTGAGATCACTGGAATTGACTGAGCTCAGTTTCGTTGTACTAATCCCGAAATACGAACATTATAAGAATTAATTATTAATAAATTATAAAAAGGTTAAACTCAGAAAAATTATCAACAACATTGTCGAACGATGAAATAAACATCGCCAACATGTCCAGAATGGTCAAATTAGCTAGGATAGCCTACCCATCGGTCCAATTTGGACACAAGGACAAAAAGGTAATTTCGGGTCAAAACGGTATCCGTGTCGGAGCCATTTTGCACCGAAAAATGTGCAAGAAAATAAGTCTATAAAATATAACAAATTATATGTCCACGAAACCAGAATGACGATACGAACCCAACGGTATCTCCAGAATTGGATTCCGTTGATTCGATCTCAATTTGGTCCGTTGACTAGAACTTGGAATTTCGGTTTGCACGGAAATGCGTGACGGAGCCAATGTTTTCAAAACTCAGCAAACTATATGTCAACGAGTCCAGGATGACGATACGAACTCAACGGTATATCCAGAATTGGATTCCGATGAGCCGATCTCAAAATGACCCGTTGACCCGGATATTGGTATCCGACTTGCACCGAAATGCGTGCCAGATCTAATGTCCACCAAAACCTAGAAAATTATATGTTAATGAGTCCAGAATGACGATACGAACTCAGTGGTATATCCGAAATTGGATTTCGATGAGCCGGCGTCAAAAAGTCCCGTTGACCCGGACTGCGGGACCCACTTTGCACCAAAAAATGTGCCAGGGCCCACGTCCTCTAAATCTAAAAATTTTTATATGAAAACATGCCAGAACGACGCCACGAGTCTAATGGTGGTGTCAGAAATGAAATCTGGAGTCCCGTGTTCAAAAATGGAATTTTACAAGTTGGAAATTACAAATTCGGACGACCAACTTTGGCGTCGAATTCAACCAATCAAACAAGCTCACAATGAAATGAAACTGGAGGGGTAGCAAGAGGGTTATACCATCTTCGCACAGGAATAGGTAGCATGCCAAACGGAGCTGCGGTGGAGGAGGTACAAGCTGACGAAGTTGGCCCCGCGAAACTGTCCAAAATTAGTACAATTTAAACGGTCAATTTGGTGGCCGGTTTTGATGTATCAAACGACAAAATCAACGGATGCAAATTGACAGGAGTGAAGGTGGATATACCGAGATTGTGACAGAGTAAAGAAATTGCCGATCCAACGGTCGGATTTTCAAAAAAATGCACGCGAAGTTGCTGCGACGGGGCACGAATTCTGGATCGATCCCGCGCGCGTCACGACGGAACTTCGTGCGAAACGCACGAATCGCTTCGACGGCACATCCCGGAGGATGGTGGCCGCCATGGGAGAGTTCGCCGGGGTGAGGTGCACCCGTGGAGGGGGTCGTCCACGTCGGTGTGCGGTCGGCGGCGGTGCTGTACCGTCCGTGCGCGCGCGACGAAGGGGGCGCGCGGCTGCTGCTGTGTTGTGCAGCTCGCTGGCTGCTGCTGCTGGTCGTGCGATGGTAGGGCGGCGGCGAGCGGCACAGCGCGGCGGATGGTGTGGCGGTGGTCGGCCGATGTTGGCTAAGGATGGTGGTGGTGGCGGTTGTTCAATGGGAAGGAGGAGGAGGAAATGAAGGAGTCGATGGTGGTGGTGATGTGTGAAGAAGGAGGAGAAGATGGACTCGGTGGTGGCCGACTCGGCCGAGGAGGTGGCCGGCGGCTCCTGACAGGGAGGAGGGGAGGTCGGGTTATGTAGGTGGTGGTGGTTCAATGTTGCTGTTGGTGTAAATAAAAAGAGTGGGAGAGAGAGAGAGAAGATGTAATAAATAATTAAAGAGAGAGAAAGAGAGAGAGAAAATATTCTCTCATAGGTTTTAGGGCCGGCTATGGCTGGGGGGGAATTTGTGAGAGTGTGGAAAAATGTAGGGTGAGGATTTAATATAGGGAATCAATGGCTAGAATTAATTATAGGAATTTGGGTCATTCCTATAGGGATTAAAGTCAATAGAATTTCTATTAAATATTAAAAAATAGGTAACAAGAGTACTTGATATTTTCCAAGGGTAATGAGGCTGAGGGTGATGGTGATGGAGAGTAACACGAAGCTGGCTGGACTTGGTAGAGCCGGATTGGGTCTAAATCCGACATGGCGAAATAATCGAATAAAAATAGGTGTTGATGATCATAAGTGAATAAGTAGCACATAGAAATTCCAATAAATGGGACACAAGTGTCATACGGGTAGTAGGCTAAATATGGGCCATGTCCATATTTGGGGCTGACAGGTTTTGGTCGACAGGGTACCCACAAATTAAGTTGGAAAATGAATGTGACACTGTGGGGTAAAATAAAATCGGATCATATGTCTAAAAAGTTGTGCGAAGCAATTAGAGCACAAAATGGTGTGTCTGAGTGGGGCACGAAGGTCAAGGGTGAAGAGTGTCTCGAGTAGATCATGCATGATGAGTTGGTTTCAAGAAAATAACTGGTCTTGTGCTCTCAAATTAAAAGTCACGGTAACGTGCTAAAAATGATCAAGGAAAAGAGTGGGAAAAATAATTAATAATAAAATGGTCTAAATCGACCCGAAATTGTGGGAAGCAAAAAGGGTACAAGGGAACAAGTTTGAGTGGGACACTATATACCATCATGAAGGCAATCCTGTCCACTACAAAACTCGTGAAGAAGGTTTCCAGAGTTGAACATCCCTGACACTCCAAATATCAAAGGCACAGAAAAGCACATTTACAGATAAATAAACAGAATAAATTATTTATTGAAACTAAACAATCATAAAAAAAATAAAATAAAAATTAAAAAATTAACCCAAAATTCAGGGTGCTCACAGGAGTGCTGCTGTAAACCCCCAATATTTTCCTAAATTATTTTAGTGCCTTAAAAATTATTTTTCTATATTATTTAGAATTTATTTGGTAGTTGTACGTAAGTACAAATGCATGTGTGTATATATTATATGTGTGTTGTTAATATTTCTATTAAATAAGGTATATAGTAAATTCTAAAATTTTAGGAAATTTATTGGTAAATTTTTAGGAGTTTATTGCTTGCTTAATTTATATATATATATATATATATATATATATATATATATATATATATATATATATATATATATATATATATATATATATATATATATATATATATATTTATTTATTTATTTATTTATTTATTTATATTTATATATATTTATATTTATATTTATATTTGATATATATATATATATATATATATATATATATAATTTTTTTTTTGATATATATATATATATATATATATATATATATATATATATATATATATATATATATATATATATGTACATATATATATATATATTTATATATAAAGTTACTGTTTGTTAAAAAAAAAATGTGTAGAGGGGACCAGCCACGTGGGCCAGTCCACCTCAGCCGACCCCCCTATTGTAATTGAAAGCAGCTTCAGCTGCTACCATTCCTAATACCCGACCCCCTAATAGCTTTGAACGCACCAGCGGCTGCAAGGGGGTGGGCCCGACCCCACACCCCTATGTTGGGATTTAGCAGCCCAGCTGCAATTGTAATACTTGCAACCCGAGCCTTAGTATTAGTCCTATTCGAATTAGCAGTAGAGGCAGTATATAAATCTGCTCATCGAAACCGAAACCCTAACCCCCTCTCATAATCCAAAACCTCTCTACCCAAGGCCGCCAAACTTCCCCCACACCCTGCGCTCACCGCCGATCTCCTACCCGTCGTTGCCGACGTTCGGATCGCCATCCAATCGCTCGGAGTCGACAGTTAACAGAGGATACTCTGTTTTCGAAAAACTCAGGTACCCATCTTCCAATTCCGATTTCTTTAAATCTGTTCGACGAAAGTTCGATCTATCGAATGCTATGCATAGTAGATATAACCCTCTCAAAACTCTCTCTAGTAGAATCGAGCGAAACCCCATATATCGCTCGGTATTTCAAAACAAAATTCCCGAAAAACTGTCGGAACGGAACAGTTTTAGGGCAGTCCAAAACCTCAACTTAGAAGCCAGATTTCGAACTATGTGTCAAGATTTTTTAGAAACTAATTGAACACGTGTGAAAACGACATAACCATGATTGAAACACAATTGATAGATCGGTATTTCGATTTCTGTGTGAGAATTAATTCCATGTTAAACTTGAGTGAAAAACTGGTTTCAAAATAATAGATTTTAGAAAATTTTGTCCGATACGACGTACGTCCCGACAAACCGGGTGACGTGGTCGCGCGTTATACGCATCGAAAGGTGCTTATGGACGTTGCGGACGTGTGGGAACTGACGGAACTCAGTTTCGTCGCGTGTGCACGACGAAACCAACGCGTATCCGTCGAGATACCCCCGAATCGGCGTTTTGCAAACTTGCCCATAACTTCGTATACGGTCGTCGAATCGAGACGAAACTTGCGCCAACATGTCAGGATCAAAATTCTGGTCCTGCATGCCAAGTTTGGTTCAATTCTGAGAAGGTCGAATCGGAACCCATTTTTGGCGGGCCCACGACCCACTCAAACGGGCGATTTTGTACACGGCTCCTCAGAATCCAAAACTGGACATACCGTTGAGTTCCTCTCCTCAAACTGAAATCGTAGACATGTAGTTTGACGACTTTAGAGACCATAGACTTTGGCACGTGTTTCGATGCAAAGCGGGTCCAACGACGGACATCGTTTTGACCCAAAATTACGGTTTTGCCCCTGTTCCAGAATTTGACTTTTGGACAGGCATTTCCTAGGTATATATTTTTTATCGAGATCATTTTTGATGTTTGTTTCAGCATTTTGAGTCATCTGTGACTTGTGAGTTTTGGTGCTGACACTTGCTACTCTTGGATTTGCCCTTCTCGCACTGCAGGCAAGATACCTTGCCACCTTACTCTTTGATTATTATGTTCTTATTTTCAGTTGCTATTTTCAGTATTTTGTTTCGTGATATTTAAACTGTGCGTCCAAGTCACACTTGGGTGCAGGCGACTCTATCGGTCGTTTTTCTTGTTTTATTCATTCTCTTACATTGACTTAGCTTATTGACCACCCATTGATATTGAGGTATTGGTATATCTCATATGGCCTTGACACTTGTTGTATCACGTGATGTGAGTCACATGTAGGATACGTTTCCGCGTAGTCGGCTGGCTACCGATACGTATGGACCGTGCGACGGATAGGAGTAACTGCCAATAGTATTGCATGTTAGAAGACTTGGCGGTTACTAGAGGTTCATATCAGTCATGGAGATTATGATACTAGGCATTGGGTGGGGAGAACAATACCTGACGTATGGGCTTCTTTTCACTTCCCTGATTACATGTGCGCTCCTCCGGAGACGCAGGCTCCAAGCGCCCTCTAACGCTTCCCAGAGCGTTATGGACGTAGCCCTTGCACATGGTGCCCTCTGACGCTTCCCGAGCGTTATGGACGTAGGCCCCTGGTACCCTCTATGGGAACTATGCCGATCCCATTTACAGTCAGGGCTCATGCGTCGAAGGATTGTATCTCAACTGCATATTCACAGTAGAGTGGTCAGGAACCCGATTTCGTACATACCTTTTCTCTTATTATACTATCACAGTTTATATGGCATAGTGTTTCTTGTATCTTGCTATGTCCCCTGAGGACCTGGTTATCTCTCCAAGTTTAGACGATATTCCACGGGAGTACGGAGCGGCATTGGAGCTATCCTACATTGATGACGAGGCAGTCACTACTGATTTCTAGTCTATTCTATATTTGAGACATTAGTGGATATTATTTTACATCTCTTTTATTTCTATTTTGCGGAAGTTGGACTCCAATCTTGTGAGACTATTTTTCATAGCTGTTTGGAGTGAGTATGTTCATCCGGCTATCTCTTGTTACTCTTATTTATTTATTTGGACTCTATTATCTTCTGTGTTGAGCTGTGATGAGATTAGATATGTTATTCTGGCCTGTGATTATTTTTATTTATAGCTTATGTGCATATATGAGAATTCCATATATTGGGGTATTCTTCGTATATGTGCAGCTGGCATGTTCACGTACTCGGTCCTACGTATTTTGGGACTGGGGCATTACATGTTTTTGTGGTGGCCCATGCAGGTCAGATTTAATATTGTTGGGTTACATGATTGTGCCCAACAAGCCTACATATAGGAATAAGAATATCTCATCCAGAACTACTACTATTCCTTGGCTTCCAATCTTTTCGAAACTTTCTTGATTATTCGATTTACTTCATATCTAATCTTTCCTAATATCAACTTATCTTCCTCGTGCCAACAGTATGAATCTACCTAGCGGACGCACTTCTGCCTTGGCCCTCACATCTAGCGAGGAGACAACTCCGGAGGGACAGAATCCTCCCATGACTCCAGCGACACCCTACCAGCCAGAAATGTCGCAGCCTACTACGATACCGACGACAGAGTACCCAAATATCGTAGCACCCCCAGGCAGCCAGGCTGGACAGACTACTACCATGCCACCGGGAGGGAATGTACCACTGCCTCCTCCACCACCATTCCCTCAGCAGTTTCCTCCACAGTCGGGACCTCATATGCCCCCACTACCGACAGGTGGGAGCCCTACTACTCAGTTTATGTATACCATGATGCAGGCTCAGTGGCAACAGACTGAGCTGATGAGACAGACGATGATGGCAGCCATGGCTAGACCTCCACCACCACATCCAGTACCAGCCCCAGTACCGGCTCTGCATCCCTATGAAGGCTCTATCAAGAATTTTACAGATATGAACCCCAAGGCCTTTAGAGGGACGAAGAAACCATTAGAGGTGTCACAGTGGCTTATTAGTACCGAGAAGCTACTGAAGGCATCCCAGTTGCCAGCTCGGGATTGGATGACAGAAGTGGACCTACTGTTAGAAGATAATGCTCACCTCTGGTGGAAGGCGAAAGAGAGACGATTAGGCACTGGGATCACCTGGAAGCAGTTCTATGATGCATTTTATGAGAGATTCTTCCCTATTCATGTTCGAGATGGTCTCTATGACCAGTTCCTTCATCTGAAACAAGGGAATATGACAGTTGATGAGTATGACTCGGAGTTCAATCGTCTGAGTCGATTTGGTGCGGGATTGATTCCGACAGAGTTAGAAAAGGCGAGGAGATTTCACCAGGGGCTTGCACCCGAGCTCATGTCTTATACGACTACTCAGTCTCGAGTCTCCCATTCAGCTGTCTTGGAAGAAGCTCGTTCTCAAGAGATTCTTTGCAAGGAACAACAGCAGACATCGAGGCGCCATACCCCAGCAGTTACACCAGCCCAAACTACTCAGAGTAGACCTATCAGAAGGACCACAGGACAGTTCCAGCAGAGGCCCTCACCTTATTAGAAGCACGTTTGCCATTACTGTGAAAAACAAGGACATATCCAGAACGACAGCAGGACTCGCCTTGGATTATGCTTGAGATGTGGATCCAATCAGCACATGCTCAAGGATTGTCCGGAGCAACATACAATAGTACAAGCTCAAAAAAATCCGAGACCCACAGCCCCAGCTCTTCCAGCACCACAGCCCATAGTAGGAGCATCTCGTCCACCATTGCCTCCCCAAGGCACACAGTACAACAAGGTCAGAGCTCAGGGCCCGGAACAAAATTATGGGCAGGCATTCTCACTTGCTGTTGATGATATAGAGACAGAGGCGGAGGTTATAGCAGGTATGGTTCTAGTTGCATCTTTTCCTGCTATTATATTATTTGATATTGGAGCCGCACATTCATTTATAGCCACTAGTTTTGCCACTAGACACAGCATTCCCATCACACCCTTAGCTAAGAATGTTAAAATCCTCACTGGAGGAGGAGTTTTACCTGTTAGTGGTGTTTGTAGACTTTGTCCTGTAGTGATAAATGGCAGAGAGATGATGGCACGACTTCTTGTATTACCTATGTCGACATTCGATGTAGTTCTTGGAATGGACTGGTTGAGCCAGCATTTCGCTCTCATAGACTGCCATAGGAGCATTATTATCTTTAGACCACCGAATGCGGCAGAGTTTGAGTTCACCAAAGAAGACTTAGATAGTTGTGATGCACCCACATCGGGAACACATATGATGATGCATGACACCCAGCAGCACCCTATTATCACCGAGTTCGAGGATGTATTCCCCGAGGAGTTGCCAGGACTACCACCTGACCGAGATGTTGAGTTTTCTATTGAGCTTATTCCCGGAGCCGATCCTATTTCATCTCGAGTATATCGTCTGGCACCCAAGGAGTTAGTAGAGATGAAGACGCAAATTGATGACTTATTAGAGAAGGGATTTATTCGTGCCAGTGCGTCACCATGGGGAGCACCCATTCTTTTTGTGCCTAAGAAAGACGGGTCCGTGCACTTGTGCATCGACTACAGAGCATTGAATGCAGTGACAGTGAAGAACAAGTATCCCTTGCCGTGTATAGACGATCTATTTGACCAACTGAGTGGAGACAAAGTATTCTCCAAGATTGACTTACGATCGGGCTATCACCAATTGAAGGTTCGGAAGGAAGATATTGCCAAGACGGCCTTTCGATCGAGGTATGCACACTACGAGTTCTTGGTCATGCCTTTCGGTTTGACTAATGCTCTCGCAGTTTTCATGAATTTAATGAACAAGATCTTTCATCAGTACTTGGACAAATTTGTAGTAGTCTTTATAGACGATATCTTGATCCACTCCAAGAGTCAAGAGGAGCACGAGCAGCATCTACGGATAGTCTTAGGAACATTGAGGAACGAGAGACTCTTTGCAAAGCTTAGCAAGTGTGATTTCTTTCTCAAGGTGGTATCATTTCTCGGTCATATTGTTACGGGCGATGGTATATCAGTAGACCCAGAGAAGATCACAGCAGTCAAATCATGGCCCGCTCCCACAACAGCTTCTGAAGTGAGAAGTTTCCTCGAACTTGCGGGTTACTACCGAAGGTTCATAGAAGATTTCTCTCAAATAGCGGGGCCTATGACTCGATTGACTTGCAAGGATCAGGAGTTTGTATGGACAGACGAGTGTCAAGCCACTTTTGACGAGTTGAAAAAGCGATTGACCACAGCACCGATCCTGACACTACCATCGGGCCCAAGAGGATTTGTGATCTACAGCGACACATCCGGAAAGGGATTAGGATGTGTATTGATGCAGCATGGTCGTGTAGTAGCATATGCATTACGACAGTTGAGAGTGCATGAGAAGAATTATTCGACCCACGATCTAGAGCTCGCAGCGATTATCTTTGCCTTGAAGCTATGGAGACACTACTTGTACGGCGAGAAGGTTGATACCTACACTGATCATAAGAGCCTCAAGTACGTGTTCACACAAAAAGAGTTGAATATGCGACAGCGACGTTGGTTGGAGTTGATGAAAGATTATGAGATCAAGCTTCATTATCATCCGGGCAAGGCTAATGTCGTGGAAGACGCATTAAGCCGTAAGCACATGGTACACTTTCTGACTACACAGAAGGAATTAATTAGAGACTTGGAGCAGCTTGGTATCGAAGTAGTTTTGCCCGGAGCAGACGGCGTATTAGCCAACCTTCAAGTGCAATCATCACTGGTAGAGCGTACCAAGGCAGCATTGCCTAATGATGCTAGATTTCGACGGCTGAAAGAGAGGACTGAAGCAAGAGAGCAGACAGGTTTGAGGATCCATGCAGATGGGACATTGCGATGTGGCGATCGTATTAATGTTCCCAATGGAGAGCTACGACAGGAGATGATGGCAGAGGCTCACAGTTCGACTTACTCTATTCATCCCGGAGGAACCAAGTTGTATCGCGACTTACGACAGTATTATTGGTGGCACGGAATGAAGCGGGAGATAGCTCGTTTTGTTGCCAAGTGCTTGGTATGTCAACAAGTGAAGGCGGAGCACCGGAGGACGGCCGGATTATTACAGCTACTACCCATTCCCGAGTGGAAGTGGGAACACATTACTATGGATTTTGTCACGGGTTTTCCTCGGAGTCCTAGGGGACGTGACGCAGTATGGGTGATTGTTGACAGACTTACAAAGTCAGCCCATTTCTTACCTTTTAGAGTGGGCCAGTCGACATAGGTATTGGCAGAGATGTATATGGAGCAGATTGTGAGATTGCATGGTGTGCCTGTTAGTATTGTGTCGGACCGTGACTCAAGGTTTACCTCGCACTTTTGGAGAAGCATGCAAGAGAGTTTGGGCACCCGATTGAAGTTTAGCACATCGTATCATCCGCAGACAGACGGCCAGTCAGAGTGTACCATTCAGACGCTAGAGGATATGTTGAGAGCGTGTATGCTTAATTTTGGCGGTTTGTGAGAGGACCATCTTCATCTTGTTGAGTTTTTCTACAACAATAGCTATCAAGCGAGCATTCAGATGGCTCCGTTTGAAGCGTTGTATGGTAGGAAGTATCGGTCTCCTGTTTGTTGGAGCGACATAGGAGAGCGACAGCTATTGGGTCCCGAGTTGGTCTTGAGCACAGTGGAGACAGAGAAGAAGATTCAGGACCGCCTGCGAGCAGTGCAGGATCGCCAGAAGCAGTGGGCAGATAATCGTTGTCGACCCTCGGAGTTCAAAGAGGGTGACCATGTGTTCTTGAAGATATCCCCCACTAGAGGCACGATTCGATTCGGAGGACGTGGCAAGTTGAGTCCAAGGTACATCGGCCCTTTCGATATCTTGGAACGTGTTGGAGAGGTTGCCTACAGATTGGCATTGCCACCGTCACTAGAGGGAGTACATGACGTATTCTATGTATCTCAGCTGAGGAGGTACGTGGCAGACAGCAATCATGTGCTTGATCACTCCGAGATCACAGTTGGACAAAGTTTGTCGTATGAAGAGCAACCAGTAGGTATCCTCGATCGCCGAGTGAAAGTGTTGCGGAATCAATCTATTCCATTGGTTCGCATGGCATGGAAGCATCACTCGCCAGGGGAGTCTACTTGGGAGCGCGAGGACGACATCCGAAACTGCTACCCGCTTTTGTTCGAAGACGAAGGTATGTCTTGCATTTATATTTCCATGCATTGCATTTGATCCCCCGACCTTAGTTTAATTTCGAGGACGAAATTTTCTTTAAGTTGGGTAGGATGTAAACCCCCAATATTTTCCGAAATTATTTTAGTGCCATAAAAATTATTTTTTATATTATTTAGAATTTATTTGGTAGGTGTACGTAAGTATAAATGCATGTGTGTATATATTATATGTGTGCTATTAATATTTCTATTAAATAAGGTATATAGTAAATTCTAAAATTTTAGGAAATTTATTGGTAAATTTTTAGGAGTTTATTGCTTGCTTAATATATATATATATATATATATATATATATATATATATATATATATATATATATATATATATATATATATATATATATAAAGTTACTGTTTGTTAAAAAAAAATGTGTAGAGGGGACCAGCCACGTGGGCCAGTCCACCTCAGCCGACCCCCCTATTATAATTGAAAGCAGCTTCAGCTGCTACCATTCCTAATACCCGACCCCCCTAATAGCTTTGAACGCACCAGCGGCTGCAAGGGGGTGGGCCCGACCCCACACCCCCATGTTGGGACTTAGCAGCCCAGCTGCAATTGTAATACTTGCAACCCGAGCCTTAGTATTAGTCCTATTCGAATTAGCAGTAGCAGCAGTATATAAATCTGCTCATCAAAACCGAAACCCTAACCCCCTCTCATAATCCAAAACCTCTTGACCCAAGGCCGCCAACCTTCCCCCACACCCCGCGCTCACCGCCGATCTCCTGCTAGTCGTTGCCGACGTTCGGATCGCCATCCAATCGCTCGGAGTCGACAGTTAACAGAGGATACTCTGTTTTCGAAAAACTCAGGTACCCATCTTCCAATTCTGATTTCTTTAAATCTGTTCGACGAAAGTTCGATCTATCGAATGCTATGCGTAGTAGATATAACCCTCTCAAAACCCTCTCTGGTAGAATCGAGCGAAACTGTCACTACCACAATTCTAGTATGAGGGTATTTTTATCATTTTTGGGGTAATTTAAATTTATTAGAATTAATTTGAATTTATGGGAATTTTTAGGAATTATTTTGGAATTGTTTAGACTAGGTTGACTTTGACTAGTTTTGACCCTTGTAGACCAACCTAGGAGCTAACCCTAGTTAGTTGGACTTGGTTAGGCTAAGTGACTCTAGTCTAACCTAGCATGACTTAAGTTAGTGGGTTTTGATTCATTAGAAATTGACTTAAGGAATTTGGAATTAAATGGTTTGAGAAATGGCTTGTGATTTCACAAGTCATTTTGTGACTTAACCTAATAGGACTAGCCAACCTAGTACAAACCCTAACCTAGCCCATGATGGTCGGCCACCCTATCCTCATTGGGATTCCCCCTCTATAAAACCTCTCCTAGAAATTAGGGCTAGCCTCTCTCTTAGGGTTTATCCAAGTTTTTAGAAAGATGTGAGTTCCATCTTCCAAAATTCATATTAAATTCATTTTAAATCTTTTTTCCCTCAAACAATTTGCAAAAGGACCTAAATCCATTGTTCTTGCTGTTGGTATTAAGTTTTCACAGGAAGGAATCAATTTGGAGAACTTTTGGTGGTTTGAGGAATCATTTCATTGGGGCTTTTTGAGAGCTTGTTCACATATAGGTATAATCCCTTCCTTTGCTCCTAAATTTTGTTAAAAATCATTTTAGGAATACCCTAGACCTAACCTAACAGTAGGATAGGCTAACCCTAGGTTTTGGACCCATTTCGTGTCCATATCGGACACATATTAAGGGATTGTTTAAGGTATTCGACGAAATGTCTCAAAGGACATTCCAGTCGAGTTTTTGGAATCTATTTGAATAGGAAATTAGCCCTAGGTGTCGCTTAGAGGGTCCCAGTGTCGTGTGATGTTTCCTGTGTCGTGTCGAGTCGTGGGGGACACGGGAACACGCGGGTGCGGGTGCGTACGCGCGGCACTGTAGCTCCCCTGCTACTCGGGGGCTACTGCGTGCAGGATACGCCACCTCGACACATGGAAATGGACACGAAGCATGGGGCACTGTCTGACACGAGGCTCGCAAAGTTTTACGAGTCCTCGTGTCGTGTCGAACACGTATTTTCGTGTGCACGGGGACACACTGTGTGCGTGTGTGTTCTGAAATTGTATTCTGATGTTTAATCATTTTTAAATGTTTTTAAATGACGTTTTAATGATTAATTAGATTCTAAATATCATGTTTAATCTCTGTTATTATAGGGTTACATATTTGTTTGGGTTTAATGTGGAGTTTTGGCTCGAATTGGTTTGAACTGTAAAATTTCTGATACAGCACTGATACATACAATTCCAGTTTTTCAAACCCATTTAATTCCCCATTTGTTTAAGCTTGTTTACCGATTATTGTCCCTACATGTTACATATCATGTTAACTAGGTGTATGGCCTTCAAGTTAGGCTTTGGAATGTGTAGAATGGGATTTAGTGTTCAAGTTGGATCAACTCTTATGAACTGAATTTTTATATTCCTTGCTACCTGAGATTAAGTTCAAATTTTGAGAATTCAATGTGTTCACTGTTGCTTCCCTTAAGACTGAAATAAGACCTTAAACCTGGAATGTTACTGTACATTGATTCCCTTTTGGTATTGATTACTGAGTTCTGTATTTTGAAACAGATTTCTTTTCCCAACTGTTGATCCTGGTTTAATTGCTTTTATCATTGATAGTTCTTCCTACATGTTGTTTTCATATATTAATGAACATTTAGATTCATATAGGCTTTGGAAATGGTTATGGGGTATTAGTTTGGTCTGATTACTTCAACTGTTATTACTGATATGAGAACTGAGATTTAGTTTTAAAACCTGAGAATGGTTTTAAACCATGTTGTTACATTGTAAACTGATTTCATTCCCTTTCATATGGTTCTTGAACCTGGGAATGGGGTATCCATTACCTGAGTTCCAGTTTTCCTTTTGGACTGTCACTTTACTGATTCATTTCCATTGTTTACCTATGTTGTATTAACTTGGTTTAGAAATATTGTTTCCAGTTTCCTATTTGATTGAACTGTGGACTGATTTATGGGTGATGATAACTGGAAGGGTAGTTGATTAATTAGTATTTGTTTGGACTGTTTCATGTATTATTTGAGTTGGGCTTGAGGCTTGGTTGTCTCTTCACTGTTTTCCTCTCACACCATCACACCCTTGTCACACACAACACACAGGCCTCTATATATATATATATGTGTGTGTATAATGTATGAGTGTATATATATATACATTTCCTTGTTAGCTTAATGTTATAGGGTTATACTTAGCCTAGGGTTATATAGGATGTATATATGTATATATTGTGTAGTGTGATGAATATGTGTATATGTGGTATAGTTAGACTTCTATATATATATATATATATATATATAGAGTGATAGATTTTAGATATAGGTTGACTTGTAGACTAGTTGACCTTAATTAGACTTGGTTGACCTAGTTTGACTTCTAGGGTTGACCAGAGTTGACCAAGAGTTGACTTTGGCCTAGATTGACCTAGAATCATGTAGAATGCATAGTAGAACTTTATTTTTCCATTTTAGGCTTGTTGTGACTTGTGCTGTTCTGATTAGGAGCCAGACACCACTCCTCGGACAGTACCTGTCATATTGGACACTCAGATACAGGCGAGTACATTCTCTGATCATTTCATATCATACTTAGAATTATTTTCTGCATTAAATTACTTTACTTGTACTGTCACGTTGGTCACACGGATTGGTACTATACGGATCCCCACTTGAGATGTTATCCTTAGGGAGCATCGGGTACTACATGTTCTGTGCGTTTCACTTATATGTCGTATCACTATGCTTCACAGGTTCTTCGATCACTTGTGACATATACTCTTATGATCACAGAGTCTCCTAGAATCCCCATTTTTGGGACTACTATGTACCACCCTTCGGAGGCTTATCACCTTTCAGAGGCTTACCACCCTTCGGGGGCTTATCACCTTTCGGAGGCTTACCACCCTTCGGGGGCTGTACATAGTATCATAACATAACCTGTTTGGATCCTTGTGTACTGATTGGGGGTACGGAGGAGTAGAAGTAGACATGTGAATAATACCCAAGTAGTATCTTATCAGAATCTCTTCCATAGTGTCTTATCAGAATCTCCTATGCCATTTACATGTCTATATTATACTCTGACTCACTAGCCACATGTTAGTTCTTTATTTATAGTAGATATTTCTATTACAGCTTTCTCTCTCTGTTTACATACTGCACTTCTTTCAGTACTTGTATCTTACTTTACTGCATGATTATATTTTCTAACCTGCTGTGAACTGTTGAGATGTACTGTACTCGCTCCTGTCCTGACTGGACCTGTTGAAAATATTACAGAGGACGAGGAGGAGGCTTCTCTGGACACTTACTATGGGGCAGCCTTAGATGACACCTGCGAGCTGGACCCTCAGGAGGACCCAGCTCTAGCTGAGGATATCACCCCGATTGCCTAGACTAGATTAGTTAGGCTTATCTATCTTTTATGTAGTTATGAGACATATTTAGCTAGACTTTATTTGGAGTTCAGAGTTGTATATATTCTTTCATTCTGTATCTGATACCATGTACTTCTGGATATTGCTGGGATTATCTTAGACTACTTTTATCTATTTATTTCCTTGAGTTCTATTTCATATCGTGCTATCTCTTCCTTAGATGTGATTGAGTTATTACTGCTATGTCACCCCCATTCGGGGAGTATAAACTGTTTAGAGATATATTGTTAGATGTATGTTGACCTAGGACAGCGTTCTACCGCCGACACTGCGGCGTAGGTTGGGCATTGTTACGTTCTCGTACCCTCACAGTGGGTGTGGGTCGTGACACGTTTTTAGTGGTGGCCCATGCAGGTCTAGACTAGAAGTGTAGTGGTATTCGAATTAGAGTATCACTACAGCCTGCAGTAGGATATAGGACATTAATTTTTAAGGTACTCAATCACTTTCGGAAAATTTCTTTTATTGCCATCTAAATCCTTTTGCCAGCTGATCCTTTGAATTATAATTGTCCGCCTTTGTTATTTTGCTTCTTTCTCAGAAATTGATACTCTTGTTTGTCTATCTTCAGGATGGTAGAGACTCGATCGTAGCATGCCATTCATGAGGATGCTATAGAGGGGACGGCTACCTCTCAGCAAGTACGGCGAGGCCAGGGGACTGCAGCTCCTGCCACCTCAGCTCATATGGAGACCTCGGCAGCCGCAGCAGGGGGTATGCATCCACCGACTCGGAGGCCAGACCCGGTCATTCCAGAGGATCCCTTCCAGCAGCCACCTCCAGGATACGTGGACGCAGCTCAGATGTTCGCATATTTCCAACAGTTCATGGACAGACAGCAGGCTCGACAGGACAGGGGCATGGAGTTGGCCGTCACGACAGCCGCAGCTCGACCAGTGGTGCAGCAGCCGAGGACACCGGGGATCGAGCAGTTTCAGAAGATGAGCCCCAGAGACTTTCTGGGGACAGAGGGGATCCTCTATGCCGATGAGTGGATCGAGCATATAGAGGAGATCTTCTACTTGGCCAGGATACCGGCAGATCTTCAGATCGAGGCCGCAGCTAGCCGGATGCGAGATCTTGCTCGCACCTGGTATCAGTCAGACCCCAGGGTGGGGGTACCGGGGCAGACTTGGGAGCAGTTCAGGGGCTTCTTCAAGAAGAAGTTCTTCCCAGATTCAGCACTCAGAGCCTTGGAGTCGCAGTTCGAAAGCCTGGTCCAGGGGAGTCTCTCAGTGGAGGAGTACGCCGAGGAGTTTGGTCGCCTCGGCAGGTTTGTGGAGGGCTTGAGCGAGACGCCGAAGGCCCAGAGGTTTCGGAAGGGCCTAGTCAAGGAGGTCAAGTCCTTGACCAAGGGCAACCACGATGCTACGTTCGAGAAGATCTTGACAGGAGCCTTGCTAGCAGAGGATGATCTTGAGCTTAGGCTCAAGAGGGGGAGAGACCCAGTTGGAGGCAGCAGCAGCGGGGGCCAGGCCAAGAGGCCCCATTTTTAGCAGCAGCAGCTGAGGTAGTTTCAGCCGCAACCGATCCAACAGAGGCCAGTTCACCAGCAGCAGCAGCCGAGGCAGCACCAGCAGGATCAGAGACAGGATGGTACTTGTGCCTACTGTAAGAAGCCTGGGCACGCCTTCAATGAGTGCCGGAAGAGGCTGGGCCAGTGCCTAGTATGTGGTTCATCAGACCACCAGATGAGGGAGTGCCGTATAGCACAAGCAGCTCCGGGAGGTGGAGTCAGAGCTTCAGCAGGCCAGCAGAGGGGACCAGCCCTGCCGACGCAGCAGCAGAGGTTCGTCCAGCACCAGCAGCAGGCCAGGGGAGGCCAGCAGGGGTGAGCTTTCGCCATGGCAGCTGGGGATGCAGAGGTGATAGGAGAGCTGATTGCAGGTTCGATTCTACTCGACTCCAGTCCAGCTTTTGTATTATTCGATTCTGGTGCTTCGCATAGCTTCATATTAGTATCTTTTGCGATTAGACACGGTATCATGGCTGAATCGTTGCCTAGGACTTACAAGATCACGACCGGGGGTGGCATTATCCTCGTGAGTGATGTTTGTAAGGGTCGGAGAGTAGTTTTGGGAGGCCGTGAGTTGGAGGTGAGCCTGCTCGTAATGCCATTGCCGAACTATGATATAGTACTAGGCATGGATTGGTTGAGCAGGCACCACGCCAGCATTGATTGCAGAGGGGGTAGAGTTCTCTTCAGAGCACCGGGGGAGCCAGAGTTCGAGTACTCCAGACGTCAGGCAGAGCAGAGCAGCGGAGTTTTCTGTGGAGTCTCGGTCGAGGGGCAGACGATTCCACACCCCTTGATAGCAGATTATATGGATGTTTTCCCAGAGGAGTTGTCAGGATTGCCACCAGACAGAGACATAGAGTTCTCGATAGACTTGGTTCCAGGAGCGGAGCCCATCTCTCAGCATGTCTATCGGGTGAACAACAGCGAGCTGGTGGAGCTGAAGAAACATGTGGATGAGCTACATGACAAGGGCTTCATCGCTCGAGTTCGTCGCCATGGGGTGCACCAGTGTTGTTTGTGCCGAAGAAGGATGGGTCAGTACGCATGTGTATTGACTATAGGGCACTCAACAACCTCACGATTAAGAACAAATAACTACTGCCGCGGATCGACGATCTATTTGACCAGTTGAGCAAAGCTCGGGTATTTTCCAAGATTGATCTGAGGTCGGGATATCACCAGGTGAAGGTGAAGGGGGAGGATATTCCCAAGACCGCTTTCAGGATGCGGTACGGGCAGTTCGAGTTTTTGGTTATGCCGTTTGGGCTAACCAATGCACCAGCAGTATTTATGAACCTTATGAACAAGGTGTTCCACCAGTATCTGGATCAGTTTATGGTGGTGTTTATTGACGATATCTTGATATATTCCAAGACTGAGGAGGAGCACGAGGAGCACTTGAGGATAGTGCTGGAGATTCTCAGGAAGGAGCAGCTTTACGGGAAGCTCTCCAAATGTGAGTTCTTCTTGGATCGGGTGGACTTCTTGGGGCATGTGGTGACTGGAGATGGTATCTCAGTTGACCCCAAGAAGATTGTAGCAGTTGAGGTATGGGCAGCGTCGACTTCAGTTGCAGAGATCAGGAGTTTCCTGGGGCTGGCAGGATACTATCGGAGATTCATGCAGGATTTCTCCCAGGTTGCAGAGCCGTTGACTCGGTTGACCCGGAAGGATGCTGAGTATGTTTGGTCAGAGGAGTGTCAGGCAGCTTTTGATGAGTTGAAGAAGCGGCTGACGACAGCTCCGATTCTGACATTGCCTTCAGGATCAGGTGGTTTTACTATTTATAGTGATGCTTCAGGGAAGGGGCTGGGTTGCGTCTTGCAACAGCATGGGAAGGTGATTGCCTATGCTTCCAGGCAATTACATCCCCATGAGAAGAACTACCCTACCCACGACCTGGAGCTGGCAGCAGTGATATTTGCTCTGAAGCTGTGGAAGCATTATCTGTATGGTAAGAGGGTGGAGATCTTCACAGATCACAAGAGCTTAAAGTATGTGTTCATTCAGAAGGAGTTGAACATGAGGCAGCGCAGATGGTTGGAGTTGATGAAGGATTTTGATATCCTACTTCAGTATCACCCAGGGAAGGCCAACGTGGTTGCCGATGCCTTGAGTAGGTATCCGACAGCCATGTGTTTGACCATGGACCGGCATTTGCTTACCGACTTGGAGAGCCTTGGGATTGAGGTGATCGTGCCCGGAGTGCAGATGCAGCTATGGGGGAGGCAGATTCAGTCAGACTTGGTAGAGAGGATCAAGTCGGCACAGTTTGAGGACATTGCTCTACGGTGTCTCCAGGAGCAGGCTCGATCAGGATTGCTGGAGGGCGAGTTTTCTCTTGCAGAGGATGGTGTCTTGAGGCACGGTTCCAGATTATGTGTGTCCAGCGGAGATCTCAGAGAGCAGGTTATGCAGGAGGCCCACAGATCTTAGTACTCTATATACCCGGGTGCCAACAAGATGTACCGAGATCTGCGGGAGCATGTATGGTGGTCAGGAATGAAGCGGGAGGTGGCTCGCTTCGTGGCTAGGTGTTTGGTCTGTCAGCAGGTCAAGGCAGAGAGACAGAGGCCCGGTGGATTGTTGCAGCCGCTTCCCATTCCCGAGTGGAAATGGAAGCATATCACGATGGACTTCATTTCAGGTTTGCCGCGTACTCTAGGAGGAAAAGACATGATTTGGGTCATAGTTGACAGGTTGACCAAATTGGCCCACTTTTTGCCATTCAAGGTGGGTACGTCTACAGAGAGGCTGGCGGAGATGTATATACGGCAGATAGTCAGGATTCACGGAGTTCCGGTCTGCATCGTCTCAGATCGGGATAGCCATTTTACTTCCCATTTCTGGAGGAGTCTGCAGACCAGCTTGGGCACTCAGCTCAAGTTTAGTAATGCATACCACCCCCAGACGGACGGACAGTCAGAGCGGACTATTCAGACCCTTGAGGATATGCTGCGGACGTACGTCCTGGACTTTGGAGGTTCCTGGGAGGATCATCTTCATTTGGTAGAGTTTCCTTACAATAATAGTTTTCAGGCCAGCATTGAGATGTCACCTTTCGAGGCTCTGTACGGGCGTAGGTGTCGTACACCCTTATCCTGGGATGATGTTGGTGAGCGAGCTTTACTGGGGCCATAGATGGTTGTTGATGCAGCAGAGAAGGTGAAGCTCATCAGGGACAGACTTCGCGTGGCGCAGGACAGACATCGGCACTGGGCCGATAGCCACCGGAGGTCCTTGGAGTTTGAGGTACAGATTAGAGTAGGATTAGATTTAGGTTTCCTTGTTTGTGATTTTTGATCATGTTGTTATAATAATTAATTGAGACCTTGCTTGTAATTAGGTCGGAGACCAGGTTTTCTTGAGGATATCTCCTACTCGTGGTACGATACGTTTCGGTGGAGACGGGAAGCTTAGCCCGCGCTTCATCGGCCCTTTCGTTATCAGTGGAAGAGTCGGTGACGTTGCATACAGGATAGACTTGCCGCATGTACTAGTGGGGGTCCACAATGTATTTCATGTATCACAGTTGAGACAGTACGTGGCTGACCCTAGCCATGTGCTCGATCATTCAAAGATAGAGGTTGGGTCTTCTCTCAGCTATCCAGAGCAGCCAGTGGAGATTCTGGATCGACGGGAGAAGGTTCTGAGGAACCAGGTGATACCCTTGGTGCACGTCGCATGGAGGCATCATTCTCTAGGAGAGTCTACCTGGGAGCGGGAGGATGAGATGCGCGAGCGCTACCCTTATCTTTTTGGACCGTGAGGTATGCTTTCTATCCTTCTCATCAGTTGTATTTCGCCTTTCAATTTCGAGGACGAAATTCTTTTAAGGAGGGTAGATTTGTCACTACCACATTTCTAGTGTGAGGGTATTTTTTTTCATTTTTGGGGTAATTTAAATTTATTAGAATTAATTTGAATTTATGGGAATTTTTAGGAATTATTTAGGAATTGTTTAGACTAGGTTGACTTTGACTAGTTTTGACCCTTGTAGACCAACCTAGGAGCTAACCCTAGTTAGGTGGACTTGGTTAGGCTAAGTGACTCTAGTCTAACCTAGCATGACTTAAGTTAGTGGGTTTTGATTCATTAGAAATTGAATTAAGGAATTTGGAATTAAATGGTTTGAGAAATGGTCTGTGATTTCACAAGTCATTTTGTGACTTAACCTAATAGGACTAGCCAACCTAGTACAAACCCTAACTTAGCCCATGATGGCCGGCCACCCTATCCTCATTGGGATTCCCCCTCTATAAAACCTCTCCTAGAAATTAGGGCTAGCCTCTCTCTTAGGGTTTATCCAAGTTTTTAGAAAGAGGTGAGTTCCATCTTCCAAAATTCATATTAAATTCATTTTAAATCCTTTTTCCCTTAAACAAATTGCAATAGGACCTAAATCTATTGTTCTTGCTGTTGGTATTAAGTTTTCACAGGGAGGAATCAATTTGGAGAACTTTTGGTGGTTTGAGGAATCATTTCATTGCGGCTTTTTGAGAGCTTATTCACATATAGGTATAATCCCTTCCTTTGCTCCTAAATTCTGTTAAAAATCATTTTAGGAATGCCCTAGCCCTAACCTAACAGTAGGATAGGCTAACCCTAGGTTTTGGACCCATTTCGTGTCCGTATCGGACACATATTAGGGGATTGTTTAAGGTGTTCGACGAAATGTCTCAAAGGACATTCCAGTCGAGTTTTTGGAATCTATTTGAATAGGAAATTAGCCCTAGGTGTCGCTTAGAGGGTCCCAGTGTCGTGTGATGTTTCTTGTGTCGTGTCGAGTCATGGGGGACACGGGAACACGCGGGTGCGGGTGCGTGCGCGCGGCACTGTAGCTCCCCAGCTACTCGGGGGCTACTGCGTGCAGGATACGCCACCTCGACACGTGGAAATGGACACGAAGCATGGGGCACTGTCTGACACGAGGCTCACAAAGTTTCACGAGTCCTCGTGTCGTGTCGGATACGTATTTCCGTGTGCACGGGGACACACTGTGTGCGTGTGTGTTCTAAAATTGTATTCTGATGTTTAATCATTTTTAAATGTTTTTAAATGATGTTTTAATGATTAATTAGATTCTAAATATCATGTTTAATCTATGTTATTATAGGGTTACATATTTGTTTGGGTTTAATGTGGAGTTTTGGCTCGAATTGGTTTGAACTGTAAAATTTTTGATACAGCACTGATACATACAATTCCAGTTTTTCAAACCCATTTAATTCCCCATTTGTTTAAGCTTGTTTACTGATTATTGTCCCTACATGTTACATATCATGTTAACTAGGTGTATGGCCTTCAAGTTAGGCTTTGGAATGTGTAGAATGGAATTTAGTGTTCAAGTTGGATCAACTCTTATGAACTGAATTTTTACATTTCTTGCTACCTGAGATTAAGTTCAAATTTTGAGAATTCAATGTGTTCACTGTTGCTTCCCTTAAGACTGAAATGAGACCTTAAACCTGGAATGTTACTGTACATTGATTCCCTTTTGGTATTGATTACTGAGTTCTGTGTTTTGAAACAGATTTCCTTTCCCAACTGTTGATCCTGGTCTAATTGCTTTTATCATTGATAGTTCTTCCTACATGTTGTTTTCATATATTAATGAACATTTAGATTCATATAGGCTTTGGAAATGGTTATGGGGTATTAGTTTGGTCTGATTACTTCAACTGTTATTACTGATATGAGAACTGAGATTTAGTTTTAAAACCTGAGAATGGTTTTAAACCATGTTGTTACATTATAAACTGATTTCATTCCCTTTCATATGGTTTTTGAACCTGGGAATGGGGTATCCATTACCTTAGTTCCAGTTTTCCTTTATGGACTGTCACTTTACTGATTCATTTCCATTGTTTACCTATGTTGTATTAATGTGGTTTAGAAATGTTGTTTCCAGTTTCCTATTTGATTGAACTGTGGACTGATTTATGGGTGATGATAACTGGAAGGGTAGTTGATTAATTAGTATTTGTTTGGACTGTTTCATGTATTATTTGAGTTGGGCTTGAGGCTTGGTTGTCTCTTCACTGTTTTCCTCTCACACCATCACACCCTTGTCACACACAACACACAGGCCTCTCTCTTTATATATATATATATATATATGTGTGTGTATAATGTATGAGTGTATATATATACATTTCCTTGTTAGCTAAATGTTATAGGGTTATACTTAGCCTAGGGTTATATAGGATGTATATATGTATATATTGTGTAGTGTGATGAATATGTGTATATGTGGTATAGTTAGACTTCTATATATATAGAGTGATAGATTTTAGATATAGGTTGACTTGTAGACTAGTTGACCCAAATTAGACTTGGTTGACCTAGTTTGACTTCTAGGGTTGACCAGAGTTGACCAAGAGTTGACTTTGGCCTAGATTGACCTAGAATCATGTAGAATGCATAGTAGAACTTCATTTTGCCATTTTAGACTTGTTGTGACTTGTGCTGTTCTGATTAGGAGCCAGACACCACTCCTCGGACAGTACCTTTTAGATTGGACACTCAGATACAGGCGAGTACATTCTCTGATCATTTCATATCCTGCTTAGAATTATTTCCTTCATTAAATTACTTTACTTGTACTGTCACGTTGGTCACACGAATTGGTACTATACGCATCCCCACTTGAGATGTTATCCTTAGGGAGCATCGGGTACTACATGTTCTGTGTATTTCACTTACATGTCGTATCACTATGCTTCACAGGTTCTTCGATTACTTGTGACATATACTCTTATGATCACAGAGTCTCCTAGAATACCCATTTTTGGGACTACTATGTACCACCCTTCGGGGGCTTATCACCTTTCGGAGGCTTACCACCCTTCGGGGGATTATCACCTTTCGGAGGCTTACCACCCTTCGGGGGCTGTACATAGTATCATAACATAACCTGTTTGGATCCTTGTGTACTGATTGGGGGTACGGGGGAGTAGAAGTAGACATGTGAATAATATCCAAGTAGTATCTTATCAGAATCGCTTCTATAGTGTCTTATCAGAATCTCCTATGCCATTTACATGTCTATATTATACTCTGACTCACTAGCCACATGTTTGTTCTTTATTTATAGTAGATATTTCTATTACAGCTTTCTCTCTCTGTTTACATACTGCACTTCTTTCAGTACTTGTATCTTACTTTACTGCATGATTATATCTTCTAACCTGCTATGAACTGTTGAGATGTACTGTACTCGCTCCTGTCCTGACTGGACCTGTTAAAAATATTACAGAGGACGAGGAGGAGGCTTGCCTGGACACTTACTACGGGGCAGCCTTAGATGACACCTGCGAGATGGACCCTTAGGAGGACCCAGCTCTAGCTGAGGATATCACCTCGATTGCTTAGACTAGATTAGTTAGGCTTATCTATCTTTTATGTAGTTATGAGACATGCTTAGCTAGACTTTATTTGGAGTTCAGAGTTGTATATATTCTTTCATTCTGTATCTGAGACCATGTACTTCTGGATATTGCTGGGATTATCTTAGACTACTTTTCATCTATTTATTTCCTTGAGTTCTATTTCATATCGTGCTATCTCCTCCTTAGTTGTGATTGAGTTATTACTGCTATGTCACCCCCATTCGGGGAGCATAAACTGTTTAGAGATATATTGTTAGATGTATGTTGACCTAGGACAGCGTTCTACCGCCGACACTATGGCATAGGCTGGGCATTGTTACGTTCTCGTACCCTCACAGTGGGTGCGGGTCGTGACAGAAACCCTATATATCGCTCGGTATTTCGAAACCAAATTCCCGAAAAACTGTCGGAACGGAACAGTTTTAGGGCAGTCCAAAACCTCAACTTAGAAGCCAGATTCCGAACTATGTGTCGAGAATTTTCAGAAACTAATTGAACACGTGTGAAGACAACATAACCACGATTGAAACACAACTGATAGATCGGTATTTCGATTTCTGTGTGAGAATTAATTCCATGTTAAACTTGAGTGAAAAACTGGTTTCAAAATAATAGATTTTAGAAAATTTTGTCCGATACGACGTACGCCCCGACAAACCGGGCAACGTGGTCGTGCGCTATACGCATCGAAAGGCGCGTATGGATGTTGCGGACGTGTGGGAACTGACGGAACTCAGTTTCGTCGCGTGTGCGCGACGAAACCAATACGTATCCGTCGAGATACTCCCATATTGACGTTTTGGAAACTTGCCCATAACTTCTTGTACAGTCGTCGAATCGAGACGAAACTTGCGCCAACAGGTTCGGATCAAAATTTTGGTCCTGCATGCCAAGTTTGGTTCGATTCTGAGAAGGTCGAATCGGAACCCATTTTTGGCGGGCCCTCGACCCACTCAAACGGGCGATTTTGTACACGGCTCCTCAGAATCCAAAACTGGACATACCGTTGAGTTCCTCTCCTCAAACTGAAACCGTAGACATATAGTTTGACGACTTTAGAGACCGTAGACTTTGGCACGAGTTTCGGTGCAAAGCGGGTCCAACGGCGGACATTATTTTGACCCAAAATTACGGTTTTGCCCCTGTTCCAGAATTTGACTTTTGGACATGCATTTCCTAGGTATATCTTCTTCACTGAGATCATTTTTGATGTTTGTTTCAGCATTTGGAGTCATCTGTAACTTGTGAGTTTTGGTGCTGACACTTGCCACTCTTGGATTTGCCCTTCTCGCACTGCAGACAAGATACCTTGCCACCTTACTATGTGATTATTATGTTCTTATTTTCAGTTGCTATTTTCAGCATTTTGTTTCGTGATATTTAAACTGTGCGTACAAGTCACACTTGGGTGCAGGCGACTCTATCGATCATTTTTCTTGCTTTATTTATTCTCTTGCATTGACTTAGCTTATTGACCACCCATTGATGTTGAGATATTGGTATATCTCATATGGCCTTGACACTTATTGTATCACGTGATGTGAGTCACATATAGGACACGTTTTTGCGTAGTCGGCTGGCCACCGATACGTATGGAGCGTGCGACGGATAGGAGTAACTGCCTATAGTATTACATATTAGAAGACTTGGCGGTTACTAGAGGTTCATATCAGTCATGGAGATGGTGATACTAGGCATTGGGTGGGAAGAACAATACCTGACGTATGGGCTTCTTTTCACTTCCCTGATTACCTGTGCGCTCCTCCGGAGACGCAGGCTCCAGGCGCCCTCTGACGCTTCCCAGAGCGTTATGGACGTAGTCCTTGCACATGGTGCCCTCTGGCACTTCCCGAGCGTTATGGACGTAGGCCCCTGGTACCCTCTATGGGAACTATACCGATCTCATTTACAGCCAGGGCTCATGCGTCGAAGGATTGTATCTCAACTGCATATTCACAGTAGAATGGTCAAGAACCCGATTTCGTGCATACCTTTTCTTTTATTATACTATCACAGTTTATATGGCATGGTGTTTCTTGTATTTTGCTATGTCCCCTGAGGACCTGGTTATCTCTCCAGGTTTAGACGATATTCCACAGGAGTACGGAGCGGCATTGGAGCTATCCTACATTGATGACGAGGCAATCACTACTAATTTCTAGTCTATTCTATATTTGAGACATTAGTGGATATTATTTTACATCTCTTTTATTTCTATTTTGCGGAAGTTGGACTCCGATCTTGTGAGACTATTTTTCATAGCTGTTTGGAGTGAGTATGTTCACCCAGCTATCTCTTGTTACTCTTATTTATTTATTTGGACTCTATTATCTTCTGTGTTGAGCTGTGATGAGATTAGATATGTTATTCTGGCCTGTGATTATTTTTATTTACATATTATGTGCATATATGAGGATTCCATATATTGGGGTATTCTTCGTATATGTGCAGCTGGCATGTTCACGTACTCGGTCCTACGTATTTTGGGACTGGGGCGTTACAGCTGCCCCCAGCTTCAACTACCCTCAGGAATGTGGATGACGAATCTCCCAGTGTTGAAGATTTTGTCTTTGAGCGGGTACCTTGATAAACTTCTCCTGTGACGGCTGTGGACAACAGCTTAGATGAGAATTTCTTGGCCGTGCTGGTTGAAATTGTTGGGTTAGAGGTATTTATTTTCTTCCCTCCTTTGTCGATAGGGATCTTCCGGGCAGAGTTACAGGATGCGAAAGGAAGTGCCTCATCTCCCGAGCTTTGAGGTAGGACCGGTCCCGGCTGCTGCAGTCGTCGGAAGACGGACTGCCGGTCCTCTTGTACTGCTGTCTTGTTGCAGCAGCAATTGACAATAACTTGAGTGCAGTGACGTCCATGGAAGGACTTTTTGCACACCAAGGTTTCTTCTCTTTCCTTGCGCTTGTGAAGGATCATATCTCACAAGTCAAGGACATCTCGATCAACTTTTACACTCGTTTTGTGGGCCCGGGAATCCCGAACATACGAATGCGTTGGTATCATGTTTGCTCCCTGATGCTGGGCTAGTAAAATCACTTGCCCTCGATCATTGTTGGGAGACTCTTGGGAACCATCCTGTCCGTTTACCGTCGGGGGCTGGACAAGGGCAGTTCTATACAACTTTCCATCAGAGGCACGCATAACAGTTAGCGGGACTCTCTTATGGTCAGAGGTTGGGACAGCTGACTGAGCTCGACGAGCCCGTGCTGTTCTAGACTTCTTCGTTCTAGCACCCAAGGGCGCGTAGTAGGAAGAGTCCAAACTGTGCCGTATAAGTCTGGCATATCCTCATTGGAGCTCCTGATGTCAGGACCGCATGAGAGGCGGTCGAAGACTGAACCCGAGCCACATAAGACAGATGGCTGGCGGCTGGGATTGGATGCCGCATAGGTCATCTCCCTGCGGCTAGGATTGGTAGCTGCATAGGCATTCTGCATGGGATTGGGATTGGTGGCCGCATGAGCCTTCTGCATGCGGTTGGGATTGGTGGCCGCATATGCGTTCTTTCTGCGGCCCGCACCCTTATGCGGCTTCTTCCTGGACCGCATAGAGTTCCTATTTGCTCCCGTAATTCCAGCATCGTAGTATTTTACTTTGCCGAACTTGGGTACAGCAGGGTCCTCTGCGACGTGAAGTGGGGCCGCATGTGAGTCTTCTTCGCCGTCTTGGGCAGCAGAGAACACTTCTTCCAGAGCTTGGAAAGGGGCAACGGTTTTGGGCCTCCATGTCCTGCAGGCCTTCTTTGGGCTGGCTCACTTCTGGATGGGGCTAGTGCTTCCCTCGAAGAGCATCTCTTCAAATGCTTGCTGGTCGAAGCAAACAACCTGCATCTGTTGCATGGAGCCGAGTTTGGCTGCATCCGATTGTGTCACCAACTTTTCAGCAGTAGAGAAGTTAGTCCCAGCAGAGTTGCCATCGTGTTTGCCATTGATTATCGTAGAATAGAATAGTTTTATAGGAGGACTGAACTTTGACTCACAATTACAAACTCGCTTGTACAAAAGAGAGCCTAGGAACAAAACCTAGGAAAAGCAATCTAAGTACAATTGTTTAGTTTAGATTCTGGGGAGTGACGGTAGAGGCTCGGAAAAGTGCTATCAACTCTGCCTTACTCCTTGGACGATCGAACGCAACCTCGGATCCGTTGAAGAAATGCTCTCTCTCTGTCCGGGTGTGTGTGTATATCTCTGTGTGTGTGTGTGCAAGGGAATAGTACCTTCCTATTTATAGGAATTCATGAGTAATGGGGTGTATAGCCATGTGGCTAATTTTGGGCCACATCCTTGTAACTGTGCCTCGAGAAGTGGGCAGCTGAGGATTGGTTAAGATTAATCATGATCTGTTTGTTGCACTAAATTCGAACTGTTAAGACTTGGTCAATTTCTGCCACATTTCTCAACTGCTACTCTGTGGCAAGCCACATAATAATGCATCCTGGCTGAGCCGCATGAAGGACTGTCCCATAGCTGGGCCGCATGAAGAGTGTCTCACGATCGGGCCGCATGAAGGTCCAGCCGCATGAAAGTGTCTCATGACCAGGCCGCATGAGGATCGTCTCATAACTTAGCCGTATGAAGGACGTCTCATAACTGGGCCGCATGAAGGTCGTTTCATAACCGAGCCGCATGAGAGTTGTCTCATGACTGAGCTGCGTGAGAGTTGTCTCATGACTGAGTCGCATGAAGGTCGCATAGGCGATCAGCATAAAGAATCTTCTTTGGAATTGTGGACTGTACCGGATATCATGATGATTTTCTCATATTTTTAGGAGCATGTCACGTCTTGTCTTTATGTCAGATCCATCATCTCTGTCAGAGCTGTCGCCTTTATGTCAGAGTAATTATGGCCAGCTATTTAGGCTGATTTCGAACCGCATAAGGCTTCCTGCTATTTGTGGGCCACATGAAGCTTTCTGAGCTGCATTAAGCTCCCAGGGATTTTGAGCCACACGAAACTCCCCAGGTTTTGAGCCGTATGAAGTTTCATGTTGATTTTGGGCCGCATAGCAATTCCTATTCTTTTCCATGCTTCTACATGCGTTGAACTACTTGGAAAGGGGTAGATTTGGTGGGTGGTAGGGGATGATCGCTCTGTCGGAGGGGGTGCCTCTGCCTGACTTGCTTTTACTGGAGTTAAATTTAATGTGGGAGATCGGTAGAGGAAGCAGGGGGGTTGGGCATACTTGCCCCCAGTGGGGAGGGGTTCTTTCCGCGCTGGTGTCTTCTTGAGTTCTGGATGGAGACGGGAGCAATGCTTGGAGAGGTAGCCACGCAAATGGTAGTAAGAGCAGAAAATGATGTGATTGTCATATAGGATTTGCTGGGTGTGGGTGTGATTGCCAATTTCAATGAGGATGTGGTTGGGGAGTTCGGTGGAGAGGTCAAGTTCCGCACAGATCTTGGCGTAGTGTGCTTTGGTCAGGTTGTTGGTTTATGCTGCAGTGGCCGCATATGTCCCGAAAGAGTTGGTTATACGCCTGAGAGCCGTTGGAACGAAGCAAATGAGAGGGAGATTGGGAAGAGTCACCCAGGCAGCAACCGTGATAGAGTCTTCCTTGGTGTTAAAGCTCGGTGACTACTTGATTATCTTCATCATGTGGGAATCAATCCTACTGGTGCCTTTGGACCAGACGGTCCTGTGGTCAAGATCGTAGGATAGATGGAGTAGGATATGCCTCGGATCGAGGGGGGCCACTCTGTATTCTGTCGAAAGTTGCCAACTGGCAATGACCTCTTGAACCCGTGCTAGTTTAGGACAGCTTGTGGAAAATTTGAGAACGAAGGAGTGAGGAAAGGAGTTTGCTATGTTGGATAGTTCCAGTTCGGTGAAGGACACTGTAGGCAGGAGAGATACTGGCGGATACTCTATATCCGGGAGTGGGACATCCGGGAACAGGATCCCCTGCTTGGGCGCCCTATCGGGACGGAGCATGTCGGTAAATGAAGAAGATGGAGGAGCCGCCGAGTGAGGCGGTCCCTGAGCCATGCAGAGGACAGGCCACGCGGAGTGGGAGGGGGTACAGCCGTCCAAGGGGCTTGGACCAAGCTGGGGATGATAGTGATAAGCTCGTCTGGGGACGGCAACTAAAGTGGGTTGGAGAGGGGGTCAAAGTGGGGTAGAATATAGAGCGACACTGCCGCTTGGGCCGGTTGCGACGGAGGCAACGATGGAAGCGGATCCGTGCGGAGCGCTCGGATCTCCCGCTTCAGACAGCGAAGAAGAAGGAGGGGGAGAGGAGGGGGTGGGGAGCCCCGACCAGGGAGAGTGGCACCAAATAAAGAATCACAAGGAAGGCCCGAAGAGGAAAAGCCAGGATGTGACTAAGGAAGGGGCGACCCACAAAGCATTCGAAGAGAAATAGGTGGGGGCACATATGCACCCACGGAGGGGGACGGGTGGACATATGTGCCCCAGGAGTAGGGGGCCATATACTAGCCACGACTGGAAGAAGGGGAGCCGGTGAACGCGCCTTCGAAAGGGAGCTGCAGAGCCATGGCTCCCAAAAACTCCTACTAGGAGGGGATGGTAGGCCGTATACGCCCAAGGGAAGGGAACCCGCATGCACCCACGCAGAGGGCACATGACCTCCGTATGCGCCGGCGGGAAAGGCCACTGCCACATGCCCCCCAGGAGAACAACCATATGCACCTGAGACAGCCATAGTACGCCCGAGACGGGAGAGGGGGACTATGCGCCCGAGGACAACCATCTGTGTCCGAGACGGAAAGAGTGGCGAATGCTCTAATACGGGAAGGGTCACCATACACGCCCATAGTAAGGCAGGCATATTCGCCCACTGCGTTCAGAGGTTCATAGCAGCGCTTCCCCCTGCTGGGAGAACGCACCAGAATGAGGGAGAGGGGGAAATCAAAAGTTTGAATTCGAATTATCAAAATCTCCCACGAGCACCACTCCTGAGGAGAGCTGATGGGAGGCCGGTCTGGAGGCAGCAACCTGCGAAGAGGGAGAGTCCGCGACGGCGCAAGGAGGGGAGAACCGCCCGACGTCCCCGAGCTCGGAGAAGGATAGCACCCCGACGAGGGCAAAGAGAGGTGAAGCGGAGGACGCCGGGAGGGGAGGGGCAGGCACAGCCTTCAAGGGGGAAGGTTGTGGGGTGTGGGGGGGATAGAGGAGCCCAAAGAAAGCTGGGGAAGGACAGAGAGGCGGAACGAGGGGAGTCGAAGGTTGGCGAGGAGGGAAGGAGGAGAGGTGGAGAGGCAGAGCCAGTCGAAGGGGTGGGGGCGGCTCTCCCAGGACGGCGATGTGGTCGAGAGGGGGACGGCCATGCGGGGAGAGAGGGGAGAGAAGGAGGACCGCTAGCTCGGTCGCCGGCCTAGGCGGGGCTGGAGACATCGGGGTTGAAAGGGGCTGGCGATGAAGAAATGGAGCGCTGCAATATTCTCAATATATATATATATATATATATATATATATATATATATATATATATATATATATTCCCCCTTCCTCCCCTGCTCCTTTTCATGGATGCATGAGCTCCCCTCCCGCTCGCCCCCGGCGTCGAAATACTGCCTCACTGGCGGGCCGGCTCCGGCCCCTCCCCGCTCATTCTTGTCCTCCCTCGCGCTGGCGCCGCACCCCACCGACTGTGGCGGCCCCGTCCGGGCAAGCTAAGGAGGCTCTTCCCCTGTCGCTAGCCTGGTCGCCGGAGCAACTTGCTCTGGTCGACCGTGCAGTGGCCGGGAGCGCCCCCAAGTTGCGATAGCCTCCGACGCACCTCGCCCCGGCCCTTTCCCTGGGTCTTTCGGATGGCCAACTACCTACTCCAGACCATGGCGATTGGGTGCCGCCCATGGCCGTCCCGTTCCGGTGGCCCTCGGCCCATTTTTCCCACCGCCCCCAAGCGAAAGACCCTACGTGCCGTCCTCTTCCACATGAGGTGTACTTTTCTGCTTCTCAGTGCCCTCGCCCATCTCCGATTTTGAATTCGAATTTTAAAATTCCCTCTATCGATGCTGTACAGGTTGGCGGTTTGTCTTGGCATGCGCCTACACCATGCTATGCGCCCATAGCCCTGGGGAGTAGCAACTGGCCCTCTGTTGGCTATGCGCTCCCTTTTTGTCATGTGCCCCCTCGTCGCGGGGTCCCATGCGCCCTCCTCTTCCTCTGAAGGCCATGCGCCTTCAGCCCCCCATCCTGGAGTGGGTCCTCCCTGTCCCCGGGCAGTCATGCGCCCTCTGCGCCAGCCCTAATTCTTCCTGTCGACGAGCATGCCTCCATCAACGCCTAGGCTGTCTCGGGTCACACGCCCCATTCTTCGAGTGTGCATACTCCCACTCTTCCTTCTGGTCATGCGCTGACTGCTCGAGCGCAGGAGTCCATGCGCACATCCCCATAGGAGACAATGTGCCAACCTGCCCTGCGGCCCATGCGCCTACTTCCTCTGGGATCGTACCAGGTAAATCTTTCAAAGAGATTCTAAGACCCGACCGCAGGACGTCCTTCTCTCCCACCCCCACTGTCACAGTGTTGCCAGACATCGAATTCCAGTATCTCTCTGATAGAATACCTATTTGTGTCCCTTTCTCTAAGGCAGAGATATCTTCCCTAGCCGCCACCTTCACGAAGACTTTCGTACTAAAGTTCCCTTTGGGATGCCCCAAGATCACCATCGTTTAAGAGGCGATAGCTGCATGGGGACTCACCTCCGCATACAGGATGCTCTGCTGGATCCCAAACATCTGCTCCTCTATCTCTCCTCTGATCCTGATTACTCCTTAATCTGGGCCAAAGGCACCGCCCGCATCGGACCACACAACGTTCAGATCGTCAAATGGTCCCCAAATTTTAGCCCTTCAGTCGACTCAATGATCATCTCCGCTTGGGTTACCCTTCCAAACCTACCCCTAGCTTGCTTCGCCCCTGCAGCCCTTAAAAGAACCACGAGCTCTTTCGGATCCCTAGTGGCCATCGCAGAAGAAACTCGAACCCTATCCAAAGGCAATTTTGCCAAGATATGTGTGGAACTGGACCTGTCTTCAGATCCACCCAACCAGATTCAAATTGATCTCGGGGGTCGGACACACTTACAAAATCTGGAGTACGTTAACAACATTATATTCTGCAGGCACTGTCAAGCCAGAGGACACCTCTCTAGGCTTTGCTTCAAAGCCCACCCGGAGTTACAGAAAAAAACACCCCGCAAAGGGCACCCTCGAATGACGGTTCAAACCATTTCCACATCCCCCATTCTTTCTCTACCTAACTCCCACTCACCTTTTACGGAAAGCGATAGCCTATCTAGCCCCCAATCATGTTCGGACTTGGTCATAGCACACGATGACCCCCCGACCATCCTCCTCGCCAACCAGTTCGAGGTGCTCTTCGCCAACACACTAGACACTATTCAGAAGCGCCCTCAATCAAGCTCGGCCTCCACCGAGGCGATTAAGAAGCCCATGGACTCACACCCTTCCAACAGACCTTCCCCGGGTGGCGAAAGTGCTGACCAGATGGCTTTGATCATATTTTTTGACCTTCCTTCCGAACCCCCTCCCACTACTTCCCCCGGGAGAGATCCAGTAATCACTACAGCGATGCAAAGTATAATTTCGGATGATAGACTGCTTCAAGCTATCGAAGTAGGTTTTCTTGATCCCGACAATCCCCACTGCGCTCTAGCCGAGATTGATCATGAAGATAATCTACCCTCGACGAAGGACGGCGGACATCCAACTCACGGTCTGTCTGTCTTGTTGGTGATCAAGCACAGAACCCACCAGGATACCTCTAATATTCCTACCATCAAGCAGAAAAAATAAGAGCCCACGGCCAGAACCACCCGATCGGCCACTAAGCTCAACACCCACACCACCCATAAACCATCCAATGCCTAACATCCTTTCGTAGAATGTTAGAGGGCTGGCCAACAAACCTACCTTGAGAAGATTAATTAGCCTCAAGAAAATTCACCGAATCGATCTTCTCGTCATCATTGAACCAAAATTCCTAAGAGGAGACTCAAATATGTTCAACTCCAACTCGGCTTTGCTTCTACAGTTGCCGGATTCTATGATATATGGATCATGTTCAATGCTGATTGTAAAATTGGCATCATTAATGACTCAGACCAGGCGTTTTCTTGCTGGGTTGAGCACCCGTCCCTCAAATCAAGAGTGCTTCTCTCTGCCGTCCTACGGTAGCTGCAACTACTACTGAGCGCAAGAACCTATGGGACATTCTCATAGACACCCACCAATCCCTCAACAACCTCCCATGGATATGCTTAGGAGACTTCAACACCATCTCCCATCGTGAGGAGAAATTCGGGGGCCACCCTCCACCACAGCCAGCGATGAACGACTTCAACACTTTCATTTTCACCGCCAACCCAACCATACTCCGGCAATACTTTCACCTGGTGTAACATGCAAGAGGGTGGCCGCAGACAATATTCCCATCTGGATCGAGTATTGGTTGACAACCGTTGGAATGACTTAGATCTCATCACTAACCTATCCCACCTTAACACCACGGAATCGGATCATTTCCCTCTCCTGATGGAAATCGGTAGCAACACCACCCAGATAAAAAAACCCTTCCGCTTCCAGAACTTCTGGAGACATTACCCCAATTTCAGGAACATCGTGGCATCCGTGTGGGGATCCATTAACTCTTCGGACCCCCTCATCACCGTCGCAGCCAGATCAAGAGCCCCCAAAGGCGCATTATCAGCCTGGAGCAGACTTGCCTTCGGTAAGATTTTCCAAGCTATCAAGAATGCGGAAGATGTGTCACTCGTATCGAGATCCTATTCGCTGCAAACAGGTCGCTGGAGGCTCGTGCCGCCGTGAACCTCACCAAAGCGATTCTCAAGTCCAAGCTTAAGGTTGAGACGGAATTCTGAAAGCAAAAAGCCAGATTGTCTTGGGACTCCGAGGGAGACAGAACCTCCTAATTCATTCATGATTGTGTCAAGGGCCGCAGAAATCATGTCAAACTTCAACAAATCTTAGACGACAACAGAACCCTTCTCAGAGAGCAACACAGCATCAACAGGGTGGCTGCAAACTTCTACAACAATTTTTTCTCCAAAACGGATGGAGTGAAGGACAAGGCATTCCTGGCGACGGTCCCCAGCCTGATTAGCGATCAAGATAACGCCATGCTAATGACCCCCCTCTCCGAAGGAGGTCAAGTCAACGGTCTGGTCCCTTGACAAGCACATTGCCCCCAGACCTGACGATTTCTCTGGAGCTTTTTTTTGCTTCTATTGGGAGATTATTGGATCGGACCTTCACGACGCCGCGGTGGCTTTCTTTGCTGGAGCCATATACCCCGAAGCCATCTCCCGGACCAACCTTATCCTGAGCCCTAAAAAAGATAATACGGAGACATTCAATGACTTCAGACTGATCAGCCTGTGCACCTTTACCAACAAAATCATCTTCAAGATCATCGTGACTCGTATGTCGAATCTTCTCCCCAAGATCATCTCCGAGGAGCAAAGCGGTTTCGTCCCCGGGCGTAACATCACCGATAACAACTTACTCGCCCATGAGATGATCACCTGTATGAAATTCTCGTCCAGGAGAGGTAACGTTGCCATCAAACTGGACAAGGAAAAAGCCTACGATCGTCTGGACTAGCAATTCATGATTTGGGTATTCATATCCTTCGGATTTGCAGAAACTTGGATCGACATTATCTTAAGGTTCGTCAACAACTCTTGGTTCTGCACAGTCATTACCGGACAAGCTGACAGCTTTTTCAAATCCAGTCGTGGAGTACGTCAGGACGATCCTTTATCCGCCACCATCTTCATCATCACAGCAGAAGCGCTTAGCAGAAACCTTAACAACATGGTGAACACCCCCAGATTCTATCACTATCACACCACAACGGAATGCCCTCTTATCACTCACTTGGCCTATGCTGATGACATCCTCATCTTCTCTTCCGGAGACATCGGGTCGGTAGACGTGATTTGCAATACTCTTGAAAAATATACCAGATGCCCTGGCCAATGCATCAACGCCGAAAAAAGCGTCATCTATACCCATCACAATGTCGACAGGAATCATTCGTCCAACCTCACCTACATATCATCCTTCACCACCGATTACCCTTCTTTCGCCTACCTGGGATGCCTGCTGGTGTACGGTAAATCTAATTCCGGTATCTTCGAGGGATTGATGAACAAAGTCAAAAGAAAAATTGAAGGTTGGCATAACGCAAGCCTATCTCCGGGAGGCAAACTGATCCTGATCAAGCATGTCCTCTCTTCAATCCCCATATACGCCCTCGCTGTGTGCTCCCCCCCAAGAAAGTCCTCACTGAGATCGAGTCCCTTTTGTCAACTTCTTCTGGGGTCACAGCGACGGCAAAGATAAGCACCATTGGGCCAGTTGGGACTCCATGGCCAAACCTACTGATGCGGGAGGTCTTGGCTTTTCCAAACTAGCACACATCATCGACGGGTGTTCTATGAAATTGTGGTGGAAGCTTCGCACTGACAAATCCATATGGACGAGGTTCATGAAGGCCAGATATTTTCCTCATTCTTACCCAGCGAATGCCATCACCAACAACCGATCATCTGCCTCCTGGCGACGGATCCTTCTTGGTCGTCACCTTGCCGAACCATTAATCACCGAGACTGCTGACCACTTTCGGTGGTCCCTCACATCCGATAGCTCCTTCACGATAGCCTCTACCAAGTCGAAGGTCAGATACCCAGATCCGCCGGCCCTATTGATCGCTCCGTTCTGGCACTCCTGCTTCCCGGTCAAATGGTCGATCCTCATCTGGAGAGCATATCGACGAAAGTTACCGACAAACGATGCCCTCACCTCCATCGGCTATAGCCTATCTTCCAAGTGCCATTGCTGCACCTCTCCTCAATCAGAAACCAAAAAACACATCCTCCTTCATGGCAATGCCGCTAGACAACTTTGGTACAGTCTTGCATAGCAATGTGGCCAGGCCCCCAACACCGGCAGCTTCAACGATCTCCTCACTAACTGGGAATCCTTTTATGGGCATCAGATCGTCGCAGTCGCCGGCATTTCGGTGCTATGGAAGAGCAGAAACAAATTTAGGTACGTAGGTCACCAATTCAACCTCCAACATTCCCTCAGGGAAGTCATCAGGCAGTATCTTCGCATCCGCAGGAGTTGCTCTCATGTGACTGATTATATTTGGCAGACGCTGCTCTAGTACGTCTGTTCCTTTTTGTTGTTTGGGGTTCTTCTTTAGATCCTAGCTCTTGAGCTCCCTCTCGTGCTTGGCGTGCTTACTTGTATAGGCTTCGGCATTTTGTGCCTGATACATCAATAAAGCTCTTTTGTTTTAAAAATAATATATATATATATATATATATATATATATATATATATATATATATATATATATATATATATGTGCGTGTGTGTGTGTGTGTGTGTGTGTTTATGCTATAGGTTATTAGCCTATAATTGGTGAGTCAGCTTACAAATGACCCAATAGGCCTAAGTTAGGCATAGTTGGCTAACAAGTAGACCAAGTTGACAAAAGTCATCATTGAGTCAAACTTGGCCCAAACTTGACCTAAATGGACTTAAAATGACTAGATAGCTTAAGTTTGACCTAAATTTGGTATAATGGACTAGTTGACTTAGGCTTGACCTAGTTTGACCAGAATGGTTGACCAGGGTTGACCAGAGTTGACCAAGGGTTGACATTGATCTAGAAGGACATAGAATCATTTAGAATACATTGTAGATTACACTTATTTTATATTAGACACTTTGTAACCTGTGATTGCTCTAAATAGGACTTTGTGACTCCAGTTTGGACTTGTATTCTTATCATACATTCGGGATACCAGGCGAGTACATTCTCTGACCGTTTCATACTTATTAGAAATTATATTCTTGTTATAGTTTAATTTACTTGATGCTAATACTATATAATCACGGATTAGTACTATATGGATCTTTACATGAGATGTTATTCCCCTCGGGTGCATCGAATACATCATGTCATGTACTTTTCACGAATATCATGTATTTTATGGACTCTTATTATTCATGTATACTCATATGCTCTCATGTACTCTCATGATCTCATGAACTTCACGTATATTTTTTATGTATAATAACATAACCTATATAGATCTTTGTGTATTGAATGGGGTACGGGGGAGTAGAAGTAGTCATGTGAACAATTCTAAAGTAGTATAATCATGTATAAACTCTGTCGTATAATCATGTATAAATCAAACTGTTCATATGTCTATCTTATACTCTAAATCACTTAGTCACTTACAGTTCTCTATTACAATATATAGATATCTTTCATTTATCAGATTCTCTCTTTCTCTTCACGTTTATTTATTATGGTGTTTCATGTATCTTATTTTATAGCATGCTTTATATTTCCTATAATGATATAAAGTGTGTGAGATGTATTATGCTCGTTCCTGTCCTGATTGGACATATTAATAAATTTTACAGGTAACTTGGAGGATCACAGCTTGCCTAGAGGATAATAGTAGAGCATGGAGTAGAGGTCTAGAGTTTTATTTATCTTATTTCTTGTTGTCTTGGAGATGTATTTTATTTTAGATATTGAGATTTTTTGTTGCTAAACAATTGACTTATTTTACTTATGGTTGTATCCCATTTGTGGATTTCTTATCTATTTCATCGTGCTGATTATCTACCTCTAGTTTGTGATTGAGATTGTATCCTCCTATAATTGTCCTCCGTTTGGAGTTTATATCATATAGTGTTAGTTGTGATGGTGACCTATAACAGCATTCTACCGCCGATATTATGGCGTAGGTTGGATGTACCCACTTCTCGTGTCGTTACACTGGGTGCGGGTTGTGACACATTTTTAGTGGTGGCTCATGCAGGTCGAGATTCGTATTCGTGCGATATCGTAGTAGCACAATGACTTAGTTGTACTACTACGAGCCTGCTATAGAGTATAGAAGTAAAGTGTTAGAATAATAGGATACCCAATCACTATTAGAATTCCTTAAGAGATTCCTGGGACGACCCTTGAGAATTTCATTTTAAACTTCGATTTGAAATCCATTTTCCTCTTGTTTTGATTCACCCATGCTCCTTGTTATTGAATTTGATTTTGATGGATTTATTGTTGAATTTTAAATGTTGATATTAGTTGTTGATTTTGATTTTGTATATTAAGTATTCTTTTTGGAATTAAGGTATAACCTGATAACATATTTGATAAGGACAGTAAAAAGGGTAAATGTCTGCCTAATTTATTGGAATTTAGAATTTATCGCAGTCATATTGGCTAGCTTGATAAGGACATATAGCCTGATTTTAGATATACTATCCTAGTTATGGAATTGAAATTCTCTTGCAGCCATACCGGTTGGCATGGTAAGAATTCTAGATAACATGATTATAGGGTGTATACCTTAGTTACGGACTTTATCGTTTATTGCAACTATGCTTAGTGGCGTGACAAAATTCTGACAATATGATTTTAGAAAGACGCATATGGTATCAGATTACATCTTGAATTGATTCATTTCTTTGAACAGATGAGCAAGAACATATTTTTATTATTTCTTTTCTTGCCATTATTTCATGTATTCTTATTTTCCCTTATCTTAATTAACTCTGTCCTAATTACATCTATCAATTATCAATTATATATACATACACACACACACACACACACACACACACACACACACACACACACACACACACATATTTATATATCTATATTAGTATATATATATATATATATATATATATATATATATATATATTTTTTTTTTTTTTTTTTTTTTGGGTGTCCTTTTTACTAGAGCTTAGGCGCGTGCGCCTAAGGAGGGGTTCGAACCCGGGCCACCCGCCCGGGGACCCTCGTCGCTACCAACAGGCCACGACCCCGCGGACATATATATATATATATATATATATATATATATATATATATATATATATATATATAAATATATGTCTCCCTTATATAGCAAAATAGATATTTGAATGTATATTAGTGTATATATATAATATATGGAAGTTATTTTCAGATTTAACCCTATCAACAGCCTATAGCAGCAGCCCCTACCCTTTCACACACACACACACACACACACACACACACACACACACACACACACACACACATACACACACACACACACACTCATTCCCTCCTATGTATACCTATGTATAGGTGTATGTATGTATGTATGTATGTTTTTTTTTGTATATAAATATATATATATATATATATATATATATATATATTTTATATATATATATATATATATATATATATATATATATATATATATATATATATATATATATATATATATATATATATATATATGTTTATGCTATAGGATATTAGCCTATGATTGGTGAGTCAGCTTAGAAATGACCCAATAAGCCTAAGTTAGGTATAGTTGGCTAACAAGTTGACCAAGTTGACAACAGTCAACTTTTAGTCAAACTTGGCCCAAACTTAACCCAAATGGACTTGAAATGACTAGATAGCTTAAGTTTGACCAAAATTTGGGATAATGGACTAGTTAACTTAGGCTTAACCTAGTTTGACTAGGATGGTTGACCAGAGTTGACCAAGGGTTGATTTTGACAAAGAAGGACCTAGAATTATTTAGAACGCATTTTAGATTACTCTTATTTCATATTAGACACTTTGTAACCTGTGATTGCACTAAATAGGACTCTGTGACTCTAGTTTGGACTTGTATTCTCATCAGACATTCATGATACCAGGCGAGTACATTCTCTGACCGTTTCATACTTGTTAGGAATTATATTCTTGTTATAGTTTAATTTACTTGATGCTGACATGACATTATCACGGATTAGTACTATATGGATCTTTACATGAGATGTTATCCCCCTCGGGTGCATCGAATAAATCATGTCATGTGCTTTTCACGAATATCATGTATTTTATGGACTCTATCATTCATGTATACTCATATGCTCTCATATACTTTCATGATTTCATAAGCTTCATGTATAAACTTTCATGTATAATAATATAGCATGTATAGATCCTTGTGTATTGATTGGGGTACGGAAGAATAGAAGTAGTCATGTGAACAATTCCAAAGTAGTATAATCATGTATAAACTCTGTAGTGTAATCATGTATAAATTAAACTGTTGACATATCTATCTTATACTCTAAATCACATAGTCACTTACAGTTCTCTGTTACCATATATAGATATCTTTTGTTTATCAGATTCTCTCTTTCTTTTTATGTTTATTTCTTACACCATTTCATGTATCTTATTCTATTGCACGCTTTACATTTCCTGTCATAATATGAACTGTGTGAGATGTATTGTGCTCGTTCCTGTCCTGATTGGACCTGTTGAATTTTTTTTACAGGTAATATGGAGGATCACAGCTAGCCTAGAGGACACTAGTAGATCTTGGAGTAGAGGTCTAGAGTTTTGTTTATCTTATTTCTTGTTGTCTTGGAGATGTATTTTATTTTAGATATTGAGATTTTGTGTTGTTAAACAATTGACTTATTTCACTTATGGTTGTATCCCTTTTGTGGATTTCTTATCTATTTTATTATGCTGATTATCTACCTATAGTTTGTGATTGAGATTGTATCCTCCTGTGATTGTCCTCCGTTTAGAGATTATATCATATAGTATTAGTTGTGATGGTGACCTAGAACAACGTTCTACCGTCGACACTGCGACGTAGGCTAGACGTACCCACTTCTCGCGCCCTTATACTGGGTGTGGGTCCTGACAGTCTTTGACTTCAAGAGCTTGAAGCATTCGACGAGAAGCGGCTACTAGCTCAACAGCACATAGAGCTATATCAAGCCCGTATTTTGAAAGCTTTCAACTGTAAAGTTAAAGTACGAACATTTCAAAAAGGTGAGCTGGTCCTTACTGTCAGACGTCCTATGACTATGACGCATATGAGAAAGGGCAAGTTCGAGCCAAAGTGGAAAGGTCCCTATGTTGTAAGTAAAGTTTTCTCCAACGGAGCTTACCAGCTGACCGGGATGGATGGCCAAATCGCTATGATGCCTATCAATGACAAATTTTTAAAGAAATATCATGTTTGAAAGTGTGTACTATGTTTTCTAACAAACATTGTATATACACAAATCTTTAAATTATTCTCTTTTATTCGCTCTTTTCGTGAATAAACTCGCAGATAATAAGTCCCAAGAAATTCCCAGCGGACTCTTAATCAGATCTTATGGAACATCCTCATAAGATTAACCCATAACGTCATCACAAACATCATCCTATTCTTGAGCCCAGTTGGTTTAAGGATAATCAATAAATATATGAATTCACGTCCATATTACCTCTGAATTCTACTATCTATATCAACGACTTGTCAATGTCGTCCAAGAAATAACAATGTATCAAAATTATATTCCGTCATGTCCACATTACCGCTGAACATATATAATGAGTGTTATTATTTTTGAGAAATATGTCGCATCCAGTACCTCTGAACATACTTCTAGTCCTATTTATTACTTGTGTCTCAAACAGATACATAATAAGTAATAGAGCCACAAAAGATTATCAATTCTTCATTTCATTCAAACACAAAGTTGTTACATTTGATCATGCAAAAATAAAACTATTATTCAAAAAAGAAGACATTATTACAGACTCATTAGGGAGGTGGAGTACTGAGGTCAGAAATTGTTTTCTTTAGGGCTTCAGCTCGCTCCATCCTTGTAGCAATTAGCTCTAGCCAAATCTCTCCTAAAAGCTGAAAACGTAAAAACTGTTGAGATTCTGACGCGCGTAAAGTACGCTGAACGCTTCTTATTCAAAGTATTTCAAATTTTGAAAATTTTGAAATTTGAAAACTTTGAAGGGGGTCTAGTAGAAGCTTAAAATATATCAAAAACATTACAATGTGCCATTAGCAGATAGCGCCAGAAGTTAAATATCAAATGGTGCTTGAGATTAGATGGCGCACCCTATCAGATGGCACCGAGCATCACATGGCGCTGGTATACTACACCAAAATGAACTTTTTGTAACCATGAGTTGCAAATGTTATTAATTGTTGCAACCTTGCAACAATTATAAAACGTTTCAAATGTTGCAACCAATTAAGCAACGTTTTGTGAAGTATTGCAAATTTTGTAATATAATTGAACTGTTGCAAGTACTCATTGCAACATTAACAAAAACAAAAGGGAGAGCAACATTAACAAATGTCCACATTGTTGGGTTGCGTTCCCAACACACATGCGAACCCATGCTTGCAACACAACCCATACTTGTACACTACCATGCTTGCAAGGTCACTCCACTTTCACTGATCCCTCCATTTTTTTCGTTCGCGAGCTTTCCTCCAACTTCCCTCCAATTTTTCTGGTCAACGTGCGCGCTCCACTATTTTCACTATACATCCCGATCACTTTTCAGTATTCCAAGAAAATTTGTCTTAAAAAAATTGTTCCTCCTAAGAAAGAGAACGTAGAGAGATTTCTCTCCTCTCCTTGTGCTTCTCATTGGCTCTCTCCTTATGCTTCTCTTTGCTGGGCTTTATCCACTCTAAAGATCTTATGTGAGTTCTTGTGTTCCAAGTGGTTTCAGGATCTTCTGGGATTTTTTTTTCTCGCCTGGATTGGGTTTGAAATCTCATTGTTGGTATAATTTTTCTACTTTTGTATTTTACTTTCTAGTCTCTATTATATCCTAAAAAAATTTGAAGATGTGAGTAGTTTAATAGTTTGTGAATAAAGAATGCAAATATCTTTTGCTTGCTCTCAAGATGCGAGTATAATTTTCCTACTTTTTTGTATACTTTTTTCTCAAAATTTATTTTTTATTTTCCCTACTTTTTTAGTATAATTTCTGCCTAGGGTTTGTATTTGGTGATTAATTTTAGTAGTACATATTTGGGGATTAAATTATTTTATGTTATTTTCTTTATTGTTTACATCAGATTATGTTTTTCTGCCTTAAATCATCTAAGAACACAAACCCTAAGATTTTATTTTTTATTTTACAGATCTCTCATCTCTCTGGTTAGGATTTTTTTAGAAAAAATAATTGACTATTTTGTCTGCCTTCTCAATGTTTTCTTGTCCTATTTTGTCTGTAAAGATTTTATCAATTTGTGAATATTGCTTTATTGTGGTATTTTAATTTTACCATTTAATTAGAAAGGGGGAGGTGGTTTCAGGATTTCTACACAGAAAACATATATCATGTAAATATTTTATGATTTGGGGTTGATTATACCAGATTCAATCATGGAATAGTTAATTATAGGATTAAAAAGATCTAATCTCTATAAAAATTCATTAGTTAAATGCATTTGATTTGTAAATGCAACATTCAGTTGGGGTTTCTAAAGATTAGATAATTTCACTACACTAAAACACATGTTTTTTAATGGTCTAAACATGTTAATATATTTATTTCTAATGAGTGTATTATCTTCTAAGAACACAAACCCTAAGATATTTATTTTTTAGGACATACAAATCTCTCATCTTTATGGTAAGGATTTTTTTATGAAAAAATAATTGGCTATTTTTTCTGCCTTCTCGATGTTTTCTTGTCCTATTTTGTCTGTAATTTTTTCTGTAAAGGTTTTATCAATCAGTGACTGTTGTTTTATTGTGGTATTTTAATATTACTATTGTTCTATTATGGTATTTTTTTTACAATTTTTCTGTAAAATAATTGGTTAAGATTTTATCAATGTATATACCTTCAAGTAGTCCTTGTGCTGCCAAAGCTGACGTTATAACTACTACACTATTTAGGATAACCAATATTGTGGTATAAATGTCCTCTAAGTCCTTTAATATACAAACATACATATATATATAAATATATAAATATATATATATATATATATATATATATATATATATATATATATATATATATATATATATATATATATATATACAGAAAGCTTCTCCTACGGGAATAACTTACGGGACAAACTTACGGGATGAGAAAATATACGTATGGTTCTCTTATTTATTTCTTTCACTTTAAAAATGTTAGATCTCTCTTTTAAAAAAGGAACATATCTCTATCTTAAAGATAAGTCTATTTATTTTTTAAATAGTGAAAGATTTATTTATTTTTTTAAATAATAGAGATATAAAAGTTAATTTTATAATTTATTTTAAATAGAGATGGATTGTTTAAAAAAAATTATCTTTAAACGTAAATATCTTTTTAAAATGTTATTCAAAAATATACTTAATATTAATGTTAATTTTAATATTATTTCTCATGTTAATTTTTTGGTGCTAACTTTATTGTTGATATTAATTTTAATTTCAACATTAACATTAAGTTTTATTTAACATTAACATTAAGTTTAATTTAACATTAACATTAACATTAATATTAACATTAACATTAAAATCTAACATTAAAATTAAGATTAAGATTAAGATTAAGATTAAGAATATAATTTAAATTTAAATTAAGATTAGAATTTAAATTTAGATTTAAATTTATTTAAAAATAAATTTAAATTTAAATTAAATTAAATTTAACATTAACATTAACATTAATATTAACATTAACATTAACATTAACATTAACATTAAAATTAAAATTAACTTTAACATTAAAATTTAAATTAATGTAAAAATTAAAAATAATATCAACATTAATATTAACATTAAAATTAATATTTTAAATATAATTTTTAAAGGTATATTTATTTTTAAGGATAGATTCCTTTTTTTTAATTATCTCTAATTTAAAAAATAAATGGAATAATTTATCTATCTCTATTTTAAAAAATCAATAAATTTCTCTGTGTTTAAAAATAAATTGATTACTTTTTAAGATAGTGATTTGTTTGTTTTTAAGAGTAGAGAGTAGAGATTTAAATATTAAAGAGAAATAAATTCAGAAGAGAAACACACGTACATTTCGGCCAGATATTTTGAGTTTCTTTTCTCTCCGTAAGAAATTGGTCTATCCCGTAAACTCTTCCCGTAAACTTATCCCGTATAAGAAGGGGACTGTATATATATATATATATATATATATATATATATATATATATATATATAGCATCCTAGATATAAGATGAGCTGCTCTCCAGGTCCCCCCGTACCCTCAAGTCAGCGATCCCCCGCCCCCCTCTCCGGCCTGGCCTAGGCCGTCGGCCGGCCGCTCCTTCTCCTCCCCCCTTTTCCCCTGCTCCACCCAGCATGGCGGCTCCCCCGTGGCCTGGGTCTCCCCCCCGACCTCTTCGTTATTCTCGGCCACCCGTCGGCCGCTGTCCATCCGCCCCGCCTTGGACTCCACGACCCCCTCCCTTGCCCCTCCCTCCATCGTCGCCATCACCCCTCCCTCCGCCTCATCGTGGCCCCTCCTTAACTCTCCGACTTCTCCTTCCCCACCCCCTTAGAGCCCTTGTGGGCGCATACCCCCACCCGCTCTTGGCCAGTACCGTCGTACGCCTTGGAGGACCAGTGGGCGCATATGCCCCATCCTCGGTTGGCGCATATGGACTAGCCAGTGTTTTCTCTTTCGGACCCTATCCTTCCGTAGCAGCAGTCGCCGGCCCTCCTTCCTGTGGCTCATATGGCCCTGCCATCGCTCCCTCATCCGGGGCCCGTCCTTCCGAAGTCGTGGTGGGCGGCCCCCTTCCTTATCCCAGTCTCCTTCTGGCCACTTTCCCCCTGACATGGATGTTCCCCTGGATATAGATATGGTTATCAACGACCCGTTGGTGACTTCACCCCCCACCTCTCCATCAATTTTGTCTGGAGCCGCTCTCCCTGCCGATCTCCTCGCTCTTCACCCTTGTTGGGAGAGGGACCACAGGCCGGCCTATTCCTCTCTCCCTCTTACCACCGTGCCGCAGGCAACCCCTTGCGTGCCCCTAGGGACCTCGCCTTCGTTGCTCCAACCGGTGCCCTCCTACGCCGATAAGCTGCGGCCTGACTGAGCAGCCAAGCAGGATCTCCTGCTACCCAACGTCCATCTTCCAGAAGTGGAGTATTCGTCTCCATCTCCTATGCCCACAGTCCACTTTTTCGCTCAGGAGCCTCAATCCTTGGCCTCCTCCTTCCCATTCTCATTCGTTCTCAAGTTCTCTTCGGGCTGCCCCAAACTCTCCAGGGTCCAGGAAACTATCGCCAGCTGGTGATTATCTGCTGAATACCGAGTGGCACCCCTCGATCCCAAATATATCCTGCTATACCTATCCTCCGATACGGACCACAGGACGGTGTGGTCCAAAGGGACATGCAGGGTGGACTCACACCAGATGAAGATCATCAAATGGACCACGAGCTTTAGCACAAAAGAAGACTCAGCGACGATTGCCGCGTGGCTGACCCTCCCTAACCTTCCCCTCATATATTTTGTCCCAGCAGCTCTCAGGCGGATAGCCAACTCCTTTGGGACTTATGTTGCCACGACCGTAAAAACCAGCAACCTAACCAAAGCTTACTACACGAAAATTTATGTGGAGCTTAATTTTTTGACCGAGCCCTCCAACCACATCCTCATCGAACTGGGTGATAGGTCCCACACCCAGCAAATCATCTTTAACAATCACACTATCTTCTGTTCCCACTGCCATCTGCACGGCTATCTCTCAAAGCATTGCTACCGTTTCCACCCTGAGCTCAAAAGGAAACCAGCTAGACCAACTCCTCTAACATCAGATAGCAAGATCCACTCGCCCACCCGGTCCCCCCTGCTCCAGCTACCGAACTCCCATACCAGATTCCAATCCAGTGATTGCAAAATAGGATAGGAGCCCATAGCGGACAAATTGGAGACCCCACCCTCAGTCAGATCGGTTATTCCCCTCCTACCACCAACTCTGAACCTTTCCAATCAGTTTAATGTCCTGGGCTCAGAATCGGTAGAACTTTCCCTAGAGAATGCCTCTATTGTTATCTCCAAGGCAGTTTCCCAGTAGGACTCATTAGTCATCAGAGATCGCCAACCAGTAGCCGCTGAAGAGGCCCCCCATGACCGCCTTCAGGCTATGGAAAAGCTCCCAGAGTCTCAGTCTCACCCTCCCCACGAAGTCGATGTCATAGAAGCCCTCACTATTCTAGGGCCAGAGCAAGCCCAGAGAGGTCTACAAGTCCCAGATGCGGGATACGACCTTCGATCGGAAGGAGACTAGTGTGCCTTCCTGGAGGACTTCATTCTCATCCCCCTTGAGGAACCAGGTTCAGATTTGACCCGACTCACGATCAAACCTAATATCGACACTCCCACCAACCACTCCGACGGGATCACCTACAGAACATCCACCTCGAAGGCGGGAGAGGCTTCTACCACAATCAAGAAACCAGATCACAAAAAAACTGGTGAATCCCCGAAAACCCGAACCAGGGCTGCAGCAAAGCCGGCCAAGCACCCACCCCCCAACTCCACTAATGCTAAACATCCTCTCCTGGAATGTCCATTGTTTGGCGAACAAACCTACCCAGAGGAGAATCACCAACCTTATCCAAACTCATAAAATTGACGTTTTGATTATCCTTGAACCCAAAATCTCCTTTAAGAGACTCAAATCCATTCAGCTGCAGTTTGGCTTCCCCATGGCCATCGCCGGCAGACACAACATTTGGATCCTCTGTTCGAAGGATGTCAAGATCAGAGTCATTAACAACTATCATCAGGCCCTATCTTGCTGGATGGAACACCCGTTATTACCCGAGTGCGCCATCCTATCCGCGGTTCATGGCAGCTGTGACATCACAGAGCACAAACAGCTTTGGAACAATCTCCTGGACATCCACCTCCATCACATCAACCTCTTTTGGATGTGCACGCGGTCACCTGCAAAGATGAGAAGACTGGCGGTCGTCCTATCCCCTCTTTTGGCCATGCAAGACTTCAACAACTTTATTTTCAACTCCCTCATCTCTTCCTTCCATTCACCGACAACGCCTTTACCTGGTGCAACATGCAGGAAGGAGAACGATGCCAATACTCCCGTCGGGACAGGGCCCTAACCAACGTCCAATGGCACGGCATGGGGATCACCTCCACGCTCTCCCACCTAAACGCTACGGAGTCCAACCATGCCCCCCTGTTAGTGGGCATAACTAGTAACTTGAGCACTAGGAAAAAGAGTTTTCGATTCCTGGATTTATGGAGCTACCACCCCCAGTACTTGGGCATCGTAACGAAGGCCTGGAATAGCTCGGACGATGCCGATCCACTCACGCGGGTGGCCAACAAGCTCAAAGCCATGAGGAAAGCCCTTGCGGCTTGAAGCAAGTAAGCATATAAAGACATTTTTTAGGCCATCCGCGAGGCAGAGGATGATGTCAATCGTGCTAAAATCAGGTTCTTGAACAATAGATCCCCAGAAACTAGGACTGCTCTTAACCTCACCAAGGCTAATCTTAAATTCTGCCTCAAAGTGGAGACTGACTTTTGGAAGCAGAAAGCTAGGCTCAAATGGGACAGCGAAGGGGACAACAACTCGAGCTACTTTCTCGCTTGCGTCAACGGTCGCAGGCAGAACCTCACTCTGTATCAAATTGTGGACAACAATAGGATCATTATTAAAGACCACAAGAGTATCCAAGCGACAGCGGCAGAGTACTACTCCATACTATTCACCAAGGAGATGGCACTCAGGGACCGGACCTTCCTTGAGGTAATTTCTCATCTCATAAACGATGAAGACAATACCCGACTAGAGTTTCCTCCGTCCGAGATAGAGGTGAAAGAAGCCGTCTGGGCTCTCGACGAGCATAGTGCCCCCTGTCTGGATGGCTTTTTGGGAGTTTTCTTTCAATCCTGCTGGGACATCATTAAGGTTGACATTCACGAAGCGGTCACTGCTTTCTTTCAAGGCTCTAGGTATCCTAGAGCCATCTCGAGCACCAACCTAGTCCTCATCCCGAAGAAAGGAAACTCGAAAACATTACATGATTTTTGCCCAATCAGCCTCTGTACCTTCACCAACAAGATCATATCCAAGATCGTTGCCTCCTGCATGTCTTGTCTCCTTCCCAAGATTATCTCTGAGGAGCAGAGCAGTTTTATTCGCGACAAGAACATCCGGGATAATATTATGCTAGCTCAAGAGTTGATCACCTGTATGAAGTTTCTGGCAAGAGGGAGCAACATTGCTATCAAATTAGACATGGAAAAGGCTTATGACAGGATGGATTGGCAATTCTTGATCTGGGTCTTCAGAGCCTTTGGTTTCTCCGAAACCTGGACCAATATTGTGTGGAGATCGATTAGCAACTCCTGGTTTTTAACGCTGATCAATGGTCAGGTTGACAGGTTCTTCGAATCGAGCTGCGGGGTTAGATAAGGTGACCCTCTGTCATCCACCATCTTCATCATTACTGCCGATGTCTTGAGCAGGAACCTTAACAAAATGGTTGGCAATACCAACTTCCACCACTACCATACTGCTAGTTGATGCCCTATTATCACCCATCTAGCCTTTGCTGAAGACATCCTCATTTTCTTCTCCGGGGACATCAGATCGATGGAGGTGGTCCACAACACGCTCCAGAGATACGCCAGGTGTTCGGTCCAGAAGGTCAACCCGGATAAAAGCATCATTTACACTCATCACATGATCTCTAGAGAGCATGCTGACACCCTTCCAATTCCACCTCTTTCCCCATCAAGCATCCACCGTTCCACTTTCTTGGATGCCCCCTCGTGTACGAGAAATTAAATTCTGGTATATTCGAGGAACTGATCAACCGCATCAGAAAGAAACTTGAAGGATGGCATAACGCCACGCTATCCTCGGGTGGCAAGATGATCCTTATCAAGCACGTCCTCACATCGATTCCCATCTACACCCTAGCTGCCTGGAGGGCAAGGGAGGCAAGGGGATGCTTGGGGGTGAGAGGGGGACGAAGCCTGGCGAGGGCGGCCGGACAGGAGGAAGACGAAGACTGGCGGAGGGAGGGCGGGGGCGGCGGGGACCGCCGTCCGATGACTGCGATGAGGTCGAGGGGCGGGTCTTCTCGTCGAGCCCAAAGAGGGGCAGCCATTCGAACAAGGTGGACGAGGGAAGAAGGTGGATGAGGGAGGGAAGAAGGTGGACGAGGGCGGAGCCTGCCGGCCTAGGCGGGGCCGAAGGGAGAGACTACATCGGAGAAGAAGGGAGCGGGGACGGGAGGGCTCAAAGACATTGAGGAAGAAAAATTTCGTTTGTTGGAATAATATATATATATGTATTTGAGAGAACCAACCATTTTATTCAATAAGGCCGAAAGACCGAACCATTACAAGTATACCGTAAGGCACAAAATGTCGAAGCCTATACACGTATACCGACAAAAGAAGAGGCAAACAGAAACAAAATGGCTAAGCCGAGAAAAGGAGAGAGTTCCAGAAGGCCTCTTGCCATGTCTACAGAGAGGTCTCTGCTTTTGGCATTGGCGAATGGTCTCCCAAATGAGTTGGTATGTGCTGTACTGTCGGCCTTCGTGTCTCGCTTTGTTACGATTTTTTCAGATAACCCACGTGGCGGCCGCAATGACGATCTGGTAGCCATAGGACGTTGAAGCCCAGGTGTCCATGAGATGGTAGAAGTTGTCACCTCCATGAGGCAGTCTACAACGCTGGAAAGAGCTCTCCAGACCTTGCTGGAAAAGAGCTCTCCAGACCTTGGTGGGAATTTCATGTAGGTGACTAATTCTTGAGCCAGCATGATGTTGTCTTTGATATTTCTCCCCCGGACAGAGCCACTCTGCTCCTCCGAGATGATCTTGGGGAAAAGGCCTGCCATACGGGAGGCGATGATCTTAGATATAATCTTGTTGGTAAAGGTATAAAGACTGATAGGGCAAAAGTTGCATAATGTCTCTGGGATGTCTTTATTTGGGATTATGATAAGGTTGGTGCTCGATATGGCTATAGGATAGGTGGCTCCTTGGAGGAAGGCTTTGGTCGCATTGTGGATGTCAGTCTTGATGATGTCCCAGCAAGTGCGGAAGAATACCCCTAAAAATCCATCTGGTCCTGGGGCGCTGTTCTCGTCGAGGGCCCATACTGCTTCTTTCACTTCTTCCTCCGAGGGAGGCTGTTCAAGCCTGAAATTGTCTATGTCGCTGATAAGTTGGAGGATTCCGTCCAGGAAGGTGTTGTCTTTAATAACCATTTCCTTGGAAAAAAATCTGGAGTAGAATTTCGCGGCCTCCTCTTGGATACCCTTTTGGTCGGCGACGCTAGTGCAGTTGTCTGTGGCAATCTGATGGAGAGTGAGTTTTTGTTTCCGCCCGTTGACGCATGCATGGAAGAAACTGGAGTTGTTGTCCCCCTCGCTTGTCCCATTTGATCCTGGCTTTCTACTTCCAAAAATTGGTCTCAATCTTTAGCCTGAATTTAAGGACGGCTTTGGTGCGATTCAGCGCCTTCCTGGTATCGGGCGAACAGTCGGCCATGTATTTCGCTTCAGCACGAGTCACGTCGTCTGTCGCCTCGCAAATGGCTAGGAATATATCTCTGTAAGCTTGCTTACTCCAAGCTGTCAAAGCTTTCCTCATGGCTTAGAGCTTAATGGCCACACGATTAAGGGGATCTACGGAGTCCGCAGTTGTTCCACGCTTCTGTAACTACCCTAAAGAAATGGGGGTGCTCGCTCCAGAAGTCCAAGAAGTGGAAGCTCTTTCTGGAATGGTTAGATGTGCTGGTAATTCCCATCAGCAGGGGGCATGGTCTGATTCGGTGGCGTTAAGGTGAGAAAGCTTGGAGGTTGACCCCATATCAAGCCAGTGGGCATTCGTTAACGCCCTATCAAGACGGGAGAATTGCCGGCGGTCGCCTTCCTACAAGTTGTACCAAGTGAATACGTTGCCAGTGAACGGGAGGGAAGTGAGGTAGGAATTGAAAATGAAGTTGTTGAAGTCTTGCATGGCAGAGAGAGGGAGACGGCCTCCAATCTTCTCTTCTCTACAAGTGACGGTGTTGAAATCTTCGATGCAGAGCTATGGGAGGTTGCGGTTGTGGTGGTAGGTGTCCAGGAGCTCGTACCATAGGTGTCTGCATTCTACAATGTCACAACTGCCTTGGATCGCAGAAAGGATGGCACGTTTGGCGATAAGAGGATGTTCCATCCAGCAAGACAGGGCTTGAGTGAAATCGTGAATGACTCTGATTTTCATGGCTTTGGAACAGAGAATCCAGATGTCGTGTCTGCCGACAACGGCCGAATGAAAGCCTAACTACAGTTGAATGGATTTGAGTCTCTTATAAGAGATTTTGGGTTTGAGGATGATCAAGATGTCGATCTTGTGGGTTTTCTTAAGGCTGGTAATTCTTCTCATCGTCGGTTTGTTCGCCAGGCCGCGGACATTCCAGGAGAGAATATTCAGCATTAATGGGGCTTTGGGAGGGGATGGTTGGACAACTTTGTAGCGGACCTAATGTGCATGGACGGGGATTTGACGGGCCCATTTTTGTCTGTTTTCCTGTTGGTGAAGGGTGGTTCCCCCAACTTCTTAGGGGATGTGCCGCGGGGAGAGTCCTTGTAGCTTTTAGGGGGAGGGACTGTTTCTCCTGCTGAATCGAGGTCGGGCTGCTCCGGGGGAAAGAGGAGGGAGTCGTCGGAGATGCCAATATGGTCCCCTACCGCTTGGAGAGGGAATTCGGCGGCTAGGACCTGAAGTCCTCTAAATGCCTAATGTAGCCCTAGAATGGCTAGAGCATCAACGGTGGAGTTGCCGGGCTCAGTAAGCGGGTTGGCGGCTGTCGGAGGTTCCAGGAAGGGCTCTTTCGAATCCTCGGGGAGTGGGATGCTGAGGTCCTCGAAGGCCGTTCTGGGGTCCTAGTCGAGGTCAGCATGACAGGCCGAATCTTGGGGGGAGTCTATTGCTGCTGACGCGAGGGCGCTGAATTGATTGGACAGGGACAGGTTAGGTGGGTGGTAGGGGATCACTACTTTTTTTACAGAATTGCCTCTGCTGGGTTTGCCTTCGCTGGAATTGAATCTGGTGTGGGAGTTCGGAAGAGGAAACAGGGGAGATTGGTCCAGTCTGTGACGCTGGTTCTCTTTAGGATTGGGATCGGTCCTCTCTGGTTTCTTCCTCAGCTCTGGATGGAGACGGCGACAGTGCTTCAATAGGTAACCACATAAATGGCAGTGGGTACAGAAGATCACGTGGTTGTCGTAGATAATTTGTTGAGTGTGAATTTGGTTGCCAAGTTCAATGAGGATATGGTTGGGGGGTCTGATGTGAAATCGAGTTCCACACATATCTTGGCGTAGTGAGCTTTTGTCAGGTTGCTGGTTTTACCTATGGTGGCCACATAAGTTCTGAAGGAGTTGGCTATTCGCTTGAGGGCTGCCGAAACGAAGCAAATGAGGGAAAGATTGGGGAGGGTGACCCAGGCGGAAATCGTTGCTGAGTCTTCCTTGGTGTTAAAGTGCGGTGACCACTTGATAATCTTCATCTGGTGGGAGTCAACCCGGCCGGTGCCTTTCGACCACACCGTCCTGTGGTCCTGCTCAGAGGATAAGTATAGCAGAATATGCCTCGGGTCTAGGGGGCTACCCTGTATTCTACCTTTAGGTGCCAACTATCAATAACCTCTGCCACCCTGGAGAGCTTGGGGCATCCTGCTGAGAATTTAAGGACGAAGGAGTAGGAAAAGGAGCTGGCCAGAGACGAGAGTTCCTGGTCGGTGAACGACACTGTCGGCGTAGGGGATGCATGCGGGTACTCCACATCGGGGAGAGGGACATCCGGGAACAGGAGTCCCGACTTGGGAGCCTTAACGGGACGAAGGATGTCGGCAAAGGAAGTAGGCGGGCAAAGAGATGTGGCTGGGGCTCGGAGTGCCTTTAATAGGGTTACGCCAGAAGACACAGAGCCCCGGAGGGTAGCCCAGGGGGGCGGGGGGTGGGAAGCGCCAGTAGAAAAGCCCAGCAGACCTGCCCCATTAGAGAGCAACTTGACATCTACCGGCGGGGAATAATGAGGAGGATGATACGAAGAAGAGGGAAGGGGGAGACCCACTCCTGGCGTACGTAGGGGGTGGGATGGGGAGGGGAGGGCTGTTCCCGACAGGACAGGAGGCACAAAAGAAGAAGGAGATGGGAATAATGGAGTTGCGCCACACCCCCGGCGCAACTGAGGAGAGGGTCTGGTGGCTCGCGCCCAAAGGGTCCAAACTGGGAGACGGAGGAAAGGAAAGGATGGAAGGGGAGGGGGCCATCCCTGCGTCGGCCTGCACAGAGGGAGGGAAAATGAGGGGGATAGATGGGGTGGGGTGCGCCCGCACTCGGCGCTAACGGAAGAGAGGCGGTGATGATAGGTTGCGCCCACCGGTGGCGCAGGGGAAGTAAGCCGCACAGCTGCGCACGCTGAGGCCGGCGGAATGGTGAGGTCCACGCTAAGGAGCGCGGGATCGCCCCCACCTGCGCTGGAGGTCACGTCCAAACGGGCTGGTGCAACCGCACCAAAAGGTGCGCTGCCACCATACCTAGCCACGTGACTAGAGTGCAGGAAAATGTTGATTGCGCCAGATTCTAGCACGCCACCCCAAGGGAGCTCGGGGACAGAGGGCACGAGGCATGGATGCTCGAATCCAGAGGAGGACAAAATGCCAGGAGGGAGGGCAGAGCTGAGAGCGGGAGGGTATGGGTGGACTGCGCCAATGCCAGGAGGGTATGGGTGGACTGTGCCAATGCCAAGAGGGTGGACTGTGCACAAGGGAGAACTACGCCAAGGGTGGGTTGCGCCAAAAGGGTGAACTGCACGGAGGGGTGGACTGCGCCATGGGGGGCACAACCCCCAATAAGGGTGCGGGTTCTAAGGGGGGCACGTGACCTCCTGCGGACTGCCCCCCGAGGAATTTCGAAAGCTGAGTAGCCGAAGGGCAGGAAAAGGAGCTCGAGTCTCGAGGATGGGGGGCCGCTCTGACCCTGCAGCTCTGGGGGACCGCTCTGGACCAGAGACTCCGTTGGGGAAGCCTCGGCCCGGACAAGAGGGACTGCCGGAGGGAAGGAGGGAGAGGCGGCCGGCCGAGAATGGGTGGGGGGTGGAGGAGGAGGGAGGGGGAGGGTGGAAGGGGAAAGGAGCAGGCGGATGAGGGAGGTGGGGCTAGGCAGACGGGCGGTGGAGGGGGATGCGTGGGGATGCGTGGGGGAGAGGGTGAGAGTAGCCGGACAGGACTCGAGACCGAGGATGGCGAGAAGGTCAGGCGACGGCGAGGCCATGGAGAGGTGGAGGGGGGAGGCCGGCGGCACAGACCCCGACAGAGAGCGGAGGCGGCGGCGTTAGCAGTGGGGGACACCCCCGAGAGGACACGAGCAGGGGAGGGAGCCATCCTGAGGAGAGAGAGCCATTTTTTGAATTCCTAGGCTATATATGTATATACATTAACATGTTGGAATTATATATATATATATATATATATATATATATATATATATATATATATATAGAGAGAGAGAGAGAGAGAGAGAGAGAGAGAGAGAGAGAGAAATATATATATATATATATATATATATATATATATATATATATATATATATATATATATATAGAGAGAGAGAGAGAGAGATACATATATTTATATAAGAGAGAGAGTGGCGGTGGGATTAGCAGCTGGGCACCGACAAGTGGGCCCGGAGATGGTTGACTGAGATGTTGACTGTATAATTAATTTTTTTAAATAGAGAAAATCATTAAAAATTCATTTGAACTCCAAATAAATTCAATTAAATCACATAAAATCCAGAAAAAATCTAAAAAATTCTAGAAACTAATTCTAGGTGTCTACATCCGAAATAAAAAGTTTAGCCTCTAAATTTGTTCATGTGACCCTACAGTAAACCACAAAAGCCTATGAAAAAAATAAATTTTATCGGTTTTAATTATTCAAAAATTCCAAAAAAAACAATAAAAATCTTAGAAAAATTATATAAAATAGTTTTAAATATCTAGAACTTAAATAAAAATATTTGATGAAAAATACCCCAGTGTGACCCAACAGAATTTCCAGAAAGCATATAAAAATAATGAATATAATTTAAAATTATCTAAAAATTACCAAAATTCCAAAAAATTCCAAAATAATCAAATAACATATATGAGACTATCTAGGGACCCTATTGGCCATATGTGACCTAATATTAACATATCTCACCTAAACACCTAGGTATATACCATTATGATCTCAAAATCAAATTCTCACAAAAAATTCCTAGTGTTTTCATTTATTCAATTATTAATCAAAAGTAGAAATTTTGGTTGCAGATGCTACATATAGAAGTTCTATGGTTGCATTGAGGCGAAGGAAATTTTGCTTGAACAATATAGAAATCATGATAGTAGGCATAGGTCAAAAAATGAAGTTACCACTGGACAGAGGCCGAAAGACCTTACTAGAAAGATTTCTATCAGAGGGATAAGTGACATTTGGTTGTACCATAGTATGACCTTGAGATAGGATTTAGAATTGATATGACTGCGTTATACTATACAACCTCTAAGTAGAAGGTAAATAACTTTGAAGGACCTATCAACAATCATGACTAGAAGATTAGTCAATAAATAAGTATTTACCAAGGTATCACATATAAGCATTGTCTAGCATTAACATACCCCATTATCTAGTATACAAGTATAGAAGGGTTAGGCGTATTTGTGGCTATTAAATAGCTTCCTATAGACTAGAAATTGTGAGTTGTTAATCATACTAAAAAGAAAATTTGATAATAAAAAAAGACAGTGTGATTATGAATTGATTTTTGGTAGTCCTGGATTCTGTAGATAGACCTAACTAAGGACTTGAGAGAAAAATTAGGAATCTTAGTTTGAGTAGACTACAAAATTGTGGAGATGTTGAAGCATTTTCCACCACACAGTTCAGATAGAAATTCTAAAAGACTTAAAGTTACAACAATTATGTTGGAATAAGATGCACATAGGGAATAAAGATGAAAGAATCGTAGGAGCAGTGAAGGATGGCTAAGAGACCTCATTTTTAGTATGTATCACGACCTACACCCGGAGTAAGGGCACGAGTGCATGACAGCATCCCAGTCTACGTCGTAGAAATGACGTAGAACGCTGTCTAGATCTACTATCCAACAACAATTATAATATCAAACATGTCAAGATGGCCAACTCCAAACGGAGGACAAGCAATGATAATATAATATACTCAATCACAATATTTTAAGAAGGATAAATGATACTGAAAGATAAAGACAAGAAGATATTAAAATATTACCCAAAAAATTCGAGACATAAATAATACAAGTCCAGAGTCTCAGAGTCAACAATCTTAAATACAAATTCTAATATAATAACATGCCAAGGTGTAATCTAGAGACAAAGTCTAGTACCAAACTAATCTAGCTGAGCTACCACTAATGCCTCATCGACTAAATTAACCCCAGTTGGACTAGGGTCTCCCGGTTTACACCTACTACGTCATGAGGACCATAGTAGGTAGGACACTCGTCCTCGCCATAATCTATAAAAAATTTCAACATATTCAGTCAATATGGAACGAGCAAAAATCTCCAATAACAGTTCCAGTTAGACGATAAAAAATATGTAACAGTAAATAGAGAGAATATACAAGGTAAAGTGATACGTACATGAATCATGGTAAGGCATATCAAGACTGTAAATGAATATAAAAGCAAGAGAATAATGTATATCATGTATAGAAATCAAGAAAACTACTATCTATGTGAGTTAGCACTAGTTTCAACATGTAATCAGCTTAGGAACATAATACGAGATTTGGACTGCTTAATCATACGTACGGTGTATGATTAACACTGTTCAAGGTTCAAGTCTTGATATAAGAAGGGTATTGATCACATATCTACGCTAATACCCCCGCCCTCGACCAGTATAGTGGATCCAACCATGACACGTTATGACACGGAATTCTCTGAGAAGGTAGCTAGCCTTCGCAGGAATCGTGTCTATATAGTGCACAAGGATCAAGGACAAGGCTCGCACAAGATATACTAAGAAATACAAGGAATAATATCTCATGACGGGATCCAGACAAATACTAATCTGTGTGAACAATGTGTCAATAGAATAAGGCTATCTACACTAAATACAAGAAACATAGACGATATCATAAAACAGAAATATTATAAGAGAATGTACTCGCCTAAGATTCGATGGAAAATGTCGACAGTGAATCGAGGCTCAGAGTGAAGTCACAGTCCTAAAGATGAGATATACATGAGTTAAATAGGATTTAACAGTATTAGGCATGATTTTCTAGTGTATATTATGCAATCTAGGTCAAACTCAGTCAAACTAAGTCAAACTAGGTCAAACTGAGTCAAACTAAGTCATACTAGGTCAAACTAAGTCAAACTGAGTCAAACTAGGTCAATCTAGGTCAAAAGTTAGCCTACATTTGACTTTTGGTCAACTAGTCAACTCTGATCAACTTTTAAACCAATCTTGGTCAAACTAGATCGATGGTTGACCTACAATTGACTTTTGGTCAACTGGTCAACTCCTAGTCTATTCTAGGTCGGGTGTTGACTCTACGTTGACTTTCAGTCAAAATAGTCAACCTTGGTCAAACTAGGCCAAGTATCCTATTTCTAACCATTACCTGCCAAGATATCCCAATCCTAACAATTATCTACCAAGATATCCCAATCCTAACCATTACCTACCAAGATATCCCAATACCTTAGATACTAGGTAATACCCTTACCTTAGTAGTATTCTACTTTAGGCTAGGTAACAATATCTTAGTCTCCAATACCAATACCAATACCAATACCAATACCAATACCAATACCTTAACACCAAATATCAACCGTAGATATCTAGTATCTATCTATATACCCCAAGTTACTAGATAGCCAATACCTTGCATCTATACCTTAGTTCCTAGGAAATCCCTTTACCTTGTAGGTAAATCCAATACCTTGAGGTAAAAGGTAAAAGTAAAGATATCCTAAGATATCACTATAGGTATCTCAAGATACCACTATCTATATCCTAAAACACTAATCCTAGTATCCAATGATACTTCTAGATAGGATACTAACTATTTATACTATCTCCAGATACTAACATCCTAATAGAAACTCTAACACATAAATATATCTAACTCTAACTCATCAAACTAACTAACCATCTAATCTTTTAACTCTAACATATCATATACTACTAACTAACTCTAACATATAAATTAACTTATCTAACCATCTAACTCAATATCCTTACCAATACCTTAACCTTAGACTATAGGTAATCCCCATTCTATGATACTCATTCGTATATTAGGATACCCACTCATCTATATCCTAATACACTAACCTAGATACTAGATACTAGATACTAGTAAAATACTAACCTATATCTTACCCTAAGATACCAACCTACCTTATCCTAAGATATCCTAATACTCTAATATCTAGTATCCCAATCTCGAAAATACCAACTCATCTAGTATCCTAACTCAAGACACTAATATATACCTCTACTAACTAGGACACCTTAAGATACTAACTTGTAGGACACTAACATATACATCTAACTAACTAACATTAACTCACAACATACACACACTCAAACACAAAGGGGTTGTTGCTGCTTACTGCTTCTGCAAGCTGCTGCTTCTACAAGCTGCTGCTGCTGCTACTTATGCAAGCTGTTGTTGTTGCTGTTGCTGTTGTTGTTGCTGCTTATGCAAGCTGCTGCTTCTGCAAGCCTGCTGCTGCTTATTTGCAGCACAAGTCCCCCTCCTCTTCTCACTCATCCCTTCTAATTTCTTCTAACTCTCCCACTCACAACACAAACAAACAAGCACACACTCTCTCAAACACTCCTTCCCTCTCCACAAATATACATATAACACAAACACTCTCTTCTATTACTCATTTCTCACAAGCACATATACACTCTCACATATATACACACACAATCTCATCTCTTCCCTCTCCTTACACACACACTAATACTAAACCACAACACAACCAAGCCACTTACAAACACACATACAACTCACAACTCCCCTCAAGCACACTCACACACATGCAATTCTCCCCTCTCCTCAAACACACACAATACATATATATAAACATCTAATATAACAAACCAAAACCACACTCTAACACACACACACACACACACACACACACACACACATATAATATATATATATATATATATATATATATATATATATATATATATATATATGTATATATATATATATATATATATATAATCACCCAAATTAGTCAACATATGTAAAAGTATACCAAATTGGGGTCTCTACTTATAAACATGGATTTTAGGCGAAATATACAAAGTTACATATATAGGTATTTATATGAAAACTAAATGGGACATCCTAACCATGGCTAATCTATTCTCTAACATCTACAAAACTAAAATTAGAAGTCTAAATAGCCTATTGGGCATAAACACAAATACTTTATGGGCCACTCTCGGAATTTCTCCACGGATGACAACAAACCACTCCTAATTTCCTATTGAGGACTCAAAAGAACCTCTAAATCAATCCTATGGGTGGTTCATGCATGGGGGTGGTTCCTATTGATTCAAAACTAACAATGCAAAGGAAAGATAAAATATAGAGGGTTTAGAGAGCGATACCTATTGGGAGAGGTTTTCCAATAAATAACCCAAAGGACACAAATCCAACATGGACTCCTCTAGCAAATGGACTCCCCTCCTTGCTCTTGGCTCCATAATCCTTTTAGGTTCCTTCTTCTTGCAAGAATGAGAGGATTTGGTAGAAGAATGAGTAGATTTGAGGAAGAAAACAAATGGGTTTGCTCTCAAGTTGGAGAAGAACACCAAATGGAAGATGATGGAGGCTACTATAAAAAATAAATGATGGAGGCCTCCCCCTCTCTTGGATGCCATGTAAACCCTATTTGGGTCAATTGGAAATGTCTAAGTTGCCCCTAGTGGTTCCTCTTTGGTTTATTTAAGTCATGCAAGAAATTAGGGTCAAATTGGTCAAAGTTATAAACTCTAAATGACTAAACTTGTTATGTAGGATTAGTCTAAATGTACTAGCCTAATGAGTCAAGTTTGTGGGCCATACCTAGCTAATCATTGGGCTCTGACTAGAGTCTAAGTTACCCGAGCCACTAACACAAGTTAAAACTAGACGAAACTCAAACCAGACTAAACTAATCCCCAAAATACAATATTAACGAATAAATATTCACAAAATATTAGAATATAAAAAATGATAAAAGTACCATCATTTTTTAAAACAGGCAGTTACATTCCTACCCGCCATAGAAAATTTCGTCATCAAAATTTGAATTAGATGTACTCTTCTCTAGGTTAAACTCCCAACAATCAAAGTCTACAACATTCTATCCAAAGTTATACAACATGCAATTCTCTGGAAAGGAAAACAAACATGCATAGTTTTACTCTCTATAATGTCATGTTATTACAGTCTTCATCAGGGTTTTCTATTAATCTAGCATGAACATCACATATGCAAGCTAATGGTACTAAGAAATCAATCAAACAATCAATGCGTGGAAGGAAACATGAAGAAGGAAAGAACAAGACCTAATCTCCTAGTCCACTACCTGCAGTGTAGGTCTCCTCGACCGCTATCGCAAAAGCCCTGCCCTGGCGAGATATATCCCGCTGCTGGTGCAGGACACGATGCTGCGCCACAGGTGGCCTAGTTCCCATTCTCTTCTCCAAGATACCCAAGTAACATCTCTACTGATACCTACTCCATTATACTAAGGTACCCTCTATAGGGTATCTATCTGTAATCTGATAACCATACTCGTCTACCTAGAACCATGTTATCGGAATCTGCGTCACGCAGTAAGTATGGCTGTAATAAACCATAGGGTCCGCAGGTAAGATACATACTTCTAAGATCGTGGTATCTAACATTTTTGTATTGTCGCATGCTTGGCTGCAAAAACCTTAAATTTCTACAACCCAAGAAATACATCTAAAATCAGACCCTATGTCTTCGCCATGCCTACTAATATGGCTGTGGAAGACTCTAGATTCCATAACCGAGGCAACTAAGTCCAAAGATTTATCCTGGTAGAAAATCAATGAACACCAAGAATCAAATTCAACTACGGATAAGAAATAATAGACAGAAATAGTTGGAATCAAATTTCGAGATAGTTTATCATAAGATTCACAAGGGTCGTCACTGGAATCTTTTCAAGAAGTCCTAACTGTGATTGAATATCTTTATCCTATAGCCTATATCTTTTAAACCTATAGCAGGCTCGTAGCAGCACTCTAAGTCATGCACCACTATGACATTGTACTGATTGTAACTTCTGACCTGCATGGGACACCACTAAAATGTGTCATGACTCGCAGCCGGAGTAAGGGTATGAGTACGTGACAGCGTCCCAGCCTATGACACAGAAATGACGTAGAATGTTATCTAGGTCTACTATCTAACAACAATTATAATATTAAAACTTGTCGAGATGGTCAACTCCAAACGGAGGACAAGCAATGATAATATAATATACTCAATCACAATATTCTAAGAAGGATAAATGATATTAAAAGATAAAGACAACAAAATATTAAAATATCATCCAGAAAATCCGACACAGAAATAATATAAGTCCAGAGTCTCAGAGTCAATAATCTCAAATACAAATTCTAATATAATAACATGCCAAGGTATAATCTGGAGACAAAATCCAGTACTAAACTAATCTAGCTGAGCTACCACTAATGCCTCATCGGTTGGAACTAACCCCTATTGGACTAGGGTCTCCCGGTTTATGCCTACTACGTCATGAGAACCGTAGTAGGTAGGACACTCGTCCTCGCCATAATCTATAAAATTTTGTCAACATATCCAGTCAAGATGGAACGAGCACAAATCTCCAATAATAGTTCTAGTTAGACGATAAAGAATATGTAGCAATAAATAGAGAGAATATATCAGGTAAAGTGATATGTACATGAATCATGGTAAGGTATATCAAGACTGTAAATGAATGTAAGAGCAAAAGAACAGTGTATATTGTTCGACGTAACAAAAGGACGTTGAACGAATTTTTTTTGCTTTATTGAACGTATAAAGTATATGTGTACAAAGAAGGAAGTCCTAAATAGGATATTCTATGTACATGGAGAAGAGTTTTCTGGGAAAGTGTGACGATGTAGATTGAGCACTGCAGCTGCTCCTTTACTCCGTTGACGATCTGACAACGAGTCAACCTTGCTATGGCTCTCTGGTGCCTTTGATGGGACTCTAGGGTCACAAATTAAGAGGCTATATGGATGAGAAAATCCTTTGAAGATGGATGGTTGGTTGGTTCTTTTGTTGATAGGTGGATGAGGGTTGTCGACTCTTCATGGATGGAGATCGTTGCTCCCTTGAAGATTGTCGATTATCGATGTTCCCTCTTTCTTTTCTCCTCTTTTGGTGGAAAAAGAACTCTATCTATTTATAGAGAACCGAGCACATATGTGATGTGCATTAGGGTTCCTGAGATATGAAAGAATTTGCCGTCGTTGCATGGTGTATGCTTCTGTGGCGCTAACACGTGGAGGACATCGAGATTCCCCTCAAATGAGATCTCTGGTGGTTATAAACATAACTGAAGGAGGTAACACGTGGCATGTGCCAATTTGCTTGCTCGATACAGCCGAATAAATATTAGGATTTTATTTTAGATTTGAAGTCTAATTGATCCTCGTCTAAGATTTAAATCAATCTGATATGATATCAATCATGATTTAATCCCAATCTTCTCTGCAAGATGCGGTTTAAACAAACCAATTGGGGTGGACCCATGCTTTTTGAGCCTCTGGTGAGGACTAAGTGTTGTTGTGCTTCTGTGGCGAGGAGTAGACCGTGCTTCTGGAGACGACGGAACCTCTGAGCTTTCAGGCTACGAGTGGACTTGGCTTCGAATGACAATAAGACTTCTGTGTGTTTAGAGCAACTTATGAAGGTGTGTTTCGGGCTACCAGAGCCACTGTGCTGTAGGCGACAAGTAGGCTTGTGCTTCATGTTGGCGAGGTTACTGTGCTTTTGGAGCGACATGTTAACTTGCATTGGTTGCGATGGGAGTTCCTAAGTCTCTTATAGAGAAGTGACTTAAGTTTATGATCCAGAGCAGATGACTGTGCCATGGGAATTAAGATGGTGTGAGGATATCACCATTATGTGCCTCAATGCGGACGCAGGTAAGTAGCTACGCCTCTGAACAGTAAAGGCGTTGGCTGCAAAGGGAAGGGTATGACACCCTTGCACGTCCGAGATTGGCGTAGGTAGATAGCTGCACCTCTGGAGTGAAGATACTCGCTACTGGAATAAAATAAGGGGAGGAGGGCCTACCACCATCTTGTTTTTGAGGTTGGCACAGGTAGGTAACTACACCTCTGGCTCGAAGGCTCTGACTTCTTCAAAGTGCCGAGTTACTGATATACTTCTGAGAGGCTGTGCCCACAAGAATATCAGAACATGCTTTGGTGGAAGTTAATCTTCCAGAGTGTATATCGAGAAGAAGAAAGGATGCGCTTCGATGAAGACTGCATCCCTTGTAGATCTCCCTAAGCTTCTATCGAATCTGTACTAGATACTTTGTAGAAGAACAGAATTAGTCCCTTATGTATAGTCCTGATGTGTTTGTACTAGACTTTGTAGACAAGACAATGAAGGAACTTCTCTCTATATCTTCTGTTTTATTTTTTTAGCACTGATCCTGAGACTTTTACAACTTCTGTGCTGTGGCGAAGGGATGTCCTCAGCTAAGATTTTTCATGCTTCTACAAGACCTCCTTCAAAGTGTCCCGTACTTGAGTCAAGCTAGGGATACTTTGAACAGAAGCATGAGCACGCGTCAGGACTATACGAGCTGGGTGATGGTTGGTGTCATGCCTAGCTCTTAGCATTAATGGTCCCGAGTCATCATTCCAGAGTATGGGATCCTGATGGCTTCTTGATATTGGAGCCTCTTGCATCTTTGTAGGGATCGTGAATCTCTTTAGCAGAGGAGATTTCAGAGTCACGTTTTGTAACGCCCCAGTCCCAAAATACTTAGTACTAGGTACGTATCCATGCCAGCTGCATACATACGAAGTATACTCCAATATATGGAAACCTCGTATGAATACATAAGCTGTAAAATACAGTAAACCAAGAGTAATCTAATCTCATCCACAAATGAAGAATAAAAGATATCATATAATCAACTATAATAAGTCTTTGTACCATACATTGGGCGGAGACAAAGTCCACTACCAACTATCTCAAATAAAAGGTACAAGAAGGAATAGATGAAATAACAAGACTAGCCAAGTGCAATCATCTTCAAAAGAATGGAGAAGATTACGACCTCGACTAGAACACCTGCAATATCACAGAAGCACACACCTGGAGAGATAACCAGGTCCTCAGAGGGACGTAACAAGATACATAAAGAACATGCCATAATAAACTGAATATATAATATGTCACAAACCGAAATAAGTGACAAGACGACAATAAGGTAATCTAACCATACTATATTGTTTATGCAGTTAAGAACAAACCTCCAACGCATGGGCACTCTGGCTCAGTAGCAGTAATCTCAGGTATGGCCCATCAGGATACCAGGGACCTCAAAGCATAACATTCATCGAATGTCAGAGGCCAGCAGTAAATCAGTATCAGGATCCATGACCGTATCTCCCACAAAGATAATCGGCAATAGGAAAGTGCATACTTGGCCCATACGTTAAGGAACTGTTCTTCCCACCCAATGTCTAACAGAGTCACATCCATGTCTCATATACCTCTACTAACTGCTAAGTCTCCTAACATGCCTCTATTAGCAGTTAGCCCTATCGCATGCGTATGGAGGATCAGCCCACTACATCCTTGTGGTACAACTGTATCAAGGGGTATGCAATACACTACAGACGGTAGTCTCTTAACTCTAAGTCCATATGCAGTCAAAGGATAATAACAAAGTATATTTAATATCACTGAGCAGACAGTAAATCAAGAACGGTAAAAACTGGAAATAAATGAACAGTGATATGTAATAAAATGCAACTGAATATAAACAGTATAATGGCAAGGTATCTTGCCTGAGGTTATGTACAAAAGAGAATAATCCAGTAGCTCGAGTAGACAAATAAACGAAGCAAGAAAAGTCAAATCCCACAGATGACTCCGGATGCTGCAACAAACATCACGAATGAGTTTGGTATATAAGATATGCCTAGGAAACGCCAGTCCAAAAGTTAAATTCTGGAACAGGGACAAAATCGTAATTTTGGGTCAAAACGATGTCTGCCGTTGGACCCGCTTTACACCGAAATGCGCGCCAGAACCTACTGTCTCTAAAATTTTCAAACTACATGTCTACGAATTTGTTTGGATGAGACAAACCCAACGGTATGTCCAATTTTGGATTCCGGTGGGCTGTGCACAAAATCGCACGATGAGTGGGAATGTGGGCCCGCCAAAATAGCGTCCCGATCAACGGTCTCAGAATCAGACCCAACTTGGCTCACAGGACCAGAAAAATATTTCGAGTCCAATGGCGCAAGTTTCATCGTGATATGATGAGTGTGTACAAAGTTGTGACTTAATTTGTAAAGGGTCGATACGGGGTATCTCGACGGATACACACTGATTTCGTCGTGCACATGCAACAAAATCGGGTTCCGTCAGTTCCCACACGTCGACAATATTCATACGCGCCTTTCGTTGCATATAGTATGCGACCATGTCGCCCGGTTTGTCGGGGCGCACGCCGTATCGGGTGTTTTTCCACTTTTTAAAAACAGAATTTACAGTTTTTCGGAAAACTTTAACAACGTGTAACTTTCTACATACTAAATGAAAAGTAAATCCAAAAGGTGCGCTACAATCTCGGTTAGGTTGTCTTTGACTACCTTCAATTATTTTTTACAAAAACCTATTGTACAGAAGGAAAAGTGGCCGACAAGTTGGTGTTTTAAAACAGTTTTTAATATTTCAGAAAAGTAGTTTTTCTCCAACTTCGTCTCAATTTTTCGATCAAGATGGATGGCCATGTCAAAATCCACCTAGGGGATCTCGAAAAGGATCATGTGGGCTTTCTGCACGAATTTACGGATCAAAAATCGGATTAGAATTGACAGAGAAATTGATCGGGGAAGTGGGATACCTTAAAGTGGGAATCTGTTGTTGTTGTTGTTGTTGTTGTCGTCGTTTCCGTCGCCACTGTCGCGGGGTGTTGCTGTACTCGCGGGGGGGAGGAGTTGCCGAGGGTGTAGGAGAGAGGAGGAGGAAAGTGGAGGAAGAAATTTAGGGTTTTTCCAAAACATATATATATATATATATATATATATATATATATATATATATATATATATATATATATATATATATATATATATATATATATATATATATATAAAAGAAAAAAAAAAAAAAAATATATATATATATATATATATATATATATATATATATATATATATATATATATATATATATATATATTAGGGAGGAGTTTCGGCCACAAGCTACTGCTTGTAAGGGGGGTTCGCCCCTTTCATTGCTGCTGCTCCTTGCTATTTTAACGTGGGTTTGCTTGGTTGGTGGGGCCGACCACCAACCATGGAAATATATATACATTTATATAACTTCTACTTTGTTTTAAACCTATCTAAATCTAGTTGAAATATTTAGCTTATATATTTATATATGGTATATATCTATTTATATATCCAAAAATCTTTACAAACTTTAAAATAAAACTTGATATTATCTATCTAAAATATTTAATGTTTTAAAACCCATTTACATATATATCCAAATTCAATGGACCATAAATAATATTCGATAACAATAATTGTTTATTTAATTCTCACAAAATATTTTAATAATAAAAATTACACAATGATAGTTTTGGACGAACTTTACCACACACCCTTATCCGGGTCCAGAAAAATCTACAATCTTGTAAAATATTATTTAATAATAAAATACCAATAATTGTACATATAACTAAATAATTTGAAATTGTACATAAAATTCTAAAATAATTTAGAAAATATTTGTGCATATCTAAAATGTGCCTACAAGGCCACAGTTGGTCACACTACATGCTTACATGGGATTGGGTTCGGTCCGGGCCCTAGTTCGGGCTGGTTTGGACAACCCGGGTCATCTAAAAAGCAATATATAAAATAATATCTAAATAAAATATTCTAGATGCGTTATTTCACAACTCGGTCTGGTTTTCCTAGTTCGGACTAAACTATGGCTAGGCCTCCCACGACATGGCTAATATACTGGTCAAAGCACACTGCTACATTTTTTATGCCAAAATTCATGGTCGCCTTGTGCTCCAAACACAGCAATGGCTAAGGTCATTTTTAATAATGAAATAAAACCATAAATTGTATAAATTTAAATTTGAAGTCTAATAAAATAAATAAAAAAATGTAAAAAAATAGGGGTTTTACATCCAACCCAACTTACAAGAATTTCGTCCTCGAAATTTAGGATTAATAGGGTAGATAGGGTTGAGGGATAGGAAGAGTTCGTCAATACCGAAATACAATTAAATTTTGGAGGAGGCGATAAAACTTCGTTCAACATAACCATACATTAGAAAATTTGGGGAGTCGATATATACAAAAATATATCATGGTTATAGAATTGAATAAGAGTTGCTAGTGATGGTAACAAAATTTTGAATATCCAATTTTTGAGAACAGTAAGGAATTGAGTAGACCAAAGACAATAAATTACACATTTAGGAAATGTGATCCCTTAAGGGAGAACTGGATACTAATCGTCTTAGTCGAGGGTTTGATTTAAGTGAATGATTAGAATTATTCTCGAGTACTCAAGAACAATTGGAAGGACACGATAATAATTCTAGGGTTGAAAAATGAGGAGTAGTTAAAGGCGAGGATATAGCCACATGAGTCGGTCGGTGGCTATCTACATTTGTGTATAATTAACCGATTGGGCAACCAAAGATGATACCTTGAGTCTATCTTAGCAAGTACAGTGCCTTGTCTTTCCAAATAAGTAAAAGACAAGAACAACAAAGGTTTCAAAGATGGTGTTATATATTGAGTACGAATTATGGGGTTCATAGGCGACAAAAATAATTCGAAAGAAAATTGTCAAGGCGGTCGCGGATGAGACTCTAAGGCAAGTTTAACTATGTCTCCATCTGCATAGAATAAGTTATGATAAGCGAACCAAAGTGCAATAGGTTGATCAGACCATCATGCACCGGTTCTGATTAGACAATATGTTAGTGGATGTACCCAATAAAATATGTCATGATCAAGCTTGATAACGAAATAAGCTTGCAAAACTGAAGCTACATTAGCAGCATGAGATAGTCAAAATATGAGCAAGGGAGGTACTGATGAAGAAATTTTAAATAGTCCAAGATCTTTTAAAATCAAGGCTCGCCCGAAGTTTGGGCCTATACAGTTGTCCCAGTGTTTTTTCATTTATGGCTTGGTAGACTAGATAAGGTAGGGTCCTCTGAATTTATAGTCTAAGTGAACTTACCAATGTGGTTCACAAGGAAAAAGGTTTGTTAGGTGGTGATATATTCTACCCAACTTACAAGAGTTAAGCTAGTAGTGTGATGGGACAATGGGTCAAGCAATCAAGATAAAGCACAAATTTAAGCATTTACGGAATTAAGTAGAACAAAGTCACATATCGGTCGAAAGAATTTAGTCGAGATGGAATCCCTATCCGTGGTCAAAATATATCGGTATCATGGTAAAGGTTATAGTTTAGCCATTTTGATCAGTATATCATATCATGAAAATAGTGTACAAGAAGACGTGTTCTAATAGGACATAATATATCTACATGAAGGTAGAATTGTCTAGGTCTTACATATAAAATTTATTGGAAGAAAAAGTCTAGTGTTGTGCTCCAAATATCAAAGTCACAATAGGGGATATCAGAAGATCAAAAATAGAAAGTGGGAGTTCACGAGGTGATAATTAATGCACAAAAATAAAGAAGATCAAGTTAAGTATGAAATAAAATTAATTAAAGAATCCAGTAAAAATAATTTAGGAACACAATTTCGGAGAGAAGATAGTCTCCTAGATGGATACAGTTAAGGAGCCGTTAACTCATTATTCAAATTGCAAATGGGTTAGAAGGTCGCAATTAAAAGATCTAGAATTGAAGGAAGGTTGAGTAAGTCAAAGTAGAAATACTGTCACATAGCTTGGTAGATGACTAACAACACTGGTGTATATACTACTATCATGGTCATGAGTGACATGACAATTAGTGTGGAATACACAGTAGGGTTATCTTGGGGCCTACCATTAAAATTTCAACTCGAGTTTCCTCCGAAAGTTTCAAAATTAAACTTTCAAAAATAAACCACCAAAATTTGTATTCACTCCAAGCCGCTCAAATTCATCATAAAAATTTTAAATCACTCTCATAAATCTCAAAGCAAAATTTTATCACATTACTACTAACCTTTTTCAAAATTAACGTTTAAATTTAACTATTTAACTCAAGGGTTCATAATTTACGAATCCATAAAAATTTTACAATCAATCAAAAATTTAACACTCTAACATTTTCAAATAACTCATAATAAAACTCTTAGCATATTAAAAGCAATCTCAAAAATTAAGCTCAATGCTCTCATCAATTTTAACTTCTATTCATGCTAGGTTATTTCAACAAAATCACAACTTTTAAATGGTAACTTCCTTTAATCAATCAAAATAATTTTCCATCACATCCTTCGAAATTCTCTAAAAAATTTAATATTAGCAATCCCACATTAACTAAATTTTTAAATAATCTTATCAGTCAAATTTTTTTTTTTACCAAAAATCTAAATAGATTTGTAAATCCTCAATCATAGGACATAATTTAAAATAAAGAAAAATTCTCAAAATCGTTTTCAATTATTGTAAACCAAAATTTACCATCATTACTTCCACTCAAAATTCAAAATTTACTAAACATGAAAATCGCAAGTTGTACAACTCAATTTAAATAATTCCTACGGCCATTTTTAAAAGCTAAGATCATTTTCAAACCAAATTTACAATCGTGCAAAGGTGTATAACTATAATCCTATAAATGATCAAAACTCGAAAGTCAAATAAATTTTATATTTGTTCAAAGATGTATATCTATCACCCAAACTCATAAATATCACATCTTAAAAAGCAAATCAATTTTATACTTGTGCAAAGATGTATAACTATAATCCAATAAATCATAAATATCAAATCTTTGAAAATCAATCAATTTCTTAAACCAAGTATGAAATCCTATAAATCCTCTGGTGTTTACTATTTAGAAATCTCAAGGTTAACACTTTCCGTGGTAATATCCTACTTTAGAAATTACTAATCATTAAATCACACTTTAAAAAAACCTTTTTACTTAATTAGTGTATTAAATGTATTCCAATTGCCAATATAACCATTCTAGCCATGTGTTTGACCTATGAGCATATACTAGTGTAGTCATCTTCCTAGTTGACACTAAGCACGAAAATAAGGATCGACGGTAGAAAGGAATCAAGCAAGATGCAATTCAAGGAGGTCGATCGAGAGTTCGAAATGTGAAGCCAAGGAAAGAGGTCAAGCTGTATGGATGAGCTTCCTAGATTCTAATCCTATGTTGCAGGCTCACATTGGTACAATTATGTAACTGAAGTAACCAACTAGACCCGCATGGGCCACCACAAAAACATGTAATGCCCCAGTCCCAAAATACTTAGGACTAGGTACGTATCCATGACAGCTGCATACATACGAAGTATACTCCAATATATGGAAACCTCGTATTAATACATAAGCTGTAAAATGTAGTAAACCAAGAGTAATCTAATCTCATCCACAAATAAAGAATAAAAGATATCATATAATCAACTGTAATAAGTTTTTGTACCATACATTGGGCGGAGACAAAGTCCACTACCAACTATCTCAAATAAAAGGTACAAGAAGGAATAGATGAAATAACAAGACTAGCCAAGTGCAATCATCTTCGAAAGAATGGAGAAGATCACGACCTCGACTAGAACACCTGCAATATCACAGAAGCACACACCTGGAGAGATAACCAGGTCCTCAGAGGGACGTAACAAGATACATAAAGAACATGCCATAATAAACTGAATATATAATATGTCACAAACCGAAATAAGTGATAAGACGATAATAAGGTAATTTAACCATACTACAGTGTTTATGCAGTTAAGAACAAACCTCCAACGCATGGGCACTCTAGCTCAATAGCAGTAATCTCAGGTATGGCCCATCAGGATACCAGGGACCTCAAAGCATAACATTCATCGAATGTCAGAGGCCAGCAGTAAATCAGTATCAGGATCCAGGACCGTATTTCCTGCGGAGATAACCGGCAATAGGGAAGTGCATACTTGGCCCATACGTTAAGGAACTATTATTCCCACCTAATGTCTAACAGAGTCATATCCATGTCTCATATACCTCTACTAACTGCTAAGTCTCATAACATGCCTCTATTAGCAGTTAGCCCTGTCGCATGCATATGGGGATCAGCCCACACGCAAGTATCTCTACATGCTACTTATCTCACACATCTCCGTGGTACAACTGTGTCAAGGGGTATGCAATACACTACAGACGGTAGTCTCTTAACTCTAAGTCCATATGCAGTCAAAGGATAATAACAAAGTATATTTAATATCACTGAGCAGACAGTAAATCAAGAACGGTAAAAACTGAAAATAAATGAACAGTGATATGTAATAAAATACAATTGAATATAAATAGTATAATGGCAAGGTATCTTGTCTGAGGTTATGTACAAAAGAGAATAATCCAATAGCTGGAGCAAACAAATAAACGAAGCAAGAAAAGTCAAATCACATATATGACTCTGGATACTGCAACAAACATCACGAATGAGTTTGGTATATAAGATATGCCTAGGAAACGCCTGTACAAAAGTTAAATTCTGGAACAGGGGTAAAATCATACTTTCGGGTCAAAACGATGTCCGCTGTTGGACCCGCTTTGCACCGAAATGTGTGCCAGAACCTACGGTCTCTAAAGTTGTTAAACTACATGTCTTTTAATTTGTTTTGATGAGACAAACCCAACGGTATGTCCAATTTTGGATTCCGGTGGGCTGTACACAAAATCGCCCGTTGAATGGGATTGTGGGCCCGCCAAAATAGCGTCCCGATCAACGGTCTCAGAATCGGATCAAACTTGGCTCACAGGACCAGAAAAATATTTCGAGTCCAATGGCGCAAGTTTCATCGCGATATGATGAGTGTGCACAAAGTTGTGACTTAATTTGCAAAGGATCGATACGGGATATCTCGACGGATATGCACTGATTTCGTCGCGCACATGCAACGAAATCGAGTTCCGTCAGTTCCCGCACATCGACAATTTCCATACGCGCCTTTCGATGCATATAGTGCGTGACCACGTCGCCCGGTTTGTCGGGGCGCACGCCGAATCAGGTGTTTTTCTACTTTTTGAAATCAGAATTTACAGTTTTTCGGAAAACTTTAACAACGTGTAACTTTCTACATACTAGATGAAAAGTGAATCCAAAAGGTGCGCTACAATATCGGTTAGGTTGACTTTGACTACCTTCAATTAGTTTTTACAAAAACCTATTGTACAGAAGGAAAAGTGGCCGACAAGTTGGTGTTTTAAAACAGTTTTTAATATTTCAGAAAAGTGGTTTTTCTCCAACTTCGCCTCGATTTTTCGAGCAAGATGGATGGCCATGTCAAAATCCACCTGGGGGATCTTGAAGAGGGTCATGTGGGCTTTCTACAAGAATTTATGGATCGAAAATCGGATTAGAATTGACAGAGAAATTGATCGGGGAAGTGGGATACCTTAAAGTGGGAATCTGTTGTTGTTGTTGTTGTTGTCGTCGTTTCCATCACCGCTGTCGCAGGGTGTTGCTGTACTCGCGGGGGGGAGGAGTTGCCGAGGGTGGAGGAGAGAGGAGGAGGAAAGTGGAGGAAGAAATTTAGGGTTTTTCCAAAACATATATATATATATATATATATATATATATATATATATATATATATATATATATATATATATATATATATATATATATATATATTTATATATTTATATATATATATATGGAGGAGTTTCGGCAACAAGCTACTGCTTGTAAGGGGGGTTCGCCCCTTTCATTGCTGCTGCTCCTTGCTATTTTAACATGGGTTTGCTTGGTTGGTGGGGCCGACCACCAACGATGGGAATATATATACATTTATATAACTTCTACTTTATTTTAAACCTATCTAAATCTAGTTGAAATATTTAGCTTATATATTTATATATGGTATATATCTATTTATATCTCCAAAAATCTTTACAAACTTTAAAATAAAACTTGATATTATCTATCTAAAATATTTAATGTTTTAAAACCCATTTACATATATATCCAAATTCAATGGACCATAAATAATATTCGATAACAATAATTCTCTATTTAATTCTCACAAAATATTTTAATAATAATAAAATAATAAAAATCACACAATAATAGTTTTGGACGAACTTTACCACACACCCTTATCCGGGTCCAGAAAAATCTACAATCTTGTAAAATATTATTTAATAATAAAATACCAATAATTGTACATATAACTAAATAATTTGAAATTGTACATAAAATTCTAAAATAATTTAGAAAATATTTGTGCATATCTAAAATGTGCCTACAAGGCCACAGTTGGTCACACTACATGCTTACATGGGATTGGGTTCGGTCCGGGCCCTAGTTCGGGCTGGTTTGGACAATCCGGGTCATCTAAAAAGCAATATATAAAATAATATCTAAATAAAATATTCTAAATGCGTTATTTCACAACTCGGTCTGGTTTTCCTAGTTCGGACTGAACTATGGCTAGGCCTCCCATGACATGGCTAATATACTGGTCAAAGCACATTGCTACATCTTTCGTGCCAAAATTTATGATCGCCTTGTGCTCCAAACACAGCAATGGCTAAGGTCATTTTTAATAATTAAATAAAACCATAAATTGTATAAATTTAAATTTGAAGTCTAATAAAATAAATAAATAAATATGTAAAAAATAGGGGTTTTACACGTTTCTTTGGTCACTCGCAGTACTGACATCTGTCATGGAGTGGAGCTTTAACTTAATTTGTAAGCTTCCTTCTGACCGATGTCTGGCTCGTGCTTGAACCACGCGAACAGCCTACATAAAGGACTGTCATCCTTCAAGAGAAGACTTAGCTGCTTCAACAATAGCCTTGCTTGTCTGATGTTCAGCTCCTGACGACCCTAGAGTTTGCTTGAGGCTGCCGTCGGTGGCAAGTCTTTTTATCCAAAGAAGTTGTAGTAGAACTACCATTGGATCTCGAGACGTCCCGCGTTCTGGATGTCGTAGGCTTCAATGGCGTCTCGGACCTCTGCTTCCTAGGTTAGGATTGCTTGCAATTCTGACCGAGGAATAGTAAGGCCTGCTGCTGTGGTTGCTCTCTCTGGCCAGCTGGGGAGATAGGGGAGTCCTATGCTGGTCTTCATCCCCTGTTCGTGCCAGTAGCAGCTTCGAACGGTGGCTTCCTTTTGACTAGGAAGTGGTTGGATCTGTCATCGCCTTGCTCGCGCTATTGAGAGCTTGTATCGCAATTTCAGATTTTTTGCTTCTGTGTATGTAACTACGAAGGGTCTTGTCATGCCCTGCTCCCAAAATATGATGAGCCAGGTACATAACAACATCTGCAGGCTACGTACTATACGGATACATCTATACCCGTATTAGCAATTGTCGTCTGTAATATTCTAGGATAGAAATACAGATAATACTAAAATACACTTTTATTTCCACTAACTATAACTGTTATACATAAACTATTTTCTAAAAGTACAACTTGTATAAGTCATTACAACAAAACCATTAATTTACATATATTGTCAGCTACAAAATGTTATTTGCTGCATCCTTAAAAGCCACTCCAGGTCATTCCTCAACCTCGTCCATGTGATATAGAGGTAGCATCTTGCCCGAAACTTTATCTTCTCCTAATGAACAATACTAGGGTCGTCAGAACGATAACAAGTTCTCGGTCAAGAACGATAAGAAAATAAAAATATAATATGAGAAAAAATAATTAGTTGGAAATTTCTTTCTTTTGATAAAAGTTGATTTATTTAAATTCTAGAAAAATGCTATTGTGTAAACTTGAATAACACTCTATCTAAGTCCTATTCTAGTGATCTAATCAACACAACTTAAGTCACTACCACAATCACAAATAATTTCCTATATGATGATGCAATTTAGAGAACATACTTGGATCACATTCATCATATTTTTACGACAATAATCCTGTGAACAGGGATCAGGTTGTGGCATGATGGCACGGTGCTTAGAGTCCGGCCCCACACATCATGTGTGGAAAATAATTGTATATTAACTCACCTAATCGATCTTTTTAATCGAAATAGGTACGGATTCAGGACAGGTAAGTGAGCTAAGCCTCATACACTCACTTCGCAAGGCCTTGCAGAAGGAGCTAACTACTGATCAGTTTTGTTGTTATTATACTACAGAGATTTCGGATGTGATCCAGTTGTTCTCTCCCGCCCAATGCATTAACCTAGTGCTATAATCAATTCTTGTTATATTATCTTGTATTAACTTTGCTCTGTATTTTATCCCGAATATCAATATACATCTTCTTCAAAATTCCAGGAATTAAGTAAATATTGCTTTCAAGAAGATATTATATCTCTATCTTGGGATAATCATGAAATATATAAATACAGGTTTAGGAAGAATTTCTTCCAATTATACAGAGCAGAAAATATTAAAACTTCAATTGAGTTTTTCTTGCGTGACGGTGTCCATGTCCTACGCGTCCTAAACTCTTACTATTCGTCTCCTAATTAAATCGATTTTAGATTGTCGTAAGTCTGTCGCTAATATATATATATATATATATATATATATATATATATATATATATATAGTAACAAAATCTAGAGATTAGGAATATCGATAACATTTTCGGATATCGAAATTTCCAACTCCCCAAAATTCTTAAAAATTTCGGCAGAGTTTTTTTTGTATTTGTAGACTCCGAAAAATTTACAAGAGATAATATAATATGAAATATAAATCCGGGTTCGCCGACACCTTCGGTGGATCAACTCTCAACACCGGACTCACGCATTTAATAATTTGGGTTCGCCGACCCCTTCGGTGGAGCAATTCTCAACACCGGACCACGCATTTAATATCTTGGCATTTAATGTAAAGGTTTTCCTTACCTTGGTAGACAATTAGGCGATTCAAGCAATTTTTATTCTCTTTCCTTCCTATATATAACTAATCACAACAAAAGAGTTAGTACTACAAGATATAAGATTTCAACTTATTACATACCAATAATGATATTGACTAGATTAAATCTAAAGTACAAATAAACTCGTGTTGTAATATACCAAGGTTTTTAACTTCTTAAATATACAAAAGAGGTAAAAAAAATGGAAATCTATCAATGTATTGTTACCCTATCATATATGGACTTAAGATATTTCCATTTGACAATAAAATGAAGTCCAGATCTATTAAAAATGAATATTTTTCAAAGTGGACAGAATTCTAATTTTTACATAAATTTGATAGTATGACAAATTCTTTTGATTTGCAAATATTTAGTATCAAGCCTTTAAATACTACATGTTGTGAATAGGTTCCAAAATTAGAATCTAATATACTCAACTTCAAACTATCCTACATATATTTACCCCTTGAAGTATAAACTAGCAAAAAAAATTAACAAGTATGTTCCCCGATTAATTCGGTATTTATAAATGTCTATTTCAACTACATAGTCATGATAAAATGGTCCTTTTAAGCTTGATTTAAAATCTGGACAGATTTGAATATTACATTAAATTAATAATCTGTCAATTACACTTATCACAAAGTCAATTTTAAGGCATTCCTTAGTATATTATTCATACCCATGGTTGATAAAACCTTTAAATGATGAGAATTCCTACTTGTGGTCATACAAAGTGGCAATATATATATATATATATATATATATATATATATAATATATATATATATATATATATATATATATATATATATATATATATATAGATAGATATATATATATTTTGTATATAGATATATATATATATATATATATATATATATATTTTGTATATATATTTATATATATATATATATATATATATATATATATATATATATATATATACAAAAATATATATATATAATATATATATATATATATATATATATATATATAAAAAAAATATATATATATATATATATATATATATATATATATATAATTTGAATCATGACCTTCCACCCTTCTTAATATAAAAATTTAGTAGATTATGTGCTTGTATACATGTAAGTTGTCCCCCTCACTACACACATAACTGTTTGTTTGTGTATTTATACATAAATCTTTAAGCAAGGTATCCATGTTGTGTCCAATTATATTCAAAGTATCTTTTGGGTGGTGTCCACATGTTGTGTCCATGTATGTATAACATTCAAAGTACCTTATATTTTGTCAAGTTGTGTCCATATATATTATCCTTCAAAGTATCTCATATTGTGTCATGTTGTATCCATATTGTAGCATCCACTTTTTCATAGAAGGGTATTTCAGTCATTTTAGCCATTTTGGCCTTTATGTGATTTTCTGAATATGTTGACTTATGACTGTGCTAGCAACTGGTTTAACCTTAGTGGACATGTATAGGGGCCTAACCATGACTTAGAATTGTTATTTTTATTTTTAGAATTTATTTTAGGCATTAGATTATTTTTAAGGCTTTTTATTGATTATTTTAGCCTTTTTGCATGCTGGCCTTTAAGCTTTTTGACTTGGGCCCATTTCCACTTGAGAAAGAGTTGGCCCAAGTGAAACCCTAACCCCTAGTGACCTAGTCTTGGCTGCCCAAACAGCAGTAACCCCCTCCCCCTTGCATTCATTTGTGAAGTTTTGAGCCTCCACAAGGAAACCCTAATAGCTCTCTCTCCAAAACACCTATTTCCTTCATCCGAAGTCCGTTCCTTCCCAAACGAACTCCGTTGCACTCTTCAAGGAGAGAAGGATCTGCTGGAGCATTTCTAGCATGGAGGCAGAGGCTTTTGCTGGAGGAAAATCGGCCGACACGATAACCGATGAGCCCCGTTCATTAAATTTTTGATAATAGGTAAAACCCTAATCTACCATTGTAAATGTGGAATTTCTTTCATTTTGCATCCATATAGGTGACCTAGACTTGCCCACAAAATTTGGTAGGATTTTGACTTCGTTTGATGGCGGTATCGGACACGTGTCGGTCCTTTACAGCACGTGTTCGACGAAATGCCGCTTAGGATAGAAAGTTACTGTTTTTCGATTCTGTCTTCATGGATGTTTAGATAATATTATTTTGATAAACTTTTGTGAAGACAGATTTGGTTTTGACAACGTATCAGCGGCGTTTCGGGCAACGGACTCACGTGCACGGATCCCGTGCATGAGACCGTGCGTGCCCTGTTGTCCGTGCGTTGTTTCTCGATGCACAGGCTGTATTTTCACATGAAATTTCTTAACACGTGGGGGCAATCTCTGCCCCCATGCTCGTAAAATTTCACGGCTTTTCGTTGATCGAGCGCGAAGAAATCGCGCGTGCACCGCTCAGCCACTGTGTATTCAGCCTGTTATTTTTGTCGCTGAAACGTACTTCGTGCGCGCACACGACGCAGCGAAGACCCATTCCAGGACCTGGAACATGTCGACCTATACCTAGACTACCTGTAGGGAGAACCCCGAGTCACGGCGTGGCCTGACGAGCGAGCAGCGAGGCCGGAACCGCACGCACGAGGGCGCGCGGGCGCGCGCGCACGCGCAGCAGGCCGCACGGGTGCGGGGGCTGCGTGCGCCGCTTCGTCGCAGCGTGTCACTGTGTCACCGTGTTCAAGACCAACCCCAGGACCCCCCAGCTATGTGCACAAGCACGAGGCTTTTCGTTGCGTGTGCGGCGCTCAATCGAGCGAGAACGCACGCGTTGTCACGAGGTATCGAAAAATTCCGATACGCATTATGTGGACACGACACGTTGATGATTTCAAACCAGAGAGTATACAAACACATCACGTGGGTCGAGACCAACGTGTATGTCGAGTTTCGCGAGTTCGTTTGGTGTATTTTGTATTTTGGGTCATTGTGTGAAATTGGGTTGTTTCTTTAATTTCGATTTTGATTTGAAGTGTGATATTTTGTTTTCCAGCCTCTTAGCTTATAAATTCTGAGTTTTTAATATGTATATGAGGTTTCGGATATGTGGGAACCAACTTTTGGTTTTGTTTCACAATTTTCCATCATTTATGAGTATATGTGCTTTCTATATATAGCTTTATGCATATATTTAACTATATATATAAAAAAATTTATTTAACTATATATATATATATATATATATATATATATATATATATATATATATATATATATATATATATATATATATATAACCCCGTTGAAACCTATTGCTAACACATACATGTTGAGAATGGGTCGAGGGAGAATTATTCCAGATTTTAGACTCTTTAAATTATCTCGCATCATTGCGTATCTTTCCATTTAAGAGTTTGTGTGTGTCTATATATATATATATATATATATATGTATATATATATATATATATATGTATATATATATATATATATATGTATATATATATATATATATATATATATATGTGTGTGTGTGTGTGTGTGTGTCGTTTTCTTACTTTGTATATATATGTAGATAATAGTATATTAATTTTTGGTATACCATGGTTTCGTTTTCTGTTTTTAATCTCAGATTTTCCCTCATCTCTGTAAGCACTAGCACACACACACACACACACACACACCATCTTTTGTTAGATTTAAGGTTTTATTTGTATTGTATATACACATGTGTGTGTATATACCTATATGTATATAGATTTATGCTTGATAATTCTCTTAGAATTGATTGTAGTTGTGTATATAACTATAGGAGTCCAAGGACAGATTTGGTTTGTCATTTTGAGCCTAGTTTAGTCGAATTGGCCGACAAGTTGACCAAATTAACAAAAGTCAACGTTGGGTCAAACTTGATCCAATTCAACTCAAACGAACTCCAAATGACCTAGAATTTTTATGACCTAGAAATTAGTAGACGGGCTAGTTGACCCAGGTTTGACCATGTTTAACCAGCGTTGACCAGGTTTGACCAGAGTTGACCGAGGGTTGACTTTGACCAAAATGGACCTAGAAGCATGTAGTCTTGCATTCTAGCTATTTCTTTTGATATTTTAGAATTGGTTGTGACATGTGTATACTTTAAATAGGTTTACATTGCCCTAGTTTAGCTACACTACATCATCAGCAGTTCAGTTTGCCAGACGAGTACATTCTCTGATCTTTTCATACTTCTTTGGATATGTTCTCTTGTTATAGACTAGTATACTTGATGCTGAAAAGATGTTCACACGGATTAGTACCCTATGGATCTTTTCATGCGATGTTATCCCCTCGGATACATCGAGCATATCATGTTCATGTACTTTATCATGGCCATCATGTACTCCATATATTCATATTTATCCATGTGCACTCATGTATTATTCATGTACACTCATGACAATATGAGCCCCATGTATAAAGTAGTTGTTATCCATGTGCAATAACATAACATGTATTGATCCTTGTGTATTGATTGGGGACAGGGAGAGTGTAGTTGATTATGTGATCATCATCCCCAGTAGGTATCCATGTGCACTCCATAGCTTTATCCATGTGCAACCCAAACCGTTTACATAACCAATTCATGCTCTAAATCATGTAGAAGGTTACATTCTCTATTTATCATATTATATCTCATTTTATAGTCTTTCTCTCTGGTTGACTTTCTTTAAAGCGATTCATGTATAGTTTTCTATAGCTTGCTTTATATGTCCAATCCTGATATGAACTGTTGTGAGAGATATGTGCTCGTTCCGTCCTGACTGGACATGTTAAAAATTTTACAGGTGATGATGAGGAGTTCTGTCCTACTTAATATGGCATTGGCTTAGATGACACTGGCGATGTGGACCCTCAGGAGGATCCAACAGTCGCTGAGGACTTGCCCATAGTCTAGCTGTGACTTAGTACTTTATTTGTCTTTCTATTTGAGACGTTATGAGTTGTGCTTGAGATTTATTCTGGTGGCTTACACCTAGACTTTTATTTTTATCTGTGACTCTATTGAGATTCATTCTTCTATTCCATGTTAGTATTGTGATTGAGTTACTTATTAATTACTCTCTATTCGGAGCTTATTTTAGACTGTGTTAGATATTGTGACTCAGGACAGCGTTCTACCGTCGACACTGCGGCGTAGGCTGGGCGTTCGTCACTTCTCGTGCCCTTGTACTGTGTGTGGGTCATGACACGTTTTTAGTGGTGGCCCATGCAGGTCACAATCACAACTAATATGATTCGTAGTGGTACTCGAACTAGAGAATCATTACAGCCTACAATAGGATATAAGGTATAAGTTAAGGTACTCAATCACATTAGGAAAACTCTTATCAATTCTTGCTGTAATTGTCTCCTTTTGAAAACAACTGTCCTCCTATGATAATTTTGCTTCTTTTTCAGTAATTGATTTCTTGTTTGATCTGTCTTCAGGATGGTAGAGACACGATCGCAGCCCTCTGGTCTTAGGGATACCACTGAGAGGTCGGCTACTTCTCGTCCGACTCAGCAGGCCCTAGGAACCACAGTGGCTCTTGTTCTAGCTCAGGTGGGCCTATCTGCTACTTTTGGGGGTGCTCCTCCACCAACTCCGAGGACTACCCCAGGAGTTCAGGGGATGCTACCACCACCGCCCCAGGGGACAGTTGATGCGGCATAGTGTTTTACTTTTATTCAGCAGACGATAGAGATGCAGCGACGTCAGTCAGAGGACGTGAGGCAGGGCATTGATAATGCCCACCAGTTGGCGATGGTGGTAGTGGAGAAGGTGACTGCCCAACCCCAAGGAGGGCAGATTCAGCCTTACCAGCCGAGGACTCCAGGTATTCAGGAGTTCCAGAAGATGAGGCCGCGGGACTTCAAGGGTACGGAGGGTATCCTTTACGCGGATGACTGGATCGAGCACATAGAGGAGATTTTCTGTCTCACAGAGATACCAGCTAGACTCCAGGTGGAAGCAGCAGAAGCATGATACAGGATCTTGCTCGCACTTGGTACCAGACCGACCCTAGGGTTGGTACTATAGGGCAAACTTGGAAGGCTTTTAAGAAGCTTTTCAAGGAGAAGTTCTTCCCTGATACTGCACTTGGCGCGTTGGAGACGCAGTTTGAGAACCTGGTTCAGGGGAACCAGACTGTAGAGGAGTACGCCGGGGAGTTCTGTCGCCTGAGTAGATTTGTGGAGGGCCTTAGCGAGACAGCGAAGGCTAGAAGATTTCGAAAGGGCTTGGTTAAGGAAGTCAAGTCCTTAACCAAGAGCAACAGGAATGCTACATTTAAGAAGATTTTAATGGGAGCAATGGCAGCAGAGGATGATCTGGAGCTGAAGCAGAAGAAAGGTCGTGATTCCTATGCAGCCGGTAGTAGTGGAGGACCGGCCATGAAGCCCCATTTTCAGCAGCAGCATCAGCAGAGGTCCTTCCAGCAGCAAAGGCCATTCCAGCAAGCACAGCAGAGACAGGGTCAGCAAGCACAAAGACAGCAGCAGACCACCACTTGTGACTTCTGTAAGAAGCCAGGTCATAGGTGGAGTGAGTGCATGAAGAGGCTAGGCAAGTGCTACTCTGTGGTTCATCAGAGCATCAGTTGAAGGAATGTCCTGAGGCTTTCGGACGTAAGGGACAGGAAGCAGAAACCAAGGCTCCAGTGGAGAAGTAGAGGGGACCCTTACCGACTCAGCAGCAGAAGTTTGTTCAACACCAGCAGCAGACCAGAGAGGGCCAGCAGGGCGAGCTTTCGCCATTGCAGCGGAGGATACCGAGGCAGCATGCGATCTGATAGCAGGTTCTGTTCTTATCGTCTCTTTTCTCGCATTCGTATTATTTGATTCGGGTGCTTCCATAGCTTCGTATCGATATCTTTTGCCATTAGACACCAGCTTTCTTCTGAACCTTTGCCTAGGACTTGTAAGATCACGACTGGGGGTGGTATTATCCTCGTCAGTGATGTTTGCAAGGATCGAAGAGTAGTTTTGGGAGGCCGAAAACAGGATGTGAGTCTTCTCGTGATGCCATTACCAAACTACGATATTGTACTCGGTATGGATTGGTTGAGCAGGCACCATGCCAGTATAGATTGCTGCAGGGGTAGAGTTCTTTTCAGTATGCCAGGAGAGCCAGAGTTCGAGTTTACCAGGCGGGAGTCAGAGCAGAGCAGCGGAGTTTTCTGCGGAGTTTTAATAGAGGAGCAGAGCGTGCCACATCCACTAATAGATGAGTTTATAGAGTGTTTCCGGAGGAGTTGCCAGGGTTTCCTCCGAATAGGGATATGGAGTGCTCTATAGACTTGATACCCGGTGCATAGCCAATATCTCAACATGTCTATAGAGTGAACAACAGTGAGCTTGTGGAGTTGAAGAAGGAGGTTGATGAGTTACAGGACAAGGGCTTCATCCGATCGAGTTCTTCACCATGGGGTGTGCCAATACTCTTTGTACCGAAGAAGGATGGGTCGGTACGGATGTGTATCGACTACAGGGCACTCAACAGCCTCACGATCAAGAACAAGTACCCGCTGCCGAGGATCGATGACCTATTCTATCAGCTGAGCGGAGCGAAGGTATTTTCCAAGATTGATCTGAGGTCAGGCTATCATCAGGTGAAGGTGAAGAAGGAAGATATTCCGAAGACAGCTTTCAGGACTCGGTATGGCCAGTTTGAGTTCATGGTGATGCCATTTGGGTTAACTAACACCCCGACGGTGTTCATGAACTTGATGAACAAGGTGTTCCACCAGTACTTGGACAAGTTCATGGTGGTGTTCATCGATGACATTTTGGTGTATTCGAAGACCCCAGAGGAGCATTAGGAGCATTTAAGAGTGGTTCTGGAGACTCTCAGAAAGGAGCAGCTTTACGGCAAGCTCTCGAAGTGTGAGTTCTTCTTGGATCGAGTTGATTTCTTAGGTCATGTGGTGACCGAAGATGGGATCTCAGTCGACCCAAAGAAGATCAAAGCAGTTGAGGCGTGGGCAGTACCGAGTTCAGTCGCAGAGATCAGAAGATTTCTGGGATTGGCAGGATACTACAGGAGGTTTGTTCAGGATTTTTCCCAGATTGCAGAGCCATTGACTAGGCTGACCCAGAAGGACGCAGAGTTTGTCTGGTTAGAGGAGTGTCAGGTTGCTTTTAATGAGCTGAAGAAGTGACTGACGACAGCCCCAATTTGACGTTACCATCGGGATCAGACGGGTTCACTATCTACAGTGACGCCTCAAGGAAAGGTTTGGGTTGTGTCTTGCAACAGCATGGGAAGGTGATTGCCTATGCATCCAGGCAGTTACGTCCGCATGAGAAGAACTACCCTACCTATGATTTGTAGTTGGTGGCGGTTATCTTTGCTGTGAAACTGTGGAAGCACTATCTATACGGAGAGCGTGTAGAGATCTTCACAGACCATAAAAGCTTGAAGTATGTGTTTATACAGAAAGAGCTCAACATGAGGCAGCACAGATGGTTGGAGTTGATAAAGGACTTCGACATTTCATTGCAGTACCATCCAGGAAAGGCCAACGTGGTTGCCGATGCCTTGAGTAGGTATCCGGTAGCTATGTGCTTGATGATGGATCGTCATCTATTAACAGATTTGGAGAGTTTGGAGATCGAGGTGATCGTACCCGGTGTTCAGATGCAGATGTAGGGCTTTTAGATTTAGTCAGACTTGATGGAGAGGATCAAGTCAGCTCAGTTCGACGATGTTACCCTGTGGTATATCCGAGAGCAGGTTCGAGCAGGATTGGCAGATGTGGAGTTCATCATTATGGAGGATGGCATATTGAGGCACGGTTCCAGACTGTATGTGCCTAGCGGAGAGCTTCGAGAGCAGGTTATGTGGAAGGCCCATCGCTCTCAGTACACCATGCATCCAGGTGCCAACAAAATATATAGGGATTTGAAGGAGCCTGTATGGTGGTATGGGATGAAGCAGGAGGTAGCACGCTTCGTAGCCAGGTGTCTAGTCTATCAGCAGGTTAAGGCAGAGAGACAGAGGCCAGGAGGACTGTTGCAGCCATTGCCTATTCTGGAGTGAAAGTGGGAGCACATCACGATGGATTTTGTTTCTGGGTTGCCACATTCATCAGGAGGTAAAGACACGATTTGGGTCATTGTGGACAGGTTGACCAAATTGGCCCAACTTTTTGCCATTCAAAGTAGGGACGTCTACTGAGAAGCTAGCAGAGTTGTATATATGGCAGATTGTTAGGATATACGGAGTTTCGGTGAGCATTGTCTCAGATCGGGATAGTCGCTTTACTTCCCATTTTTGGCAGAGTCTGCAGACTTGTTTGGGCACTCAGCTCAAATTCAGTACTGCATACCACCCTCAGACGGACGGACAGTTAGAGAGGACTATTTAGACTCTTGAGGACATGCTGCAGACTTGTGTTCTAGATTTTGGAGGATCATGGAAGGATCACCTGCACTTGGTAGAGTTTGCATACAACAACAGTTACCAGGCCAGCATTGGTATGTCACCATTCGAGGCATTATACGGGCGTAGATGTCGTACTCCTTTGTCTTGGGATGATGTTGGAGAGCGAGCTTTACTGGGACCTGAGATGGTTGTGGATGCAGCTGAGAAGGTAACGCTCATCAGGGATCGAATTCGTGTGGCGCAGGACAGACAACGGCATTGGGTCGACAGCTATCGGAGACCATTGCAGTTTGAGGTTGGAGATATGGTATTCTTGAGGATTTCACCGACTCGAGGTACTATTCGTTTCGGTGGAGGAGGGAAGCTTAGCCCACGCTATGTCGGACCTATCATTGTCAGCGGAAGGGTCGGTGACATGTCATACAGATTGGACTTGCCTTCTTCCTTAGCGGGAGTCCATAATGTATTTTACGTATCGAGTTGAGACAGTATGTGGCAGATCCTAGCCATGTACTGGACTATTATGAGATTGAGGTTGGACCTACTCTCAGTTATCCAGAGCAGCCTGTGGAGATTCTGGACCGACGAGAGAAGGTGTTGCGAAACCAGTCGATACCCTTAGTTGGTGTAGCTTGGAAACATTACTCTCCAGGAGAGTCCACCTGGGAGAGAGAGGATGAGATGCACGAACGATACCCCTATCTTATCCAGTCTTGAGGTATGATTTCGTTCTTTCTTAATCATGCATTTTGTCTTTAATTTCGAGGATGAAATTATTTTAAGGGGGATCGATTTGTAGCATCCGCTTTTTCATAGAAGGGTATTTCTGTCATTTTAGCCATTTTGGCCTTTATGTGAATTTCTGAATATGTTGACTTATGACTGTGCTAGTAATTGGTTTAACCTTAGTAGACATGTATAGGGGCCTAACCATTCCTTAGAATTGTTATTTTTATTTTTAGAATTTAATTTAGGCATTAGATTATTTTTAAGGCTTTTTATTGATTATTTTAGCCTTTTTGTATGCTGGCCTTTAAGCTTTTTGACTTGGGCCCATTTCTACTTGAGAAAGAGTTGGCCCAAGTGAAACCATAACTCCTAGAGACCTAGTCTTGGCCACCCAAACAGCAGTAACCCCCTCCCCCTTGCATTCATTTGTGAAGTTTTGAGCCTCCACAAGGAAACCCTAATAGATCTCTCTCTCCAAAACACCTATTTCCTTCATCCGGAGTTCGTTTCTTCCTAAACGAACTCTGTTGTGCTACTCGAGGAGAGGAGGATCTGCTGGAGCATTTCTAGCATGGAGGCGGAGGCTTTTGTTGGAGGAAAATCGGCCAACACGACAATCAAGGAGCCCCGTTCATTGAGTTTTTGACACTCAATAGGTAAAACCCTAATCTATCATTGTAAATTTGGAATTTTTTCATTTTTTGCATCCATATAGGTACCCTAGACTTGCCCACAAAATTTGGTAGGATTTTGACTTCGTTTGATGGCGGTATCGGACACGTGTCAGTCCTTTACGGCACGTGTTCGACGAAATGCCACTTAGGATAGAAAGTTGCTGTTTTTCGATTATGTCTTCATGGATGTTTGGATAATATTATTTTGATAAACTTTTGTGAAGACGGATTTGGTTTTGACAACGTATCAGCGGCGTTTCGGGCAACGGACGCACGTGCACGGATCCAGTGCGTGTCCTGCTGTCCGTGGGTTGTTTCTCGATGCACAGGCCGTATTTTTGTGTGAAATTTCTTGAGCACGTGGGGAAAACCTTTTCCCCCATGCTCGTAAAATTTCATAGCTTTTTGTTGAGCGAGCGTAGAAAATTTACGCGTGCACCGCTCAGCCACTGTGTATTCAGCCTATTACTTGTGTCATTGAAACGGACTTCATGCGCGCATACGACGCAGCGAAGACCCATTCCAGGACCTGGGACCTATCGACCTATACCTATACTACCCATAGGGGGAATCCTGAGTCGCGACGTGGCCCGACGAGCGAGTAGCGAGGCCGGAACCGCGCGGACGAGGGCGCGCGGGCGCTCGCTTGCAGCAGGCCGCACGGGTGCGGGGGCTGCGTGTGTCGCTTCGGCACAGCATGTCGCTGTGTCACCGTGTCACCCTCATTTCTCGTATTTCCCGTATTTCGTATTTATACTCGTATCTGGATTTTGGCATGTATTTTATTTTTCTCAGCTTGTGGAATTTCGGTATTTCTTGTATTTTGGGTTTTGGGCTTGGCCCGGTTTTAATTGGTTTGGAATCGGTTTGGTTTGGTTTATGTGTTGGAACACCATAGCCCTAAGCTCCACCCTCAATACACCACAACTTCCCCTCTTTATATCTCCACCAACCTCTTCTCTCTCTTCATAAACACCATTAATTTCCTTCTTCTTCTTCTTCTTCTTCCTCCACACAACTCCCCAACCCCTAGGCAAGTGCATCTTGCCACTACATGAGGACCCTCTTTTCTTTGTCTATTTGCTAGTTTAGGACATGGAGATCAACATTAGTTCTTGGGTTTTTATGATTTGGAGTCTCTGTTGATGTAGATCTAAGTTATTTCTTTTTTCGGATTTTGCATGGTTTGAGCTATTTATGTTGGTTTTCTATAAGTTTTGATGTTTCTATATGGAAAAGCTTTCAGTTTCACTCCAGTTGGAGCCTTGGAAATCCGAATTTGGAGTTCGGATGGCCAAGTTATGAACTTTTGAAGTTTTGGTTTCAGCCATGTGTTCTTGCTGTTTGGAGAAGACAGTGAGCAGTGTGCAGAGCTGTTTAGCTACGCACACTGAGCTACGCGAGCTCTTTAGCGCTGCGTACACAGGCTTGAGTACGCTTTCTGTTGGAAGCGTGTCTCCTTGAGCGTGCGTGACTTTCACGCAGCTGCTCCCTTGAGCGTGCGTGACTTTTCACGCACACTGTTTCCTTGAGCGTGCGTGACTTTTCACGCACACTGTTCCCTTGAGCATGCGTGACTTTCACACACTGCTCCTTGAGCGTGCGTGACTTTTCACGTACACTGCTCCTTGAGCGTGCGTGACTTTTTATGCACACTGTTTCCTTGAGCGTGCGTAACCTTTCACGCACACTGCTCCTTGAGCGTGCGTGACTTTTCACGCACACTGTTCCTTTGAGCATGCGTGACTTTTCATGCACACTGCTCCTTGAGCATGCGTGACTTTTCACGCACACTGCTCTGTAGCGCGCGTGACTTTCACGTACGCGGCTCTTTCAGCGTGCGTGACTTTTCGTACGCTGCTCCCCTGACCCCTTGTTTAACCCTTGACCCTTGGAGTTTTGGTTTTATTTCTTTTAGCTTGGCTTTTCTATAGCCCTATATATTGATATTTTATTAGATATTTCATGCCCATTTTATATCCTTACGCCTTTTGTCATGAACTTAATTTTTCTTAATATGTTTGGAATAACTATTGTACATGGCTTGGTATGGCAAGGAACCAGCATAACACGACAGTGACCCGTAGTGGTGCACTCCTGACATGACCAACCTGACCTGATAGTGGCCCGTCGTGGCGCACTCCTGACAAGTACCCTGACATGATTTTTCTTGATACTTAACTTGACCTGTCTTGACACCGTGGGTGGTTCTTTCTTGCTTGCTTGTTAATCCACTTGTCCTGTCTTACATCATGTCTAGGATGGGACTCCTGAGTACCACGGTCAGGAGCCCCTACTAAAATGGATTAAGGTTAATAACTAGAATAACACAGTAGTCATGAAGAGATGACACAGCTACAGGCAATCCCGTTACCTGGGCGCTCTTGGGATCTGTAGCCTGCCGTCGAGTAGGGCACATTTCCAGCACACCGTCGAGTGTTGCACCCTCTAAGTCACCTAAGGGTACATTTGTCTCCTGGGCGATGTACCCACCTGAATTCAACCATAATCTTTCGTCCTGGGTAGCCTGGATGGTCTGCAGGGCTTGTGGCTGTGAAACAATCTCACTGCATCTTGTTAGTAATTAGGCCTGTGATAACCCTAGTTAGTTAAAGTAGTAAGCCGTAGTATCTGTTTGGCCGTGATTGATTGAATGAGGTATAACCAGTTTAGCCATGTCTTGATTCAGTACAAGATTGCTCCGTGTCTTGATTTTTTGCGTTATTATCTTGCCGATGAATGGTGGGAAACCAAGCTCTGTTTAGATGAAGGATTACAACCCCGGTCCTTGTTTGGTTTATGGGTTGTAACCTGGCTATCGGAATAGTTCCATGGTTATCTCGTCGTATATCATCCTGACATGTTTTCGTAAATTTTAGTTTTAATATTAGATTTTCTGTGCTGATGCTGGCTTTTGTTCTTATTTCGTGGCCCCCTTGTGGCACTTGCTCTTTCTGGGGTTGACCCAGCTGGTTTTGTGTGGCCAGATTTCAGAGCAGCTCCCGAGGATCTACCAAGCTTCCAGCCCAATGGTGGCGACTAGAAGGAACCCGGGCTACGAGTGGGTTTTCTATTTTGTTTCGCTCACTCTATTGTAAATTATTCTTTTGAGGCGTTTAGCCGACGAGCACCTGTTAGCTCGATGCACTTTTACTTACTGTCTGCCTACGGGCTGTAAACTTGATTAACAAATCCTAGGGTTGATCATGTATGACTAAACTCTTGCTAGTCCTAACATTTTGTAACGACTAGCTTCATGATCAGCTGAATATGTAATATTTGGGACGCCTTTTATTGTATATTTGGTGGTCAAACATCTTGTAATTATATTATTTGCTTGAGATTGAGACAGTAGGCTTGACCTTAAGAAGACTGTTGGCTTGTAGTAAACCCTCATATCTAGACAGCCGTGACCGTATAGTTAAGATGTATTCTATTTCAATATACGTAGCTGGCTATGTCTGCCCCCGCTCTCCAGTATTCTGGTTCTGGGGCGTGACATGGTTTAAGTGGTGGCCTATGCAGGTCTTGTCAATCAAGAAATGTGAGGGTTTACCGAATAGATGTCTCAATCAGTATTCGTCCTTGATCTCCGCCCGTATTTTCAAATCCCTGAAATTCTTGCCTTGATTACATGCTTGTATCGTTGATCTGTCCTGGTCCTTCCTTATTGTTTTCCTGTGTCGTCTTCCTCAGCGGCACTGTACCTGACCCTGCCGATCAGCAAGGAGGAGCGCCTCCCGTGGGCCAGCAGCAACCCGGAGATCAAGCCCAGCATTCCGGCGTAGCCTCCAGAGTTGTGCCTACTGGAGGAGAGTCGCCAGTTCGGCCCGTCCAGCCCACAGAGCCCGATGATGGTACCTTAATAGGCCTCATCAGAACCTTGATAGCTTCCCAGGATCGTCGAAGCGACGCCCTGCACCAGACAGTTCAAGATGCTTTGACCCGAGGCGGACATCCAGGGAACCAGGCGGCGAACAGCTTCAAGCGATTGAACCCTCCTTTCTTCGACGGCACCGAGGATACGATTTCCACAGATGCATGGCTTCAGGATACCGAGGTGGTTTTGGAAGCAGCTAGGACACCCGAGAATGAGAAGGTGGCGGTAGTACGCCTGCAGTTGTTAGATTTAGCTCACAATTGGTAGGCGGCGCAGGCCATGGGATTAGTGGCACCCATTGCTTGGGCAGTATTTAGGGAGAGATTCCAGACGAAGTACTTTGATGCTGTGGCTCGGTACAACCTGCAGACCAGATTTACCAACTTGAAGCAAGGAGGCAGAACAATCGACAGTTATGCATCGGAGTTTTCTAGACTCAGTAGGTTTGCCACCACCTTGGTGGCGACCGAGTTTGATAGGGCCCAGCGGTTCCAGCAGGGGCTGCATTTGGAGATCTTGTTGGCGGTTGAGCAGTTCGAGCACCAGACGTTCGATGCAGTCTTGAGAGCAGCTAGGAGGCATGAGTACACCTCCCAGAGGATCGTGGATAGGACCGGAAGTAGGAAGCGGTCCCACAGTCAGATACACCAATCATCAGCTCCAGCCCCAGCAGCTAGAAGTTTGACCATTGGGACTCCGAGGCGGGTGGCCTCAGTAACGTCGGTTCAGCATTCGACCCCGACGTACTCGCAGCAGCAGAAGCAGAAGCAGACTTCCGCGATGGGATGTTCTCATTGTGGAAAGTCAGGGTATGTGGTGGCAGACTGCCGCAGGGCACAGGGATTGTGCCTGGCTTGTGGAGCAGCAGATCATAGGGTTGGGGCTTGCCCGAATAGGGGTGGTTCATCAGCATCCAACCCTTCTAGCTCTTCTATGAGAGGACCGGCCCCAGCACCAGTTCAGCAGCAGCAGTATCAGTCTTCGAGGCCCTTGCCGCCTCAGTCTCAGGCATTCCAGCAACAGTACCCCCAGCAGTATGCACAAGCCCAAGCTCAGACCCAGAATAGGCAGAGAGGTTTCCAACAGAGGGGACCAGCAGCCAGAGGACAAGGTCAGGCCATGATGATGGCTATGGAAGAAGTTGCACCAGGTGAGGTTGTGGCAGGTACTATTCTCGTCAACTCCTTTCCAGCTTCGGTATTATTTGATTCTGGTGCATCGCATTCATTCATGTCTGTACGATTCGCGACACGGATAGGATTGGAGCCCAAGTCATTATCAGTGAGGCTCAATATACTTACTGGTAATGGCCTTATGGGAGTAGATCGAGTGTTTTCCTCGTGTCGGATTGTAGTTAGCGGTAGGGAATTCCCCGCTAGATTCATAGAGTTTCCTATGGCAGACTATGATATAGTCCTAGGCATGGATTGGTTGAGGAACCAGTATGCTAGGATAGACTGCCATATTGGCAGAGTTGTCTTTAGTATCCCCGGTAATCCAGAGTTTTTATTTTCCAGAGGCGCAGTAGAGCCATCTTCTCCAGCATTGCGGATGGCAGTAGCAGCAGTACAATTATCCCGGATAGTTGATGAGTTTCCAGATGTCTTTTCAGAGGAGCTTCCAGGGGTACCGCCAGAGCGGGAGATTGAGTTCACTATAGACTTGATTCCCGGGACAGCACCAGTGTCAGAACGAGTCTACAGGATGGCGCCTTCAGAGTTGGAGATTTTGTACAAGATGATTGAAGAACTGAGGACCAAGGGATTCATCCGTGCAAGTGGATCGCCTTGGGGAGCCCCGATGCTTCTTGTGAAAAAGAAGGATGGTACGTCCAGGCTATGTGTTGATTATCGTACCTTGAATTCGGTGACAATCAAGAACAGATACCCTCTTCCGAGGATAGATGACTTGTTTGATCAGCTCAGAGGGGCTTCATTATTTTCGAAGATCGACTTGCGGTCGAGATACCACCAGATCAGAGTCAGAGAGCAGGACATCCCGACGACAGCATTCAGATCGAGGTATGGACATTGGGAGTTCCTTGTTATGCCCTTTGGAGCGACCAATGTGCCGGCAGTATTCATGGACCTCATGAATCGCATTTTCATGCCTTACTTGGACCAATTTATGATCGTGTTCCTAGATGATATCCTGGTCTATAGCAAGAGTGAAGCAGAGCATGAGCAGCATCTCAGAGTCGTCCTACAGACGCTTCGGGAGCATCAGTTGTACGCCAAGTTCAGTAAATGCGAGTACTGGCTCGATCGCATTTCGTACTTGGGTCACATCATTACCCGAGGAGGAGTGGAAGTGGATCCCCAGAAGATTGTGGCTATCGAGTCGTGGCCGGTACCCAACTCAGTGGCAGAGGTTCGCAGCTTCCTCGGATTGGCCGGCTACTACCGGCGGTTCATTTCAGATTTCGTAAGGATTTCAGCGCCGATGATCCAGTTGACCCGCAAGGATGTGCCGTTTGTTTGGACAGCAGAGTGTCAGGAATCATTTGAGAAGTTGAAGCGAGGTTTGATAACAGCTCCCATTCTCACCCTTCCAGATGGGACCGGAGGATTCACAGTTTATTGCGACGCTTCAGGCAGAGGATTGGGGTGTGTCTTGATACAGCATGGGAAGGTAATATCTTATGCATCATGTCAACTACGTGATCATGAGAAGAATTACCCGACCCACGACTTGGAATTGGCGGCGGTAGTGTTTGCTTTGAAATTGTGGAGACACTACTTGTACGGAGATAGAGTGGAGATCTTTACTGATCATAAGAGCCTGAAGTATGTTTTCACCCAGAAGGACCTTAATATGCGGCAGAGAAGATGGCTCGAGCTACTGGCAGATTATGATATAGATTTGCAGTATCATCCCGGGAAGGCCAACGTTGTAGCAGATGCATTGAGCAGGAGAGCCGGAGTTTATTTCCTGACGGCGCAACCAGAATTATTGGCAGATCTTCAGAAGATGGGAATTGAAGTGGTTCTTCCTACTAGTGTGGCATTGATGGCCAGCCTACAGGTTCAGTCCAGCATAGTTGAGAGAATCCGGGTGGCGCAGTCAACAGATTCCAAGATCCAGCGACTCAGAGCAGAGTGTGAAGCAGGAAGAAGGCCAGAGTTATGTATCCATGAAGACGGTACCCTTCGGCATGGCACTCGTCTTTGTGTACCCAGTAGAGATATCAGACAGGAAGTCATGGCAGAAGCCCACAGTTCACAATATTCTATTCATCCGGGTGGTACGAAGATGTACCGTGATATTCGTCAGCATTTTTGGTGGAATGGCATGAAGAGGGAGATAGCCCGGTTTGTCTCTCGGTGTTTGGTTTGCCAACAGGTTAAAGCTGAACATCAGAGGCCTGCTGGACTTCTTCAACCCTTACCGATCCCAGAATGGAAATAGGAACATATAACCATGGATTTCGTGACCGGATTGCCCAGATCTCCGGCCGGCAGAGATGCTATTTGGGTAATTATGGACAGGCTTACCAAGGTGGCACACTTTCTCCTATACAGAGTTGGACAGTCGACGGCGCAGCTAGCGGAGATGTACCTCAGACAGATCGTCAGGCTTCACGGTGTGCCAGTCAGCATCACCTCAGACAGGGATTCCAGATTCATATCACACTTTTGGCGCAGCTTGCAGAAGAGTTTGGGGACTCACCTTCAGTTCAGCTCAGCTTATCACCCGCAGACGGATGGTCAATCAGAGCGCACAATCCAGACCCTTGAGGATATGTTGAGATCCTGTACCCTTGACTTCGGTGGTTCATGGGAGAATCATCTGCACCTGGTGGAATTCTCGTACAACAACAGTTATCAGGCCAGTATCCAGATGGCACCCTTCGAGGCTCTCTATGACAGGAAGTGCAGATCCCCGCTAGCATGGGACGATGTCGGAGAGAGGCAGATGCTCGAACCCGAATTGATTTCCCAGACGGTTGAAGTGGTCAGGAAGGTCAGAGATCACCTCCGAGTTGCCCAGGACTGCCAGCGCCATTGGGCCGATGCTCATCGGCGTCCCTTAGAATTTGTTGTCGGCGACCATGTATTCCTTAGGATCTCGCCTAACCGCGGCGTCATTCGCTTCGGCGTACGGGGAAAGCTTAGTCCTAGGTATATAGGGCCGTTCGATATTCTAGAGCGAGTAGGAGACGTATCCTATCGTCTCGCTCTTCTGCCATCGCTAAGTGAGGTACATGATGTGTTCCATGTGTCCCAATTATGACGGTATATTCCGGACCCGAGCCACATCCTAGATCATTCAGAATTGGTTGTTGGTACCAACCTTTCGTATGAGAAGAGGCCCGTGTCTATTTTGGACCGGAGGGAAAAGATACTCAAGAACAAGACTATTAAATTAGTCCGTGTTGCTTGGGGTCATCACTCTCTGGGTGAGTCAACGTGGGAGCGTGAGGACGACCTCCGATCGCGATATCCCTACCTGTTTGACTCGTGAGGTATAATGTCTTTCTTATGCCTTACGTTTTCCCTTCCTTGCTTGCGTTGTATGATTGTATGATTGAACTGCTTAGTATAGCTTACCTGTGCTTAGTATAGCTTGTCGTGGCAATCTCTAGCTCCTTGATTAAATTCCGAGGACAGAATTCTTTTAAGGTGGGTAGAGTTGTCACCCTCATTTCTCGTATTTCCTGTATTTCGTATTTATACTCGTATCTGGATTTTGGCATGTATTTTATTTTTTTCAGCTTGTGGAATTTTGGTATTTTTCGTATTTTGGGTTTTGGGCTTGGCCCGGTTTAATTGGTTTGGAATCGGTTTGGTTTGGTTTATGTGTTGGAACACCATAGCCCTAAGCTCCACCCTCAACACACCACAACTCCCCCTCTTTATATCTCTACCAACCTCTTCTCTCTCTTCATAAACACCATTAATTTCCTTCTTCTTCTTCTTCTTCTTCTTCTTCTTCCTTCACACAACTCCCCAGCCCCTAGGCAAGTGCATCTTGTCACTACATGAGGACCATCTTTTCTTTGTCTATTTGCTAGTTTAGGACATGGAGATCAACATTAGTTCTTAGGTTTTTATGATTTGGAGTCTCTGTTGATGTAGATCTAAGTTATTTCTATTTTTGGATTTTGTATGGTTTGAGCTATTTATGTTGGTTTTCTATAAGTTTTGATGTTTCTATATGGAAGAGCTTTCAGTTTCACTCCAGTTGGAGCCTTAGAAATCCGAATTTGGAGTTCGGATGGCCAAGTTATGAACTTTTGAAGTTTTGGTTTCAGCCATGTGTTCTTGCTGTTTGGAGAAGACAGTGAGCAGTGTGCAGAGCTGTTTAGCTACGCACACTGAGCTACGCGCGCTCTTTAGCGCTGCGTACGCAGGCTTGAGTACGCTTTCTGTTGGAAGCGTGTCTCCTTGAGCGTGCGTGACTTTCACGCAGTTGTTCCCTTGAGCGTGCGTGACTTTTCACGCACACTGTTTCCTTAAGCGTGCGTGACTTTTCATGCACACTGTTCCCTTGAGCGTGCGTGACTTTCACACACTGCTCCTTGAGCGTGCGTGACTTTTCACGCACACTGTTTCCTTGAGCGTGCGTGACTTTTCACGCACACTGCTCCTTGAGCGTGCGTGACTTTTCACGCACACTGTTTCCTTGAGCGTGCGTGACCTTTCACGCACACTGCTCCTTGAGCGTGCGTGACTTTTCACGCACACTGTTCCTTTGAGCGTGCGTGACTTTTTACGCACACTGCTCCTTGAGCGTGCGTGACTTTTCACGCACACTGCTCTGTAGCGCGCGTGACTTTCACGTATGCGGCTCTTTCAGCGTGCGTGACTTTTCGTACGCTGCTCCCCTGACCCCTTGTTTAACCCTTGACCCTTGGAGTTTTGGTTTTATTTCTTTTAGCTTGGCTTTTCTATAGCCCTATATATTGATATTTTATTAGATATTTCATGCCCATTTTATATCCTTACGCCTTTTGTCATGAACTTGATTTTTCTTAATATGTTTGGAATGACTATTGTACATGGCTTGGTATGGCAAGGAACCAGCATAACATGACAGTGACCCGTAGTGGTGCACTCCTGACATGACCAACCTGACCTGATAGTGGCCCGTCGTGGCGCACTCCTGACAAGTACCCTGACATGATTTTTTTGATACTTAACTTGACCTGTCTTGACACCGTGGGTGGTTCTTTCTTGCTTGCTTGTTAATCTACTTGTCCTGTCTTGCATCATGTCTAGGATGGGACTCCTGAGTACCACGGTCAGGAGCCCCTACTAAAATTGATTAAGGTTAATAACTAGAATAACACAGTAGTCATGAAGAGATGACACAGCTACAGGCAATCCCGTTACCTGGGCGCTCTTGGGATCTGTAGCCTGCCGTCGAGTAGGGCACATTTCCAGCGTACCGTCGAGTGTTGCACCCTCTAAGTCACCTAAAGGTACATTTGTCTCCTGGGCGATGTACCCACCTGAATTCAACCCTAATCTTTCGTCCTAGGTAGCCTGGATGGTCTGTAGGGCTTGTGGCTGTGGAACAATCTCACTGTATCTTGTTAGTAATTAGGCCTGTGATAACCCTAGTTAGTTAAAGTAGTAAGTCGTAGTATCTGTTTGGCCGTGATTGATTGAATGAGGTATAACCAGTTTAGCCATGTCTTGATTCAGTACAAGATTGCTCCCTGTCTTGATTTCTTGCGTTATTATCTTGCCGATAAATGGTGGGAAACCAAGCTCTGTTTAGATGAAGGATTACAACCCCGGTCCTTGTTTGGTTTACGGGTTGTAACCTGGCTATCGGAATAGTTCCATGGTTATCTCGTCGTATATCATCCTGACATGTTTTCGTAAATTTTAGTTTTAATATTAGATTTTCTGTGCTGATGCTGGCTTTTATTCTTATTTCGTGGCCCCCTTGTGGCACTTGCTCTTTCTGGGGTTGACCCAGCTGGTTTTGTGTGGCCAGATTTCGGAGCAGCTCCCGAGGATCTACCAAGCTTCCAGCCCAATGGTGGCGACTAGAAGGAACCCGGGCTACGAGTGGGTTTTCTATTTTGTTTCGCTTACTCTATTGTAAATTATTCTTTTGAGGCGTTTAGCCGACGAGCACCTGTTAGCTCGATGCACTTTTACTTACTGTCTGCCTACGGGCTGTAAACTTGATTAACAAATCCTAGGGTTGATCATGTATGACTAAACTCTTGCTAGTCCTAACATTTTGTAACGACTAGCTTCATGATCAGCTGAATATGTAATATTTGGGATGCCTTTTATTGTATATTTGGTAGTCAAACATCTTATAATTATATTATTTGCTTGAGATTGAGACAGTAGGCTTGACCTTAAGAAGACTGTTGGCTTGTAGTAAACTCTCATATCTAGACAGCCGTGACCGTATAGTTGAGACGTATTCTATTTCAATATACGTAGCTGGCTATGTCTGCCCCCGCTCTCCAGTATTCTGGTTCTGGGGCGTGACACACCGTATCCTAGACCTACCCCAGGACCCCCCCATCTACGTGCACAAGCACGAGGCTTTTCGTTGCGTGTGTGGCGCTCAATCGAGCGAGAACGCACGCGTTGTCACGCGGTATCGAGAAATTCCGATACGCGTTCTGTGGACACGACACGGACACGATTTCGAATCTGAGAGTATACGAACACATCACGTGCGTCGAGACCAACGTGTATGCCAAGTTTTGTGAGTTCATTTGGTGTATTTTGCATTTTGGATCGTTGTGTGAAATTAGGTTGTTTCTTTAATTTGATTTTGA
>JANAVB010022999.1:14527183-14557183 GCA_029216955.1 Iris pallida | reverse complement strand
GCAAGAAAATCTGCCAACGCTTAGCCTTTGACTGCCTTTTGTGGGATAAACACCATGTCATAAGGAGTCAAGAGGATTGCCCATGTGGCTAGTCATAAATTTAGTGCCCCTGGCTTGTTCATAAGGACTCTAAGAGGGTTGATCCTGGATACTACATGGATCATCTGTCCGGTCACATAATGTCGTGTCTTCTGGATGGCGAAAAAAGAGGGCGAGATATTCCTTCTTAACAGGATTATACCGGTGCTCGGCTCCAACCATGGTCCTGCTGAGGTAATATATTGCTTGTTCGTGGCCTTCTTTATTCTTTTGGGCTAATAAGGCACCAAGAGAATGATCCATGGCTCGGACGTACAGTAGGAAGGGCTTCCCCACGACTGGGGCTACCAACACAGGAGGGCTGGTGAGGTACTTCTTGATGTCATCGAACGTGCACTGTCATTCTTCGGTCCATTCAAAAGTGACCCCTTCCTTTATTAGTCTATTGAATGGTTGACATTTACTAGAGAGATTTGCTATGAACCTCCTTATATACGCCAATCGCCCCAGTAAACCTCGAAGCTCTCGGAGGTTCTTTGGAGGTGCTATGTCAAGAATTGCTTTGGTCTTCTCCGGGTTGATATGAATTCCTTTTGCTGTGATGATGAAGCCTAAGAACTTGCCACTGGAAATGCCCGGGAAAGACTTGGTTGGATTCATTTTTAACTAATGTGTCCATATTAGATCGAACACCGTCCGTAGATCATCAAGTGGTTGGATTTGTACTTGCTTTTGACGGTGATGTCGTCAACATAATACTCTACCGTCTTCTGGAGATGCTTGCGGAATATGGTACTCATAGCCTTTTGATAGGTAGCTCCTGCGTTCTTTAATCGAAAAGGTATTACTGTGTAGCAATACACCCCCTTCGGAGTTCGGAATGCCGTATTCTTTTCGTCTTCAGGAAGCATCTTGATCTGGTTGTAGCCGGAGAATCCATTCATAAAAGACATACGCTCGAAGCCACAGGTGTTGTCAATCATCACGTCGGTGATCGGAAGGGGGAACTCATCTTTAGGATGGGTCGAATTGAGGTCTTTGAAGTCTATAAAAATTCGTATCTTCCCGTTCTTCTTAGTGACAGGGACGATATTTGTGACCTAATCTGTTTGCTGCTCTTTGTGGATGAAGCAGCTCTCGATGAGTTTGTCGACCTCCTCCTCCATAGCATCTATGATGTTGGGGTAGAATCGACGCTATTGTTGCTTGACCAGTTTGACATGGGACAGGATATTGAGGCGGTGCATATCCACTTGCGGGTTTAGCCTTGGCATATCTTCGTCGCTCCAGACGAAGACGTCGATATACTCACGGATGAGCTATATCAGGGATTGTCTGTCATCTTCTGTTAGACTTTTGCTGATAAAAATGGGCTTAGGTGAGGCTTCATCTCCTAATTCGACCAGGACAACTTCATCTTCCACAAGGGTTCGCGCTGCTCTAAATGCCACTCCTATTGGGATCCTAAGCGCTGTGCCTAGGGTTCGTCTTTGAAGTATTCTAATGCTTGGTCTTCATCCTCGACTGAGGGGTTTAAAGAGACCATGTTGGCGGATAGTATTTCCTTGAAGCCCCGAACGGCTCTGTCATCAGAGTATAGGGTGTCCTCTTGCTCGTAACCCGATGCTGTTAGAAGATTGATCACTTCTACTGCCATATCGGGGGTAGGAATGACGTCATACTGCACCTCTACGGCCGTACTATTCTCAGACTGGAGAGTAACCATGTTGGCCGTGACGATCTTCTCCTCGTAATCCAACGATATGACATTGGCGTTAATGAGGCACTAAATTTGCCCCTTCAACATATAGCAGTCCTGTGTTGAGTGATGGACGTACTGGTGATAATGGAAGTACTTGGGATGGTCCTCCTTTTCCACTTCATCAGAACACTTGGGTACCGGGATGGACAGTTTGCCACTCTTCGTAAGCATCTCGAAGAGTTCCAGCGTATCCTCGTCATAGAAGAAGTAAGTCTCCCTCGGCCTCTACACTTCCACAGATTTGGGGTTCGTAACTACTAAACCTTTAGAGATGTTGACGGTCATGGCTTGCTTGCCTTTTCCGTTTTTAGGTTGTTGTTGTACGAGCGTCTCCCTTGTCTTCAGGCACAGAAAAGTGTAGCCCCAGGAGCTGTACGTCCTGGGCTTTCCTTTGTGCGACATCCGTCTCTGTCATAAAAGGCGTCCACTCCATGCAAGGCATATTGTGCCACAATTTTATAGCGGGCATGCCGGGTGGTAATCTGAGGGCTGTCTGGTGGAAGCGCTCGATGTATGCTCGGACAGGCTCTTTCTCCTACTAGATAATTTCTATGAGGGTCGACATGATCATATCCATGCCTCCTTTGTAGAATCGGTCCATGAATCGAGTCTTCAGGTCTTCAAATGAAGAGATATAGTCGTCTGAAAGACTACCGAACCACTCATAGGCTACCCCTTGTAGGGCTCCTATGAATATGTTGGACAAGAGGACGTCCTCCTTTGGCAGGTGCCCCATTACTGAGGTAAAGTACCTCAAGTATTGTCGGGGAGACCCCTTCCCTTCTTAAGGTGTAAACGTCTACGGATTGGATTTGAGAGGATAGACGATGTTGTCCCACTCGACAGGGTATTGCTGCCGGATCCCCATCTTCCGGAGCGTTGCTTGCTTCTTCTTAGCATCATAACAAGCATACAGCTCCTTTGTGGTATGTTGTATCTCGGCCGGCATTGTGGAGCCTGTAGCCGATGGAGTAGACTATTTTGTTCAATGTAAAAAAGGTTGAACAAACTTTTTGTTTTATTGAACGTATAAGGTATATGTGTACAAAGAAGGAAGTCCTAAATAGGATATTCTAAGTACAGGAAGAAGAGGTTTCTGGAAAAGTGTGACGATGGAGATCGAGCACTGCAGCGGCTCCTTTACTCCGTTGACGATCTGACGACGAGTCAACCTTACTATGGCTCTCTGGTACCTTTTATGGGACTCTGGGGTCACCGATCAAGAGGCTGTTTGGATGAGAAGATCCCTTGAAGATGGATGGTTGGTTGGTTCTTTGGTTGATAGGTTGATGAGGGTTGGATCGTCTGTCGTAGCACTCCCATTGTGCATGAAGGGAAGCTGCATGTAAGCAAGGTCAGTGCGGGCCTGGCAAGGAAGCCTCATATTGCTTCTGCGGGAACGATGCTCGTGTGGCTCCCCCTCCGTGGAACGTACCCCCTGGCTTGGCTTACGCACTGAAGTACCCAGTGGAAGGGAGATTCGACTGGTTGAGGCATCGGAGTGCGAGAGCCAGTCTTGTATAGCTTTTCGTCGGCTGTACGTGCTACTGTCAACACGGGCCTCTGATTTGCCGCAGGTGTTGCACGCTTGTTGCACGAAGCACGAGTCACCTGGAATCTCTTCCTACTACCCCCCCAGCGGGCGAATAGTATTCAGAGTTCGTCGAAGGTTTACATGAAGGGAAAGCAATTATGTCGAAGACATATCTCCTTACCGGCAATAATTTCGTCGTAAGGGGTTGGGCTGGTATGCGTGTAAAACCCCTAAATTTTTACTACAATTTTTTATAAATATGATATTGATTTTGTGCTTCGTATTTGTACGTCGCGTACGAGTTTGCGTTTCGTAAATTTCTCGTTAAGTACGAAATACATATTTTTATAAAATATTTTAATTATATAGATGTAAAATATTTCAAAATAATAGACGATAAATATTTTATATTGCTTGAAGTTGTAAATGCGTCGCACCGAGGATTGCCAAACTTTATTTATATTTAAGAAATGCCATTTTATTTTATGGTACAAGTATAACTAGTAATTTAGAAAAACTGTATTTTATGTAAGTATTATTTTTGTATGCGAGTGTATATATATTTGTATTTTTGAAATTAATTATTATCACTAATATATTATTTCAAAAAAAACGTATATTAAATATGAGTTGATTTAATATGTAATTAATTATGGTGATTTAAGTTGGAAAAAAATATATTAAGTTATTTAAATACAGATTAAATTAGAGGTAAAATCTATCTACATTGGATTATATTTGATTGAGTTACTTTTAAATCAATTTGAATTAAATAGTAGAAAATCCAAGGGAAATTAAAACTCTTCTTAGTCCTTTTCTAGATAAGACTTTTGTAAAGTCCCTAATTTTTCAAAATAAATATTTGTAGAATTTTTAGATTTTTAAATAACTATTTATTAACTTATTATATAATTTGGATTATTTTACATATATTTAGTATAGTGCTCATTAGTGAATTTAGTATAAAAATATATAAAGCTATTTTTCAAGTACATTAAGGATCTAAACTATTTTATATATTTTTCTCAAAATTTTAGGAATTATTTCATAAATTTATTACTTTTTACATGTTACTTATATTGTACACTATTTACATAATATAGAATAAATGTCAAATTAGTATTAAATATTTCAGCTTGTATAAATGAGATTAGATGAAGATTGTTTAAATAAATATTAACTGTATTTATTATCTATAGTAATTTTAAATAATGTTATAGATAATTTAGATAAATATAAACAATATTTTAAATAAATACTAATCCTACTTCTACTAGGAAAACATCTCTATCTATATCCGATCCTAACAAAGCAAACTCCAACTTATTTAAATCAAATCCTATCTAATTTAGGAGATAAATCTGAAATAAATACCTATATAAACCCAATACATCCCCCTTCTATCAGCCATAATTCAAAATTACTTTTAGTCCAATAGAAACTACAAAATTCGTCATTAGAATTCAGCCCCGCTTTTTAGCAGCAAGAGCAACTTGGAACGACGATATCTCCTAGCTCCGAACTCTGTTTCGCCTCCAATTTTTTTAAAAGAAGCGTATCGAGGTAAGCTTTCCAAAAACATATTTTAATAGAAAAAATTTGTTCTGTAGATTTCTGTAAAACTATGTGAGTATTAGATGTCCGAAAAACAAACGTATTTCGATATTTTCGTGATTTCGGGAGATTTCGGGCACGAAAATGCGATCCATTTAGTCTTTCGGAAAGCTGATACAAAAATCTATACCATATCCTAATTTTAGAATTTATTAAATAAACCTAATAGGTACAGTATTAATTATAATTAGATAATAGACTATTTTCAGCATCTGGAGATGTTTGTTTGGACCTTAGTTCCTCGGCAGCCGTTGTTCCACCTACTTTCCTGTCTGATCTTTGCCACTATAGTGCTCAGGACCCAGGCAAGTATACCTTGCTAATTTACTGTCATATTATTTATTTTTCGTATTATTTACTTTGTTTCATATTGTTAGTTTCCTTTGTTATAAATTGCGCGTCCAAGCCACACTTGGGTGCAAGCGACTCTGTTAGTCGTTTAATTTATTTTATGCATGACTTAGTTTTAGCGGACTACCTTCTTGTTGGGGGATATCCTTATATCTCCTTGGGCCGTGACACTCACACTACACGGTTTGAGACATTTTGCTGGGGACATGACTTATGAACTGGCCATCTTTATTGTCGTGTGACGGTAGTTGTTCGTAACTGCTATGACTAGGGTTTTAGAGACTCAAGCAGTTACAAAACTGGATGAGTTATGGACATGACTTAGACAGTGTGGGAAACATTGGGGAAGGACAGTCGCTAGTGCGTATGGGAATCCAAACAGGTAAACTACAGTCTTCGGATGGAACTGTGGCGATTATATTTGCAGATGTCCTCTGATATTTTGGACGTTACAGAAGGATACGGATGACTGGATGCCAGTTATGTACACATAGCCTAAATCCCACCCATACGCATGAAAGTTGTCCTGTAAATTACACAATAGATGGTTAGCATTCCCTTTTGCATATTGGTGTATAGGAGAGTCTTGCATATTATATTTTGACAGTTCATATTAGCTTGTTCTTCCTGTATCTTACTACATCCCTCTGAGGACCTGGTTTTTCCCCAGGTGTTTGTTCATGTCTTCCGCAGGTATCCTAGCCGGGATCGTGGCCTTCACCATTTATTCGAAGATGACGTGACTTGGTTCCTCCTTGCTACTTCCACTTAGCCTTTTATATATCATGTATTTCTTCTTTTTTATTTTTTTTGGTAGTGGATGTGTCTTCACCCAAAATATTGTATCAGAACAATTCATTATATGATATCTTTTGTTCCCTTATTTTATGGATGAGATTAGTTAGTTGTGGTTTACTACATTTTACAGCTTATGTATACATACAAGGCCCCTGTACTTCGTATGTATACAGCTGGCATGTCTACGTACTTAGTCCAAAGTATTTTGGGATTGGGGCATTACAATGCGCTTTCTTTGGCATCGTTTCTTCGTCAGATCAACCACAGAACCACTATCTTCTTTGCCATAATTTCCCGGGACGGGAATCGGGCGAGGGAATAAGGATATAGCAGCTGGGATCTTCTCTGTGGCCTTGACATTGAGGGGGTCCTGAGACACAATTCCCGCCATCATGCTGCTGGCTGCAGTCGCCTTAGGCCTCTAAACACGTCGAGTCTTCTTCGGTTCTACGAACCGCTTTGAAGTCTTCGACTTTTCATCAGAGAGGAGATCTTCAAATCTTGCTAGTCGAAGCGTGCGACCAACATGTCTTGAGAAGCTCCCAGCAAGTTGTCATCAGATTGCGTCACCGCCTTCTCGTTGGAGGAGAAGGTATTCCCCAGCAGAGTCGCTATTTTGTTCGATGTAACAAAAGGTTGAACAAACTTTTTGCTTTATTGAACATATAAGGTATCTGTTTACAAAGAAGGAAGCTCAAAATAGGATATTCTAAGTACAGGAAGAAAAGATTTCTGGGAAAGTGTGACGATGGAGATCGAGAACTACAGCGGCTCTTTTACTCCGTTGACGATCTAACGATGAGTCAACCTTGCTATGGCTCTCTGGCACCTTTTGATGGGACTCTGGGGTCACCGATCAAGAGGTTGTCTGGATAAGAAGATCCCTTAAAGATGGATGGTTGGTTGGTTCTTTGGTTGATAGGTGGATGAGGGTGGTCGACTATTCGTAGATGGAGATCGCTGCTCCCTTGAAGGTTGTCGATTGCCATTGTTCCCTCTCTTTTTCTCCTCATCTTTTCCCCTCTTTTGGTTGAAGAAGAACTCTTTCTATTTTTAGAGAACCGAGCACATATGCGATGTGCATTAGGGTTCCGGATATATGAAAGAATCTACCGTCATTGCACGGTGCGGGCTTCTACGGCATTGATACGTGGCGGACATCGAGATTCCCCTCAAATGAGATCTCTAGTAGTTATAAACATAACCGAAGGAGGTGACACATGGCGCGTGCCGATTTGCTTGCTCGGATACAATCGAGTAAATCTTGGGATTTTATCTTAGATTTGGAGTCTAATTGATCCTCGTCTAAGATTTAAATCAATCTGATATGATATCAATCATGATTTAATCCTAATCTTCTCTGTAAGAGGCGGTTTAAACAAACCAATTAGAGTGGACCCACGCTTCCAGTGCCTCTGGTGAGGACTAAGTGCTGCTGTGCTTCTGTGGCGAGGAGTAGAATGTGCTTTTGGAGACGACGGAACCTCTATGCTTTCAGGCTACGAGTGGACTTGGATTCGAATGACGACGAGACTTATTTGCGTATATAGCAACTTATGAAGCTATTTTTTTGGGCTACCAGAGTCACTGTGCTGTAGGCCACAAGTAGGCTTGTGCTTCAGGTTGGCGAGGTTACTGTACTTTTGGAGTGAAAATTTGACTTGCATTAGTTGCGATGAGAGTTTCCAAGTCTCTTGTAGAGAAGTGACTTAAGATTCTGATCCAGAGCAGATGATTATGCCGTAGGAATAGAGATGGTGTGAGCATATCACCATCCTGCACCTCATGCGAATGCAGGTACGTAGTTACGCCTCTGAATAGTGAAGGCGTTGGCTGGAAAGGAAAGGGTATGACACCCTTGCTCATCTGAGATTTCCACAAGCAGATAGCTGTGCCTCTAGAGTGAAGAGACTGGCTTCTGGAATAAAAGAAGGGGAGGAGAGCCTACCACCATCTTGTTTCTGAGGTTAGCGCAGGCAGGTGGTTGTGCCTTTGGCTCGAAGGCTTTGGCTTCTTCAAAGTGCCAAGTTACTGATATACTTCTGAGAGGCTGCGCCCACAAGAATATCAGAACATGCTTCGATGGAAGTTAATCTTCCAGCATGTATATCGAGAAGAAGGAAGGCTGCGCTTCGATGAAGACTGCATCCCTTGTAGATCCCTCTAGGCTTTTATCAAATCTGTACGAGATCCTTTGTAGAAGAACAAAATTAGTCCCTTATGTATAGTCCTGATGTGTATGTACTAGACTTTGGTAGATATGACAATGAAGGGACTTCTCTCCATATCTTTTGTTTTGTCTTTTTAGCACTGAGCCTGAGTCTTTTACATCTTCTGTGCTGTGGAGAAGGGATGTCATCAGCTGAGATTTTTATGCTTCTACATATATCATGTACAGGAATCAGAAAAACTATTATCTATGTGAGTTAGCACTAGTTTCAACATGTGATCGGCTAAGGAACATGATACGAGATTTGGCCTAGTTAATCATACGTGCGGTATATGATTAACACTGTTCAAGGTTCAAGACTTGATAAAAGGAGGATATTGATCACATATCTAAGCTAATACCCCTGCCCCCGACTAGTATAATAGATCCAACCGTGACACGTTATGGCACGGGATTCTTTGAGAAGGTAGCTTGCCTTTGTAGGAATCATGTCTATACAGTACACAAGGAACAAGGACAAGGCTCGCACAAGATATACTAAGAAATACAAGGAATAACATCTCATGACGGGATCCAGACAAATACCAATCCGTGTGAACAATGTGTCAAAAAAATAAGGCTATCTACACTAAATACAAGAAACATAGACGATAGCATAAAACAAAAATATTATAAGAGAATGTACTCGCCTGAGATCTGGTAGAAAATGTCGATAGTGAATCGAGGCTGAGAGTGAAGTCACAGACCTAAAGATGAGATATACATGAGTTAAATAGGATTTAATAGTGTTAGCCATAATTTTCTAGTGTATGCTATACAATATAGGTCAAATTCAGTCAAACTAAGTCAAACTAGGTCAAACTGAGTCAAACTAAGTCATACTAGGTCAAACTAAGTCAAACTGAGTCAAACTAGGTCAATCTAGGTCAAAGCTTGACCTACAAATGACTTTTGGTCAACTGGTCAACTCTGGTCAACTCCTAATCCAATCTAGGTCAAACTAGGTCGATGGTTGACCTACAGTTGACTTTTGGTCAACTGGTCATCTCTGGTCGACTCCTAGTCCATTCTAGGTGGGATGTTAACTCTACGTTGACTTTCTGTCAAAATAGTCAATCTTGGTCAAACTAGGCCAAGTATCCTATTCCAACCATTACCTACCAAGATATTCCAATCCTAACCATTACCTACCAAGATATCTTAATCCTAACCATTACCTACCAAGATATCCCAATACCTTAGATACTAGGTAATACCCTTACCTTAGTAGTATTCTACCTTAGGCTAGGTAACAATACCTTAGTCTCCAATACCAATACCTTAACACCCAATATCAACCTTAGATATCTAGTATCTATCCATATACCCCAAGCTACTAGATAACTAATACCTTGCATCTATACCTTAGTTCCTAGGTAACCCCTTTACCTTGTAGGTAAATCCAATACCTTGAGGTAAAAGGTAAAAGTAAAGATATCCTAAGATACCACTATAGGTATCTCATGATACCACTATCTATATTCTAAAACACTAATCCTAGTATCCAAGGATACATCAAGATAGGGTACTAACTAACTATACTATCTCTAGACTCTAACATCCTACTAGAAACTCTAACATATAAATATATCGAACTCTAACTCAGCTAACTACTAACATAGACTAAGATACAAGATACTAACTAACTATCTAATTTTCTAACTCTAACATATCATATACTAACTAACTAACTCTATCATATAAACTAACTTATCTAACCATCTAACTCAATATCCTACCAATACCTTAACCTTAGACTATAGGTAATCCCCATTACCTTGTCAATACCTTAGACATTACCTTAGCCTACTAATTTATCCTCTAAGATACTCATTCGTATCTTAGGATACCCACTCATCTACATCCAAAGACACTAACCTAGATACTAGATACTAGTAAGATACTAACCTATATCTTATCCAGGGGCGAACGCACACTAGGGCATGTGTGGTCATCTGACCCAACTGAATTTTGGTGAAGAGTTAAATTAGCTGTCATGAATGTGTTGAATAGAAAGCTCATGGAATGACAAGTAGATATTGCAGAGAGTAAGCAGTAAAACCGTCGCTTGATCTCTCGCTCATGCACGTCTAAGATTCTTTTATATGTTATAAATATTTTTAAGTGCTCTTCTCTTTTCTTTCTCACATACCTACATCATGTACATGATCTTCATTAACTTGATCGAAATTCTTGTGAGATATTCCTAAAATTATTGTGGTTGATCTTTTCAGTGTCCGTCTAGTGTGTCACTTGTGTGAATAAAACACACATCAGGATGTGCATGGTCTATATTTAAAATCTCTTATATTTCAGGATATAATTTTTTTCTTTCTTTCTAAGGTGTCGTGTCTAAAATATGAATACTTTTCCTATAAACCAACAAGAAGATCATCATTTCAGTTCTTTAGTTCACACTTTTTTTGGACTTTTTTTACATTTGAGTTTGACCCTCCTCTTTTAAATTCTTGCGTCTGCCCCTGATCTTACCCCAAGATACCAACTTACATTATCCTAAGATATCTAATACTCTAACATCTAGTATCCCAATCTCTAAGATATTAACTCATCTAGTATCCTAACTCAAGACACTAATATATACCTCTACTAACTAGGACACCTTAAGATACTAACATGTGATTAAAATAACCTTATATTTGATCTATTATATTACATATAGTCTATTCTTTGGTAGACTAACCTAGAAGCTAACCCTAGTTGTGTTTGGACTTGGTTAGGTCATGTAACCCTAGTTAGACTAGAGTTAACCCATGGTTAGTCATTAGACTCAAGTTAACCATAGAATAGATAAGTCATAAGTCATGATTTATGGTTTTGGGATCAATAGAAAATCACATAGCCTTAACTTATGAAACAAAGCCCAAAGCCCATTAGCTATTGCCAAACCCTAACCCTAACTTAGTTGGCCGGCCACACTAGCCTAGGGATTCCCCCTATAAATATTCTCTTCCATTAGGTTAGCCTCCTTTAGGAAGTTCACTTTTGGAAAGAGAGGTATGCTCAATCTTTAGAAATTCATAAAAAATCTAATTTAATTCCTTTTTCCCTCAAACAAATTGCAATAGGTTCTAATTTAGGTATTCTTGCTGTGTGTATATTTTATTTTCAGTTTGTTAGCAACTTGGTGAAGTTTGGGGAGCAAGGAGACACCCCCCTCTTTGGAGCTTTCTTTGGTTTTTGACACCTATAGGTAATTCTTTCAAATCTTATTGAAATTGCTGTAATTATTGCATATGAACCTAGATCTAGGTGTCCCCTAGCTAATCCTAGAAATTCGTGGCATTTCGTGTCCATTTCGTGTCCTAAATAGACACGTATCAGTCCAATATACCTAGTGTTCGATGAAATGCCCCAAAGGGGATTTCGATCTATTTTTAGGAAAGTTTTTGAATAGGATTTTAGGTTTGGATGTTGTTAATTTTTTCTGGTTGACTGAGTATATTTTTGTTTGTGTCGGACACGCAAGAGGACACGAAACCCATGCATTTCTGCACTGTACAGCTCCCCTGCTACTCGGGGGCTGTATCGAACACAATACGACAGTGGATACCCAAGATTGGACACAGCCCTAGGGGTAGACACTGATACGAGGTCCTCAAAGTTTGAGACACTCTTGTGTCGTGTCTGATGAGCACTTGACCCCGCAAGGGGACTCCACTATACTGTGCACGTATGTTAATAGCTTCCGACACGGACCTAGAACCTTGGACACGACACACTAGGACCCAAATCAGGGTAACACGAACCTAGGTGGACACTAGGCGAACCCACAGACACGAGCACGAGATGCGTGTCCCTCTGTGTCGTGAGCACGAGGCTCTGTCCTCGGTGCACGACACTATTGTATCAGTTCAGTGTTTTGGTGTATTTAAATTATTTGGACACGTTTGTGTCACTTAGTTGGACACGAATGACTCCTGGGACACGTACACTAATGGTGTTGCATTACCAACCACTAATTTCACATATTAGTTCATTTTTATTCATCATTTTCTATTTACCCTAAAATCCTGATACCAGTTATATTTTTCAGTATTTCCAGTTTTTAAATTTTGATTTTGGCATCCATTTTGGTTTAGTTTAATACAGTTAATTGCATGTTTAAGTCCCTAATGCTATTTTCCTATATGTAATCTACATATATGCCAATTTTGGGGTAGTTTAATTCATTGAGTTTTGGTTTCGAAAATGGGAATGGAATGTGTTGGACAGTTTTTTTCAAAATCTGAAATATGTTAAAACCTGAGATTGTGGTCTGCACAGTCCCCTTATTCCCAGTTTTGGTTTTACTTTGGTATTAGGACTTGACAGTCCACATTTTTCCAGTTTTGAGTATTGAATGATTGAACTATAACCAATAGAAATGAACACTGATATTACACATGGTTCCTGCAACATTTGGTTCCCTGTTTTACTGTACACAGGTTTCAGCCCCCAACACACACACACTAAACTGTCCTATTGACTCCTCTCTAACACTGATTTGACCTGAACACTGAACACAAATTCACATAATCCCTGTCATACTGTTTTCCCTCACATAGCTCACACTCATGCACACACACACACACACTCAATAACACACACATGGTTTCCCCTTTAGACACACACACATCTCATAGTTTCCCCGCTCTATATATATATAATCTTTATATATGTATATCGTTAATGATAAATGAATGCAAGTTCTATGTATGTAATGTATATATATAAAGTATATTATGTAGGTATCCTATATATTATAATATGTGTGTGTACTATTATATATGTAATATATATACGTATGTGTGGTATACATATAGGTAGCCTATATGTATATATATATATAAATATAAGTATGTATTATGTGATTTCCATGTGTAGGCCAAGATGCAATATAGGTTGTGTGATGTTGGTTTTGACTTTATGTTGTATAGGTTGTATGGACTTGGTATACTAGCATAGGCTAGTTTAGCCTTGATTAGACTAATTTAGACTTGTTGGACCTAGTTTGACCATAGTTGACCTAGTTTGACTTCTAGGGTTGACCAGAGTTGACCAAGAGTTGACTTTGCTCAAGATTGACCTAGATTTATTTAGAATGCATTGTAGTACATCTTATTACCATTCTGGACATGTTATGACTTGTGCTGTTCTAAATAAGAGCCAGACACCACTCCTCGGATAGTACTTTTATCTTGGACACTCAGATACCAGGCTTGTACATTCTCTGATCATTTCATATCCTGTTTAGAATTATTTTCCTGTTTAAATTACTTTACTTGATACTGTCACGTTGGTCACACAGATTAGTACTATATGGATCCCTTCTTGAGATGTTATCCCCTCAGGGAGCATCGGATACTACATGTTCTGTGCGTTTCACTTATATGGTGTATCACTATGCTTCACGGTTCATTGATCACTTGTGACATGTGCTCTCATGATCACAGAGTCTTCCTTGAATCACCCATTTATGGGCATTCCTAGAATCACCCATTTTTGGGCTTACCATGTATCACCCCTTGTGGGCCATTACATGGAATCGTAACATAACCTGGCTGGATCCTTGTGTATTGATTGGGGGTACGGGGGAGTAGAAGTAGACATGTAAATAACATCCAAGTAGTATCTCATATGATCACCTCCGTAGTGTCTCATCAGAATCTCTTATGCCATTCACATGTTTATATTGTACTCTGACTCACTAGCCACTGATAGTTCTCTATTTATAGTATATATATTTCCATTACAGCTTTCTCTGTTTATGTTCCGTACTTTCTTTCAGTTCCTGTATCTTACTTTACTGCATGATTATATTTTCTAACCTGCTATGATCTGTTGAGATGTATTGTGCTCGCTCCTGTCCTGACTGGACCTGTTGAAAATATTACAGAGGACGAGGAGGAGGCCTATGTGGATACCTACTACGGGGCAGCTCTAGATGACACCAGTGATCCAGATTTTCAACCGGATCCATTAGCTATAGAGACTGAGGCTCCCTAGTCTAGGTTTTACTATTACTGTCATTTGGGATATGGATTGTATATATTCTTTCATATTCAGTAGTTGAGACTTGTATTTCTGGATGTTTGCAGAGATGTTATCTTAGACACTTAGACTCTTCTGATCTTCTGTACTTTATTTTGAGTTTTATATCATATCGTACTTCTTCTTCCTTAGTTGTGATTGAGTTTATATTCTGCTATGTCACCCCCATTCGGGGATTATAAACTGTTTAGCATTACATTGTTAGATGTTGTGACCAAGGACAGCGTTCTACCGCCATCACTGCGGTGTAGGCTGGACGTACCCACTTCTCGTACCCTTACTCTAGGGTGCTATTTACAGAGGACGAGGATGAGGCTGGTGTTGATACTTTCTATGGGATAGCCCTAGACTAGTTTAGTTAGGCTTTATCTTACTTACGTTGTCTTGGGACTAGTTTAGATAGGCTTTATTTCTGTCATTGAGATCTGGATTGTATATTTCTTCCATACTCTGTAGTTGAGACTTTTATTTCTGGATGTTTGCTGAGATGTTATCTTAGACACTTAGACTCTTCTGATCTCTGTATTTCATTGAGTTCTATATCATATCGTGCTTCTTCTTCCTTAGTTGTGATTGGGTTTACATTCTGCTATGTTACCCCCATTCGGGGAGTATAAACTGCTTAGCATTATATTGTTAGATGTTGTGACCTAGGACAGCTTTCTACGGTCGACACTGGGCGTTGGCTGGACGTACCCACTTCTCGTGCCCTTACTCTAGGGTGCGGGTCGTGACACATTTTTAGTGGTGGCCCATGCAGGTCGAGTTTGTGTAGTGGTATTCGAACTAGAGTATCACTACAACCTGCAGTAGGATTAGGATATTTTGAAGGTACTCAATCACATTAGGAAAAACTCTTAATCAGATTCCTTTTATCTAAATTGTTGATTATTGACTTCCCTTGAATATAAACTGTCCTCCTTTAAATTTTTGCTTCATTCTTAGAAGTTACTTCTTGTTTTGATCTGTCTTCATTATGGTTATGGAGACACGATCTCATCACTCCAGTTCGAGGATACTATCGAGAGGCTGGTCACCTATCGTCATGTTCATCAGGACCTCGAGACCGCAGCTCCTGTTGTGCCGACTCAAGTTGGCGTATCTGCTACATTGGAGGTGCACCTCTGTCTGTACAGAGACTTTTTCCCGTCATTTTTGATTTCTCTCAGCAGCAGCAGTTCATGCAGCATCAGCAGCAGACCAGGGGAAACCAGCAGGGGCGAGCTATCGTCAGGACAGTCGAGGATGCACAGACCATTGGAGATCTTGCTGCAAGTTCCGTTCTTCTCTATTCTATTCCCGCAATTGTCTCTTATAACTATCTTGAAATTCGATTCCATCTGTTCCTTATTGATTGATTAATTTTTTCATGTTGCTCTTTTATTATGTTTGTTTTTCTTCTGAGAAAATCATATGGGCTAGGTCACCTCAGTTATGGGATCTAGAATCTTCGATAGTCGTATTAGTTGGCATAGTGAGGACATGTAGTCAGATTTTGGATGTATTTCTCGGGTATAAGAATTTAAGATTTTCGTCGTCGCATGCGGCAATACGGAAATTTTAAATACCATGAACCTAGAGGTATGTGCCTTAGTCAAGGACTCTGTGATTATCGTAGCTATGCTTACTAGTATGACGAGTATTTAGAGTACCATGATTCTGGATAGACGCATATGATTATCAGATTGTACCTTAAATGCTCTTGAACAAGTTTTTTCTACTTTTGTTCAGTCTTTCAAAAAAAATTGTTTTGTTTGTTTTGTTTCTCATTATTTAACTTAGGAGTAGCTTTAGCTGTATTATAAACCTTTGTGTAACTTTTTGCTATAAAATTTCTTTATAATATAATGAAACGATAATTTTTGCTAAGACCTTATTTTGGATTTGATATTATAGTTCTGGTTTCAAAATGGTTCCCTCTTTTAAACAGAAAAATAGAACAGATTCTATTATCATTCTCTTCCTGCCAATATTTTATTACCATCATTCTTTGTCTTATATAACTGTCCTGATTACATCAATTCTCTGTCTCGTATCTAATTCTGTCAGCTATACCTTGAAACCCTTGAATCTATATATCATTTTGCCTGAGACATGTTGAGGAAATAACGTAAATTATCTAGTTCGAAAATGACGTAATTGGTTATCATATGATGATTTTGTAGGAATCAGAATGTTGGATGTCAAATATAAAAAATTCAAGATGGAGATGTGGTAAAGGTTTAGAATGGAATCGAGAGATAAATGTTATCAATTTAAAAAACAATCGCAGAAAATTTTGGTTATGAGTAATTCATGGATGTATTTCAAAAAAAACTAATGAGGATATCAGAGGTCAACCTAGTTTTGAGAACTTAGAAAATCTTGGTTATTGATTCTTGGGAACTTTTACTCTAAGGCTATGTAGAAATTTAGAAACGGAAAGGAGAATTTAATTGTATTCAATAATTATGCGAAATTGAACTAGATATTGTGAGAGGGTGACTAGAGACAGAGAGAACACAAGAATTTGAAGTTATAGGAATTATTTTAGATGATTGAGGAAAAATTATAAAATTTAAAAAGGATAATATTGAAGGTGAACGTTGAAGAAATATGAAGGTTGATTTATAAATAAGAATAAATTTTATATGACATAGTGGTATTGGAGTTGATTAAATACGAGACTTGATTTAAACAAGTTCAAGGATTTCATAAACTGGATTTAGAGGTTTCGGATCTAATTTAGAACGAGGTGAAAGAATTTAGAAATTTGATTAAATGAATAAGTGTTGATACCTAAATAAGAGGGGTATGCTTCGTGGGAAATGTTTTAGAAGTTTAGAATTTTGTCTATGGTGATCATGGTAAAGGTTTAGATGACTGAAGGTTATAAAATTTTTGATGATAGTCATATAAAGGTTGATTTTTATATTGGGACTTGTGAGATAAAAATATGATTGACAAATGATAAACTTGATAGTATTAGAGAGAGATGATTAACTTGACTTCTTATGAAATCTTTCCTTGTTTTCCCTAAAAGGTTTTTAATATCATTGAATCCTAGCTCCCTTAATCACGACCAATCAACCTTGATCATCCTTTCTTATCATATTAATGTCTTGGGTTCGTACTCAATTAAATCAAATTTAAATATGACCTGAACCTCCATCCTTGTATGTTCGAGCTCAGACTTCGATGACCTTGTCCTCTATATTGCCCAAATCTTGATTTCCCAGAATTTAAATATGATTGGATTTCAATGCTATTGACAACTGTCCTTTGAACTTTTGATTTTGATTTTTCTTTAAATAGTACCCCCTTTATAGATAATTGGTAGTTATCTTGTTTTATTTTTTTGATAAATACCAGTTTTTATATAGAATTGTAGACTGCCTTACAGTTTTGATGATTTGTTATTTCTGTATCTTTTTCAGTTTAACACCCCTGATTGCTTGTATGTTTTGATACCCTATGACCGTTTTGGTTTAGCATGACTTGTATACCTAGATAAGACTTTCACTACCACCGTATGCCATGACCCTGTATGTCGTCCTTTTAAATCGTATGATTTGTTTAAGTTCTGAGACTTTGATTGTGGGGGTTTGACCTAGAAGGAGTATGAACATTTTAATTTCGAGGACAAAATTTTTATAGGGTGGGTAGGATTGTAACACCCAGTTTTCTAGATGAGGGTAATTTTGAAATTTTGTAATTATATTATTATTTATTGATATTCATTTCACATTATGATTTTTGGTGATTTTTATCATTTTAAAACTATTTAAAATCATGACTTATGATTTTGGTGTCCTGCCAGTGAAACCCTAGAGACTGCATGACCTAGAGCCTAACCATGTCAATAGGATCATTTAATTATCATTTTAGTCTAGGGGTAATTTGGACATTTTGACTTAATTGAATTATGTGATGATTTATTGAATTGGTGATTCCTAGTTTGGGCTTTGACTTATAGAGACTTGTAGACTAGCCTAGAAGCTAACCCTAGTCATGGTGACCCTAGTCTAACTTACGTTAACCTACTTTTAGTCATTAGAAACTAATTTTGGAATAAGAGGATTAGTTTAAGTGAAATTATTTCATGGTTTGTGGTTTAATAAAATGACTTGTAATTTTAGGACTTAATGACTTGTGACTTGGCCCATGGCCCATAACTAGAAGCCCTAACCCTAACCAAACCCTAAGTGACCAGCTACATAGGGATCCCCACCCTATATAAACACTTATTCATTAGTTCTTGCCTCTTTTATTTCATTTCAACACATATGAAAAGAAAGGTTTGTCCATTCTTCCCCAATCCATAGATTTCTTATTTTAAATCTTTTTAACTCTAGTTTCTTGCATTAGAACCTAATACGTTGTGGGGTTTAATCCCAGCTTTGGGACAATTTGGGAGCTTTTGGCTAGCAAGGAGGAATCCCCCATTTGGAGCTTTTTCATGCTTTTTGCACCTATAGGTAAAATTCCACAAATTGTATTAATATTTTTGTTTTCATTGCATTTAGGGCTAGATCTAGGAGTCCCCTAGCTGTCCCTGAAGTTTGGGTCGATTTCGTGTCCGTATCGGACACGTGTCTATGTGTATTACTAAGTGTTTGATGAATTGCTTGAATGGATTAAAACATTGTAATTTCGAAAACTAATTTCATGGATTTATAGCCCTATATATGGGGATTAATTTTGCATGTGACTGAGTCGATTTCTGCTTATTTTTTGTGTCTAAAATTGGACATGAGCACGTGCACGAGGCCACGGTTCACTGTCCTGCTACCTCGTGTCCAGTTCTTACTGGACACGACACAAGACACAACCATTTTTGGTCAGCACCTTGGGGCAATGTCTGACGTGCCACCCACAAATTTTCAGAGGGTCTCGTGTCGTATCGGACATGCAATCGCGTGAGCACGCTATTTGCACTGCACTGCACGAGCGTGCAAGTGATGACCGATACGAGCTTCGTGTCCTTCGTGGACACGTCGTGATGGGGTTTCAGGGACACGACTGTGTAGCCCTACTATGGGCGAACACAGGGACACAGGCACGAGGACACTGGTGTCGTGTGTCGGGTGCACGAGCCTGTGACACGCCCGTACGATGCTGTGTTCAGTGACTTCACTGATACATATACTTTTCTGTTTAGGACACTTCGTGTCCTAATTTTTTGACACGAAAGGACACATGGACACCCACCATATGTGCACGACACATCACCTACCACGAATTGGATGTAAATTGTATTTTTCAAATTCGAATTTGGGGTTTTTCTATATTCACTGATGCGTGCTCCCTGTTTTGAGTTTTCTGAAATTAGATTCTAATTTAAACTGAATTTTAATGTTATAAGTACCATATTCATTCAATAAACATGTACTAGATTACTGCAATGTATGGTTTATGATTAGTGTTAGGTTTTGGTTTTCGAATTTGATTTTTGGATGTTGAATTGATACATGTGTTAACTGTGGTATTTCACTGAATTTCCTGAATTTGCACAGGACATAAATACCTGAGATTAGTTAGGAAATTAAAATCTGAAATGTTGAAACTAATTTTCAGTTGAATGAAAACCTGGGATGAAATCAGTGTGGAGTGAGTGAGATTCACTGTTAAATGTTGAATGAGGTTCACATGTGAATGATAGGTTTTGATTAAATGTGTTAACTGATATTGAATGATTGAATCACTGTTAGAATTGAAACTAAAATTTCATGTGATGAGTTGAGTTTGATTCATAGATTAAATGTGATACCTGAAACCTGAGAGTGAGGACTGGGAATTGGGTTTTGGTATAAGTGATATCTGAGAATTAGATGAAAACTGAATATGAGTATGTTTTGTAATACATGTTCTATGGGTTAAAATTGAAATTGATTTGGAATATATGTTAAAAATAAATGAGGATTTGGAAATGAAAACTGAAACTGGGATTTAAAATCAGTGTTTACACTGACTTCTTACCATGCCACATATGACACTAAACACAGCCTCCTATCTAAACACACCCTATATCACACAAAATCTGATTTCAGTCACACACACACACCCCCTACACACACTACACATTATTGTACAACCTGGACAGTGACACTTGCACACTGTTTTGGGTTGAATTTCATGGTGTTCCACATGAGAAATACGGCCTTCACCCTTTAACACCACTGCCTAAAACTGAGAACCATGTGCTCTCCTAACACACACACACAAAACTTCTCACATGAGTCACCCACATATATCCTATTTCACACACAACACACACAGAGCCACACATCCACACACACACACAGGTGCACTCTACACACATTCACTCACACACTCTCATGTATGCCTACACTCACCCATGTGACACATGACACACACATATGCTAGGTAAAGGGTACATGGTAATGTTGTGTATTGATTGGGGTTCCAGTTTACATAAGGGTTCTCACCTTGTATGTGACACTTTGCACTTGGTATATATATATGGGTGATACTATAGAGTTTATGTTGTGAGGCTATGTTATATATATATATATATATATATATATATATATATATATATATATATATATATATATATTATTATATATATATATATATATATATATATATATATATATATATAATATATATATATATTATATTATATGATATAGTACTATATGGTTCATTGGTTATATATGCCTAGGACCATTGATAGATAGATATATATGAATATACATGAATTTCATGATTGATAGCTTATATAGCTAATGTAAATATGCTTATGATGTGTGACTTGTGTTTGGCTTGTATAGCCTTGGTTAAGACCTAGTTAGACTGGCATAGGCTAATTTGACTAGTTTAGACTTGGTTAGACCTAGTTGACCAAGTTTGACTTCTAGGGTTGACCAGAGTTGACCAAGAGTTGACTTTGGTCTAGATTGACCTAGATTCATTTAGAATGCATTGAATTGCATCTTGTTATCATTGTAGACTTGTTGTGACTTGTGCTGTTCTAAATAGGAGCCAGCCACCACTCCTCAGATAGTATATTTCATCCAGACACTCAGATACCAGGTGAGTACATTCTCTGATCATTTAATATCCTGTTTAGAATTATTTTCCTGCTTTAAATTACTTTACTTGATACTGTCACGTTGGTCACACGGATTAGTACTATATGAATTCCTTCTTGAGATGTTATCCCCTCAGGGAGCATCGGATACTACATGTTCTGTGCGTTTCACTTACGTGGTGTATCACTATGCTTCATGGTTTATTGATCACTTGTGACATGTACTCTCATGATCACAGAGTCTCCTTGAATCTCCCATTTATGGGCATTCCCAGAATCACCCATTTATGGGCCTACCATGTATCACCCCTTGTGGGCTATTGCATGGAATCATAACATAACCTGGCTAGATCCTTGTGTATTGATTGGGGGTACGGGGGAGTAGAAGTAGACATGTGAATAATATCCAAGTAGTATCTCATCTGATCACCTCCGTAGTGTCTCATCAGAATCTCCTATGCCATTCACATGTTTATATTGTACTATGACTCACTATCCACTGTTAGTTCTTTACTTATAGTAGATATTTCTATTACAGTTCTCTCTCTGTTTACATTCTGTACTTTCTTCAGTTCCTGTATCTTACTTTACTGCATGATTATATTTTCTAACCTGTTATGAACTGTTCAGATGTATTGTGCTCGCTCCGTCCTGATTGGGTACCGTTGACTGTTTACAGAGGACAAGGATGAGACTGGTGCTGATACTTTCTATGGGACAGCCCTAGACGACACTTGTTAGCTGGACTCTCAGGAGGACCCAGCTCTAGCTGATGACATTACCCCTACTGCCTAGACTAGTTTAGTTAGGCTTTATCTTACTTATGTTATCTTGGGACTAGTTTAGTTAGGCTTTATTTCTGTCATTGAGATCTGGATTGTATATTTCTTCCATACTCTGTAGTTGAGACTTTGTATTTCTGGATGTTTGCTGAGATGTTATCTTAGACACTTTGACTCTTCTGATCATATGTATTTCATTGAGTTCTATATCATATCGTGCTTCTTCTTCCTTAGTTGTGATTGGGTTTACATTCTGCTATGTCACCCCCATTCGGGGAGTATAAACTTCTTAGCATTATATTGTTAGATGTTGTGACCTAGGACAGCGTTCTACCACCGATACTGCGACGTAGGCTGGACGTACCCACTTCTCGTGCCCTTACTCTAGGGTGTGGGTCGTGACACACCTTAAGATACTAACATGTAGGACACTAACATATACATCTAACTAATTAACACTAACTCACAACATACACACACACTCAAACACAAAGGGGTTGTTGCTGCTTACTGCTTCTGCAAGCTGCTGCTGCTGCTTCTACAAGCTGCTGCTGCTACTGCTTATGCAAGCTAGTGCTGCTGCTGCTTCTTCGGCAAGTTGTTGTTTCTGCTTCTACAAGATGCTGTTGCTTCTGCAAGCTTCTGCAAGCTACTGCTGCTGCTTATTGGCAGCACAAGCCCCCCTCCACTTCTCTTCTTTTCTCACTCTTTTCTAATTCTCTCTAACTCTCTCACTCACAACACACACAAACAAGCACACACTCTCTCAAACACTCTTCCCTCTCCACAAACACACATACAACACAAACACTCTCTTCTATCACTCACTTCTCACAAGCACATACAAACTCTCACATATATATATACACACAATCTCATCTCTTCCCTCTCCTCACACAAACACTAATACTAAACCACAACACAACCAAGCCACTTACAAACACACACACAACTCACAACTCCCCTCAAGCACACTCACACACATGCACTTCTCCCCTCTCCTCAAACACACACACACAACACATATATATAAACATCTAACATAACAAACCACAACCACACTCTAACATATATATATATATATATGGACTAATTTGGGTTATATATATATATACATATAAAATATATATATATAACCCAAATTAGTCCATACATGTAAATATATACCAAATTGGTATCTCTACTTATAAACATGGCTTGTAGGCCAAATATACAAGATACATACATAGGTATCTATATGAAAACATAATGGGACATCCTAACCATGGCTAATCTGTTCTCTAACATGTATAAACTAAAATGAGAAGTCTAAATAGCCCATTGGGCATAAACACAAACACTTGGTGGGCCACCTCGGAATTTCTCCATGGATGTAACCAAACCACTCCTAATTTCCTATTGAGGACTCAAAAGAGCCTCTAAATCAATCCTAAGGGTGGTTCATGCATGGGGGTGGTTCCTATGGATTCAAAACTAACAAATATGTAAAGGAAAGATGAAATAGAGAGGGTTTAAAGAGAGATACCTATTGGGAGTAGTTTTCCAATGAACAACCCAAAGGACACGAATCTGACACGGACTCCTCTAGCATATGGACTCCCCTCCTTGCTCTTGGCTCCACAATTCTTGTAGACTCCTTCTCCTTGCAAGAATGAGAGGATTTGGTGGAAGAATAAGTAGATTTGAGGAAGAAAACAAATGGGTTTGCTCTCAAATTGGCAAAGAACACCAAATGGAAGATGATGGAGGCTACTATGAAAAATGAATGATGGAGGCCTCCCCCCTCTCTTGGCTACCATGTGAACCCTATTTGGGTCAATAGAAAATGTCCAAGTTGCCCCTATTGGTTCCCCTTTGGTTAATTTAAGTCATGAAAGGAATTGTGGTCAAATAGGTCAAAGTTCTAAACTCTAAATGACTAAACTTGTCATATGGGATTAGTCTAAATATACTAGCCTAATGAGTCAAGTTTGTGGGACATGCCTAGCTTATCTTTGGGCTCCGACTAGAGTCTAAGCTACCCGGACCACTAACACAAGTCAAAACTATACGAAACTAAAACTCGACTAAACTAATCCCCAAAATACAATATTAATAAATAAATATTCACAAAATATTAGAATATAAAATTCATAAAATTACCTCCATTTTTGAAAATAAACAGTTACAGTATGTAACACCATGTTACAAGAAGTGGCGATTGGAGGAAACTCAGTTTACATAAGTGAGTAGCTGGTTGGAATCGAGATAGAAGACCTTATGGTAGCATAAGTTAGACCAAGAAGTTTAGCTAGTCTCATCCTTCGAAAAACTTGATAGATAGCCTATCGACATGAGTCGGTATCCGCCATCTTCAGACGGATTGATCATTTAAAGTCCAAGATCGTTCAAGTAACTAGAAGTATAGTCCACCATCGACCTATTCGACCAACTAACAGGAGAAATTTTTTTATTTCTAAGGTTGACTTGAGATAGGGATACCATCAGGAGAAGGCACAAAGAGAAGATATTCCAAGGACATTATTCAGGACCCACTACAACCATTATAAATTTTGACAATGTCTTTTGACTGTAAAATGCATCTAATGTATTTATGAGTTGGCTGAATATAGTGTTTCCTTAGTAGCTAGAACAATTATGGTAGTTTGCTTATATTTTGTCGTAGGATAGAAGCTATATTGGTAGTATATTTCATAGGAGGGTGATTATCTAATGATATATATAACTATCTACTAGAAAGACCGACTAGAACAGAGAGGCATTACACTTTTTTAGGAGTTTCAGTTTAGTAGGAAGTCCTTTTTAACTAATGGACATATATTGCTACCCCTGCCAAAACAGATATGGTGAACTCGAGGTTTTATATATCCATAGAGACTTATTAGGAGAATAAGAATATAATATTTTTGGATGACTAGAAATTTGATATTTGAGGATATCTTTACTTTACAGATACGTATAAGAAGCCACTTGTGACTTCTGTAAGAAGCCAGGTCACATATGGAGTGAGTGCAGGAAGAGGCTAAGCAAGTGCCTACTCTGTGGTTCATCAGAGCATCAGTTGAGGGAATGTCCTGAGACTTTCGGGCGTAAGGGACAGGAAGCAGGAACCAAGGCTCCAGTGGAGCAGTAGAGGGGGACCCTTACCGACTTAGCAGCAGAAGTTTGTTCAACACCAGCAGCAGACTAGAGGGGGCCAGTAGGGGCGAACTTTCGCCATTACAGCGGAGGATACCGAGGCAGCAGGCGATCTGATAGCAGGTTCTGTTCTTATCGTCTTTTTTCCCGTATTCACATTATTTGATAAGGGTGCTTTCCATAGCTTCGTATCGGTATCTTTTGCCATTAGACACCAGCTTTCTTCTGAACCTTTGCCTAGGACTTGTAAGATCACGACTGGGGTGGTATTATCCTCGTCAGTGATGTTTGCAAGGATCGAAGAGTAGTTTTAGGAGGCCGAGAACAGGATGTGAGTCTTCTCGTGATGCCATTACCGAACTACGATATTGTACTCGGTATGGATTGGTTGAGCAGGCACCATACCAGTATAGATTGCCACAGGGGGAGAGTTCTTTTCAGCATGCCAGGAGAGCCAGAGTTCGAGTTCACCAGGCGGGAGTCAGAGCAGAGCAGCGGAGTTTTCTGCGAAGTTTTAATAGAGGAGCAGAGCGTGCCACATCCACTGATAGCTGAGTTTATGGAGTGTTTCCGGAGGAGTTGCCAAGGTTGCCTCCGAATAGGGATGTGGAGTTCTCTATAGACTTGATACCCGGCGCAGAGCCGATATCTCAACATGTCTATAGAGTGAACAACAGTGAGCTTGTGGAGTTGAAGAAGGAGGTGGATGAGTTACAGGACAAGGGCTTCATCCGATCGAGTTCTTCACCGTGGGGTGCGCCAGTACTCTTTGTACCGAAGAAGGATGGGTCGGTACGGATGTGTATCGACTACAGGCACTCAACAGCCTCACGATCAAGAACAAGTACCCGCTGCCGAGGATCGATGCCCTGTTCGATCAGCTGAGCGGAGTGAAGGTATTTCTAAGATTGATCTGAGGTCAGGCTATCATCAGGTGAAGGTAAAGAAGGAAGATATTCCGAAGACAGCTTTCAGGACTCGGTATGGCCAGTTTGAGTTCATGGTGATGCCGTTTGGGTTAACTAACGCCCCGGCGGTGTTCATGAACTTGATGAACAAGGTGTTCCACCAGTACTTAGACAAGTTCGTGGTGGTATTCATCGATGACATTTTGGTGTATTCGAAGACCCCAGAGGAGCATTTAAGAATGGTTCTGGAGACTCTCAGGAAGGAGCAGCTTTACGGCAAGCTCTCGAAGTGTGAGTTCTTCTTAGATCGAGTTGATTTCTTAGGTCATGTGGTGACCGGAGATGGGATCTCAGTCGACCCAAAGAAGATCAAAGCAGTTGAGGCATGGGTAGCACCGAGTTCAGTCACAGAGATCAGGAGATTTCTGGGATTTGTAGGATACTACCTGAGGTTTGTTCAGGATTTCTCCCGAATTGCAGAGCCATTGACTAGGCTGACCCGGAAGGACGCAGTGTTTGTCTGGTCAGAGGAGTGTCAGGTTGCTTTTGATGAGCTGAAGAAGTGACTGACGACAGCCCCGATTTGACGTTACCATCGGGATCAGACGGGTTCACTATCTACAGTGACGCCTCAGGAAAAAGTTTGGGTTGTGTTTTGCAACAGCATGGAAAGGTGATTGCCTATGCATCCAGGCAGTTACGTCCGCATGAGAAAAACTACCCTACCTATGATTTGGAGTTAGCGGCGGTTATCTTTGCTGTGAAACTGTGGAAGCACTATCTATACGGAGAGCGTGTGGAGATCTTCACAGACCACAAGAGCTTGAAGTATATATTTACACAGAAAGAGCTCAACATGAGACAGCACAGATGGTTGGAGTTGATAAAGGACTTCGACATTTCATTGCAGTACCATCCAGAAAAGGCCAACGTGGTTGCCGATGCCTTGAGTAGGTATCCGGTAGCTATGTGCTTGACGATGGATCGTCATCTATTAACAGATTTGGAGAGTTTGGAGATCGAAGTGATTGTACCAGGAGTTCAGATGCAGATGTGGGGCCTTTAGATTCAGTCAGACTTGATAGAGAGGATCAAGTCAGCTCAGTTCGACGATATTACCCTGTGGTGTATCCGAGAGCAGGTTCGAGCAGGATTGGCAGATGTGGAGTTCATCATTACGGAGGACGGCACATTAAGGCACGGTTCCAGACTGTGTGTGCCTAGCGGAGAGCTTCGAGAGCAGGTTATGCAGGAGGCCCATCGCTCTCAGTACACCATGCATCCAGGTGCCAACAAAATGTATAGGAATTTGAAGGAGCCTGTATGGTGGTATGGGATGAAGCAGGAGGTAGCACGCTTCGTAGCCAGGTGTCTAGTCTGTCAGCAGGTTAAGGCAGAGAGATAAAGGCCAGGAGGACTGTTGCAGCCATTACCTATTCTGGAGTGGAAGTGGGAGCACACATCACAATGGATTTTGTTTCTGGGTTGCCGATTCATCAGGAGGTAAAGACACAATTTGGTCATTGTGGAGGTTGACCAAATCGGCCCAACTTTTTGCCATTCAAAGTAGGGACGTCTACTGAGAAGCTAGCAGAGTTGATATGCGGCATATTGTCAGGATATACGGAGTTCCGGTGAGCATTGTCTCGGATCGGGATAGTCGCTTTACTTCCCATTTCTGGCAGAGTCTGCAGACTAGTTTGGGCACTCAGCTCAAATTCAGTACTGCATACCACCCTCAGACGGACGGACAGTTAGAGAGGACTATTCAGACTCGTGAGGACATGCTGCGGACTTGTGTTCTGGATTTTGGAGGATCATGCTGGCCTTTAAGCTTTTTGACTTGGGCCCATTTTTACTTGAGAAAGAGTTGGCCCAAGTGAAACCATAACCCCTAGAGACCTAGTCTTGGCCGCCCAAACAGCAGTAACCCCCTCCCCTTGCATTCATTTGTGAAGTTTTGAGCCTCCACAAGGAAATCCTAATAATCTCTCTCTAAAACACCTATTTTCTTCATCCGGAGTCCATTTCTTCCCAAACGAACTCCGTTGTGCTCTTCGAGGAGAGGGGATCTGCTGGAGCATTTCTAGCATAGAGGCGGAGGCTTTTGTTGGAGAAAAATTGGCCGACACGACAACCGAGGAGCCCCGTTTATTGAGTTTTTGACACTCAATAGGTAAACCCTAATCTACCATTGTAAATTTGGAATTTCTTTCATTTTTTGCTCCATATAGGTGCCTAGACTTGCCCACAAAATTTGGTGGGATTTTGATTCGTTTGATGGCGGTATCGGACACGTGTCGGTCCTTTACGGCACGTATTGGACGAAACGCCACTTAGGATAGAAAGTGTTGTTTTTTGATTATGTCTTCATGGATGTTTAGATAATATTATTTTGATAAACGTTTGTGATACGGATTTGGTTTTGACAACGTATCAGCGGCGTTTCGGGCAATGGACGCAGTGCAGGATCTAGTGCGTGCCCTGCTGTCCGTGGGTGTTTCTCGATGCACAGGCCGTATTTTTGTGTGAAATTTCTTGAGCACGTGGGGACAACCTCTTCCCCCATGCTCATAAATTTCACGTGTTGAGTGAGCGTAGAGAAATTACGCGTGCATCGCTCAGCCACTGTGCATTCAGCCTGTTATTTTTGTCATTGAAACGGACTTCGTGCGCGCATACGACACAGCGAAGACCCGTTCCAGGACCTGGGACATGTCGACCTATACTAGACTACCCGTAGGGAGAATCCTGAGTCACGGCGTGGCCGACGAACGAGTACGAGGCCAGAACCGCGCGTACGAGGGCGCGCGGGAGCTCACGTGCAGCAGGCCGCGCGGGTACGGGGGCTGCGTGCGCCATTCGGCACAGCATGTCGCTGTGTCACCGTGTCCTAGACCTACCCAGGACCCCCCATCTACGTGCACAAGCACGAGGCTTTTCGTTGCGTGTGCGCGCGCTCAATCGAGCGAGAACGCACGCGTTGTCAAGCGGTATCGAGAAATTCCGATACGCGTTCTGTGGACACGACACGAACACGATTTCGAATCTGAGAGTATACGAACGCAGCAAGTGGGTCGAGACCAACGTGTATGCCGAGTTTCGCGAGTTCGTTGGTGTATTTTGTTTGGATCGTTGTGTAAAATTAGGTTGTTTCTTAATTTTGATTTTGAGTTGAAGTGTGATATTTTGTTTTCCAGCCTCTTAGCTTAAATTCTGAGTTTTTAATATGTATATGAGGTTTCGTTTATGTGGGAACCAACTTTTGGTTTGTTTCACAATTTTCCATCACTTATGCATATATATATATATATATATATATATATATATATATATATCTATATATATATATATATATATATATATATATATTTTTTATATCTATATATATATTATTTTTTTTTTTTTTTTTTTTTTTTTATATATATATATATATATATATATTTATATATATATATATATATAATATATATATATATATAGATATATTATTTATATATATATATATATATATATCTATATAATATATATAATCCCGTTGAACATATTGCTAACACATACATGTTGAGAATGGGTCGAGGGGGAATTATTCCAGATTTTAGACTCTTTAAATTATCTCGCATCATTGCGTATCTTTATTTAAGAGTTTGTGTGTGTTATATATATATCTAATATATATATATATATATATATATTATATATATATATAATAATATATATATATAATATAAATATATAGATATATATTTATATCTATATAGTTTTCTTTGTATATATA
>JANAVB010022999.1:14437228-14523860 GCA_029216955.1 Iris pallida | reverse complement strand
TATATATATTTATTTATTTTTTTAGATATATATTGTAAAAATATATATATATTGTATTGTACCGTGCCATTATATATACTTTTGTATTGTGTCCATTATATATATTGTATTGTGTCCATTATATATACTTTTGTATGTGGCAAGATGCATACCCATCTCTATATTCATGCAACAATATTACATGGTGGGTTTTAACCACAATATATATATTTTTTAAAAATAGAAATAATCCCTAATTTATTTCATGATGAAATTTAAAGCTAAAAATACGAGAAGTCTCAAGGAAGAGGGATATAGGGAGAGGACTTGCCTTGCTGATATCCTAGATTTGCTTTCCCAACTTCTTCTTCATAAAATAACCCAATACAAAGGTTTACCAATTTTTGTATATAAACGCAACTTCCTTTTGACCTAGAATTGAAATTAGAAGGAAAGAGAAGGAATGAAGAACTTTACCTAGGTTTTTAGTTTGTAGAAGAGGAGGAGTAGACGAAGATGTTGCTGGAAGGGGGTGGGCCGGCGGTCGGCGGTGGTTGCCGGCGGCGTGGTCGGCCGGCGGTCAGCGAGGGGTGGGGGGGTTCGGCAGCAGCAGCACAGCAGTAGTAGCTGCAGTAATAGCAGCAGTAGCAGTAGTAGTAAATGAGGTTGAGGAGGAGGTGGGAATGGAGAAAGAAATGGTGAAGAGTGGAAGAAATAGGGAAGAAGAAGAAGAAGAGGAATTAAATGGAGTGAGTGGGGTGAGGTGGCAATAGAAGAGGGCTCCCTTTCTCATGTAATGCATGTGGCTCTTCAATTTGCCACATGGATTAAGAGCTTGCCACCTAGCTCTTCCTAATGCCACATGCATTCGTGTGGACACCTCAACAATTGAGTTGGTGAATAAAACATGTAATTATAAAAATTTTCTAGGGGTCCAAATGTAAAGTTTTATATTTTAAGTAGAAAAAATTATGATTACCATTATTTATAAAAAATTAATTAGAGCATAACAAGTCTATAATAGGTCTTTGTAGCCACATGTTTTTATATGTAGAAGCTTTTTTATTCCCTTGCTTTTGTCTCTAGAAAAAGAGGGAGTCTCATAATGCATTTTCCTGACCAGAAGTAATATGGACGTGGTAGACTTGATCTTTGTCGGGGTATAGAATAACATCCAGAGGTAATATGGACGTAAACTGCTTTCTAGACCGCCGGATAATCATAGAACTGATGCGAGAAGAACGACTACTCAGAGGTAATATGGACATGGTAGTCGCATCTTCCAGACGTCGAGGAGCAATCCAGAGGTAATGTGTACGAGAAGTGCTTCATCTACTTGAGAGAATATATAGGAGGGAGAGCGAGAGATCCCCTTACTGTACTCATGGCACCCTTTTCAGGGGATGTGGGTGCCTATGCTAGTTCTGTCTTCAGACGTAATACTTCTTTAGGGACTTGCCGTTGATGGACATCATTAGCAAGTCCCCATTAGGCTTAGCTAGCCGATAAGCACCGTTAGAGTATACCGTTTCTATGACGAACGGTCCTTCCCACTTGGGCTCGAACTTCCCAGCCGTCTTGTGGGTCATCACCATCGGTCTCCGTACTGCCAAGACAAGGTCTCCCACCTGGTAGGATCTTTCGGGGACCTTTTTGTTAAAGGCTCCAGAGATGGGAGCTTGATAAGGCTCAATCCTTTGCTACACGAGATTTGCATCTCGAAGAGGAGGACAGCCTCGCTCCCATAGACCAAGAAGAATGGTGTACTGCCTGCAGGTGTACGAACAGTCGTACGGTAGGCCCATAGACATTCACCTATCTTCTCATTCAAGTCACGTTTGCTAGAGAAACGACCTTTTGAGGAGTTTGACAATAGTTTTGTTGAATGCCTCAGCCAATCCATTAGCTGTCGGGTTTAAGCTGTTGATGCCATATTCTGAATTCGATTTTGTTATAGATCCGGTGGAATACATGGCTTACGAACTGAGGACCGTTATTGTGAATGATCCTTTTGGGACTCCGAAGTGGTAAATGACGTGATATTTGGTGAAACTAATCACGTTGGAAGTCTTCACCTCTACCAAAGGTACTGCTTTTGCCATTTGGAGAAATAATCTATAATGGCAAGGATGAACCGATGTCCTTTGGGGGATGGTGGACTGACTGGCCCCACGATATCAATTCCCCAGGCTTTGAATGGACACGAAGCCACCGTAGGGTGTAAATATTTTGAAGGTTGATAGATGAAATCTGTATTGAATTAGCACGTCCTATATTTCTTTGCATATTCAACAGCATCTGCCATCAAGTGGGCCAGTAATAGCCCATACGGCGCAGCCAGTCTTATAGCTTGGGACCCGGATGGTGGGCTCCGTAGGTTCCATCATGCGCTTCTCTGAGTGCTTCTTGTGCCTCTGTACGAGACAAACATTGTAAGAGAAGTTCGTCCTATGAGCGAATATAGCATTTTGGTGGCTGAATCGTAGAAGAAACAAAGTGAGCGCTTCCTGACAGAAACTGCTTCTCTTGGGTCTTCAGGCAGAATTCCATAGACTACATAGTCTATAAATGGAAACGCCAATCCCTGGTGCCTTCATCCGTTCCTACTTGTAACAAGTAGTTTTGACATGCGCACAGGGTATTCTTTGGACAGACTAACTCCCGGTCCTTTACTGAAACGGTATGATGAGATCCAACGGGGGCGGCCAAAGAGGCAACGAGACCGGCTAGTACGTCGGCCTCCAAGTTCTGCAACCATGGCACATATTCTATAAAGAATCCTGTGAAGGTAGAGATAATATCGATTGTCGCCTGGTGGTAAGAGATCATGTCCTCATGTCGAACCTCGTACTAACCTCGAACCTGACTGATGATCAATTTTGAGTCTCCATAGGCCTCGATGTAGTCAACCCCCAACTGTTGGCGAGATGGAGTCCGATGATGAGGGCATTATACTCTACAGCATTATGGTGTATGACTCCGTGAGAGAATATACATGATTGATAACTAGGTCGTTCGGAGTAGTACAAGGACGATCCCGACCCCTGCTACGATTTCACCCTTTGGTCCTGCTCTTGAGGCTCCGTCAAAGAACATGCGCTATACTAAGTTGTCCAAAACTGCGTTGGCCTCCAGTACTTCATCAGGGATTTCTTCGTAGAGTTTGAATTTTCTGGCACCGGATGAGCCGCAAGAAAATCTGCCAACGCTTGGCCTTTGACTGCCTTTTGTGGGACAAACACCATGTCATAAGGAGTCAAGAGGATTGCCCATGTGTCTAGTCATAAATTTAGTGCCCCTGGCTTGTTCATAAGGACTCTGAGAGGGTTGATCATGGATACTACATGGATCGTCTGTCCGGTCACATAATGTCGTGTCTTCTGGATGGCAAAAAAGAGGGCAAGATATTCCTTCTTAACAGGATTATACCGGTGCTCGGCTCCAACCATGGTCCTGCTGAGGTAATATATTGCTTCTTCGTGGCCTTCTTTTTCCTTTTGGGCTAATAAGGCACCAAAAGAATGATCCATGGCTCGAACGTACAGTAGGAAGGGCTTCCCCACGACTGGGGCTACTAACACAGGAGGGCTGGTGAGGTAATTCTTGATGTCATCGAACGTGCAATGTCATTCTTCGGTCCATTCAAAAGTGACCCTTTCCTTTATTAGTCTATTGAATGGTTGACATTTACTAGAGAGATTTGCTATGAACCTCCTTATATACGCCAATCGCCCCAGCAAACCTCAAAGCTCTCGGAGGTTCTTTGGAGGTGCTATGTCAAGAATTGCTTTGGTCTTCTCCGAGTTGATATGAATTCCTTTTGCTGTGATGATGAAGCCTAAGAACTTGCCACTGGAAATGCCCGGGAAGGACTTGGTTGGATTTATTTTTAACTAATGTGTCCGTATTAGATCGAACACCGTCCGTAGATCATCAAGTGGTTGGATTTGTACTTGCTTTTGACGGTGATGTCGTCAACATAATACTCTACCGTCTTCTGGAGATGCTTACGGAATATGGTACTCATAGCCCTTTGATAGGTAGCTCCTGCATTCTTTAATCGAAAAGGTATTACTGTGTAGCAATACACCCCCTTCGGAGTCCGGAATGCCGTATTCTTTTCGTCTTCAGGAAGCATCTTGATCTGGTTGTAGCCGGAGAATCCATTCATAAAAGACATACGCTCGAAGCCACAGGTGTTGTCAATCATCACGTCGGTGATCAAAAGTAGGAACTCATCTTTAGGATGGGTCGAATTGAGGTCGTTGAAGTCTATGAAAATTCGTATCTTCCCGTTCTTCTTAGTGTCAGGGACGACATTTGTGACCTAATCTGTTTGCTGCTCTTTGCGGATGAAGCAGCTCTCGATGAGTTTGTCGATCTCCTCCTCCATAGCATCTTTGATGTTGGAGTGGAACCGACGCTATTGTTGCTTGACCAGTTTGACATGGGGCAGAATATTGAGGCGGTGTATATCCACTTATGGGTTTAGCCTTGGCATATCTTCGTCGCTCCAGACGAAGACGTCGATATACTCACGGATGAGCTATATCAGGGATTGTCTGTCATCTTATGTTAGACTTTTGCTGATGAAAATGGGCTTAGGTGAGGCTTCATCTCCTAATTCGACCTGGACAACTTCATCTTCCATAGGGGTTCGTGCTGCTCTAAATGCCACTCCTATTAGGATCCTAAGTGCTGCGCCCAGGGTTCGTCTTTGAAGTATTCGAATGCTTGGTCTTCATCCTCGACTGAGGGGTTTAGAGAGACCATGTTGGCGGATAGAGTTTCCTTGAAGTCTCGAACGGCTCTGTCATCAGAGTACAGGGTGTCCTCTTGCTCGTAACCCGATGCTGTTAGAAGATTGATCACTTCTACTGCCACATCGGGGGTAGGAATGACGTCATGCTGCGCCTCTACGGCCGTACTATTCTCAGACTGGAGAGTAACCTTGTTGGCAGTGACGGTCTTCTCTTCGTAATCCAACGATATGACGCTCGCGTTAATGAGGCACTAAATTTACCCCTTCAACATATAGCAGTCCTGTGTTAAGTGATGGACGTACTGGTGATAATAGAAGTACTTGGGATGGTCCACCTTTTCCACTTCATCAGAACACTTGGGTACAGGGATGGACAGTTTGCCACTCTTCGTAAGAATCTCGAAGAGTTCCAGCGTATCCTCGTCATTGAAGGAGTAAGTCTCTCTCGGCCTCTACACTTCCACAGATTTGGGGTTCGCAACTACTAAACCTTTAGAGATGTTGACGGTCATGGCTTGCTTGCCTTTTCCATTTTTAGGTTGTTGCTGTACGAGTGTCTCCCCTTGTCTTCAGGCACAGAAAAGTGTAGCCCCAGGAGCTGCACGTCCTGGGCTTTCCTTTGTGCGACATTCGTCTCTGTAATAAAAGGCGTCCACTCCATGCAAGGCACATTGTGCCACAATTTATAGCGGGCATGCCGGGTGGTAATCTGAGGGCTGTCTGGTGGAAGCGCTCGATGTATGCTCGGACAGGCTCTTTCTCCTACTGGATAATTTCTATGAGGGTCGACATGATCATATCCATGCCTCCTTCGTAGAATCGGTCCACGAATCGAGTCTTTAGGTCTTCAAATGAAGAGATATAGTCGTCTGAAAGACTACAGAACCACTCATAGGCTACCCCTTGTAGGGCTCCTATGAATATGTTGGACAAGAGGACGTCCTCCTTTGGCAGGTGCCCCATTACTGAGGTAAAGTACCTCAAGTATTGTCGGGGAGACCCCTTCCCTTCTTAAGGTGTAAACGTCTGAGGATTGGATTTGAGAGGATAGACGATGTTGTCCCACTCGACAGGGTATTGCTGCCGGATCCCCATCTTTCGGAGCGTTGCTTGCTTCTTTTTGGCATCATAACGAGCATACAGCTCCTTTGTGGTATGTTGCATCTCGGCCGGCATTGTGGAGCCTGTAGCCGATGGAGTAGACCATTTTGTTCAATGTAAAAAAAGGTTGAACAAACTTTTGTTTTATTGAACGTATAAGGTATATGTGTACAAAGAAGGAAGTCCTAAATAGGATATTCTAAGTACAGGGAGAAGAGGTTTCTGGACAAGTATGACGATGGAGATCGAGCACTGCAGCAGCTCCTTTACTCCGTTGACGATCTGACGACGAGTCAACCTTACTATGGCTCTCTGGCACCTTTGATGGAACTCTGGGGTCACCGATCAAGAGGCTGTCTGGATGAGAAGATCCCTTGAAGATGGATGGTTGGTTGGTTCTTTGGTTGATAGGTTGATGAGGGTTGGATCGTCTGTCGTAGCACTCCCATTGTACATGAAGGGAAGCTGCATGTAAGCAAGGTCAGTACGGGCATGGCAAGGAAGCCTCATATTGCTTCTGCAGGAATGCTGCTCGTGTGGCTCCCCCTCCGTGGAACGTACCCCCTGGCTTGGCTTACGCACTGAAGTACCCAGTGGAAGGGAGATTCGACTAGTTGAGGCATCGGAGTGCGAGAGACAGTCTTGTATAGCTTTTCGTCGACTGCACGTGCTACTGTCAACACGGGCCTCTGATTTGCCGCAGGTGTTGCACGCTTGTTGCACGGAGCACGAGTCACCTGGAATCTCTTCCTACTACCCCCCAGCGGGCGAATAGTATTCAGAGTTCGTCGAAGGTTTACATGAAGGAAAAGCAATTATGTCGAAGACAGATCTCCTTACCGGCAATAATTTCGTCGTAAGGGGTTGGGCTGGTATGCGTGTAAAACCCCTAAATTTCTACTACGATTTTTTATAAATATGATATTGATTTTTGTGCTTCGTATTTGTACGTCGCGTACGAGTTTGCATTTCGTAAATTTCTCGTTAAGTACGAAGTACATATTTTTATAAAATATTTTAATTATATAGATGTAAAATATTTCAAAATAATAGATGATAAATATTTTATATTGCTTGAAGTTGTAAATGCGTCGCGCCGAGGATTCCCAAACTTTATTTATATTTAAGAAAGGCCATTTTATTTTATGGTACAAGTATAACTCGTAATTTAGAAAAACTATGTTTTATGTAAGTATTATTTTTGTATGAGAGTGTATATATATTTGTATTTTCGAAATTAATTGTTATCGCTAATATATTATTTCAAAAAAAAGGATATTAAATATGGGTTGATTTAATATGTAATTAATTATGATGATTTAAGTTGGAAAAAAAATATATTAAGTTATTTAAATACTATTTAAATTAGAGGTAAAATCTATCTACATTGGATTATATTTGATTGAGTTACTTTTAAATCAATTTGAATTAAATAGTAGAAAATCCAAGGGAAATTAAAACTCTTCTTAGTCCTTATCTAGATAAGACTTTTGTAAAGTCCGTAATTTTTCAAAATAAATATTTGTAGAATTTTTGGATTTTTAAATAACTATTTATTAACTTATTATATAATTTGTATTATTTTACATATATTTAGTATAGTGCTCATTAGTGAATTTAGTATAAAAATATATAAAGCTATTTTTCTAGTACATTAAGGATCTAAACTATATTATACAATTTTTCTCAAAATTTTAGGAATTATTTCATAAATTTATTACTTTTTACATGTTACTTATATTGTACACTATTTACATAATATAGAATAAATGTCAAATTAGTATTAAATATTTCAGCTTGTATAAATGAGATTAGATGAAGGTTGTTTAAATAAATATTAACTCTATTTATTATCTATAGTAATTTTAAATAATGTTATAGATCATTTAGATAAATATAAATAATATTTTAAATAAATACTAATCCTACTTCTACTAGGAAAACATCTCTATCTATATCCGATCCTAACAAAGCAAACTCCAATTTATTTAAATCAAATCCTATCTAATTTAGGAGATAAATCTGAAATAAATACCTATATAAACCCAATATATCCCCCTTCTATCAGCCATAATTCAAAATTACTTTTAGTCCAATAGAAACTACAAAATTTGTCATTAGAATTCAGCCCCGCTTTTTAGCAGCAAGAGCAACTTGGAACGACGATATCTCCTAGCTCCGAACTCTGTTTTGCCTCTAATTTTTTAAAAGAAGCGTATCGAGGTAATCTTTCCAAAAACATATTTTAGTAGAAAAAATTCGTTCTGTAGATTTCTGTAAAACTATTTGAGTATTAGATGTCCGAAAAACAAACGTATTTCGATATTTTGTTCGACGTAACAAAAGGTTGAACGAACTTTTTGCTTTATTGAACGTATAAGATATCTGGTTACAAAGAAGGAAGCTCAAAATAGGATATTCTAAGTACAGGGAGAAAAGGTTTCTGGAAAAGTGTGACGATGGAGATCGAGAACTACAGCGGCTCTTTTACTCCGTTGACGATCTAACGATGAGTCAACCTTGCTATGGCTCTCTGGCGCCTTTTGATGGGACTCTGGGATCACCAATCAAGAGGTTGTCTGGATGAGAAGATCCCTTAAAGATGGATGGTTGGTTGGTTCTTTGGTTGATAGGTGGATGAGGGTGGTCGACTATTCGTGGATGGAGATCGTTGCTCCCTTGAAGGTTGTCGATTGTCATTGTTCCCTCTTTCTTTTCTCCTCATCTTTTCTCCTCTTTTGGTTGAAGAAGAACTCTTTCTATTTTTAGAGAACCGAGCACATATGCGATGTGCATTAGGGTTCCGGATATATGAAAGAATCTACCGTCATTGTACGGTACGGGCTTCTACGACGTTGATACGTGGCGGACATCGAGATTCCCCTCAAATGAGATCTCTGGTAGTTATAAACATAACCGAAGGAGGTGACACATGGCGCGTGCCAATTTGCTTGCTCGGATACAGCCGAGTAAATCTTGGGATTTTATCTTAGATTTGGAGTCTAATTGATCCTCGTCTAAGATTTAAATCAATCTGATATGATATCAATCATGATTTAATCCTAATCTTCTCTGTAAGAGGCGGTTTAAACAAACTAATTGGAGTGGACCCACGCTTCCTGTGCCTCTGGTGAGGACTAAGTGTTGCTGTGCTTCTGTGGCGAGCAGTAGAATGTGCTTTTGGAGATGACGGAACCTCTATGCTTTCAGGCTACGAGTGGACTTGGCTTCGAATGACGACGAGACTTATGTGCGTATATAGCAACTTATGAATCTATTTTTTTGGGCTACCAGAGTCACTGTGCTGTAGGCGACAAGTAGGCTTGTGCTTCAGGTTGGCGAGGTTACTGTGCTTTTGGAGCGAAAATTTGACTTAAATTAGTTGCGATGAGAGTTCCCAAGTCTCTTGTAGAGAAGTGACTTAAGATTCTGATCCGGAGCAGATGATTGTGCCGTGGGAATGGAGATGGTGTGAGCATATCACCATCCTATACCTCATGCGGATGCAGGTACGTAGTTACGCCTCTGAACAGTGAAGGCGTTGGCTGCGAAGGGAAGGGTATGACACCCTTGCTCATCTGAGATTTCCACAAGCATATAGCTGTGCCTCTAGAGTGAAGAGACTGGCTTCTGGAATAAAAGAAGGGAATGAGGGCTTACCACCATCTTGTTTCTGAGGTTAGCGCAGACAGGTGGCTGTGCCTCTGGCTCGAAGGCTTTGGCTTCTTCAAAGTTCCAAGTTACTGATATACTTCTGAGAGGCTGCGCCCACAAGAATATCAGAACATGCTTCGGTAGAAGTTAATCTTCCAGCATGTATATCGAGAAGAAGGAAGGATGCGCTTCGATGAAGACTGCATCCCTTGTAGATCCCTCTAGGCTTCTATCAAATCTGTATGAGATCCTTTGTAGAAGAACAAAATTAGTCCCTTATGTATAGTCCTGATGTGTATGTACTAGACTTTGGTAGATATGACAATGAAGGGACTTCTCTCCATATCTTCTATTTTGTCTTTTTAGCACTGAGCCTGAGTCTTTTACATCTTCTGTGCTGTGGAGAAGGGATGTCATCAGCTGAGATTTTTCATGCTTCTATATATATCATGTACAGGAATCAGGAAAAGTATTATCTATGTGAGTTAGCACTAGTTTCAACATGTGATCGGCTTAGGAACATGATACGAGATTTGGCCTGGTTAATCATACGTGCGGAGTATGATTAACACTGTTCAAGGTTCAAGACTTGATAAAAGGAGGGTATAGATCATATATCTAAGCTAATACCCCTGCCCCCGACTAGTATAATAGATCCAACCGTGACACGTTATGGCACGGGATTCTTTGAGAAGGTAGCTTGCCTTTGTAGAAATCGTGTCTATACAGTACACAAGGAACAAGGACAAGGCTCGCACAAGATATACTAAAAAATACAAGGAATAACATCTCATGACGGGATCCAGACAAATACCAATCTGTGTGAACAATGTGTCAAGAAAATAAGGCTATCTACACTAAATACAAGAAACATAGACGATATCATAAAATAAAAATATTATAAGAGAATGTACTCGCCTGAGATTTGGTAGAAAATGTTGATAATGAATCGAGGCTGAGAGTGAAGTCACAGACCTAAAGATGAGATATACATAAGTTAAATAGGATTTAATAGTGTTAGGCATAATTTTCTAGTGTATGCTACACAATCTAGGTCAAATTCAGTCAAACTAGGTCAAACTGAGTCAAACTAAGTCATACTAGGTCAAACTAAGTCAAACTGAGTCAAACTAGGTCAATCTAGGTCAAAGCTTAACCTACAATTGACTTTTGGTCAACTGGTCAACTCTGGTCAACTCCTAATCCAATCTAGGTCAAACTAGGTCGATGGTTGACCTACAGTTGACTTTTGGTCAACTGGTCATCTCTGGTCGACTCCTAGTCCATTCTAGGTGGGATGTTAACTCTACGTTGACTTTCAGTCAAAATAGTCAATCTTGGTCAAACTAGGCCAAGTATCCTATTCCAACCATTACCTACCAAGATATTCCAATCCTAACCATTACCTACCAAGATATCTTAATCCTAACCATTACCTACCAAGATATCGCAATACCTTAGATACTAGGTAATACCCTTACCTTAGTAGTATTCTACCTTAGGCTAGGTAACAATACCTTAGTCTCCAATACCAATACCTTAACACCCAATATCAACCTTAGATATCTAGTATCTATCCATATACCCCAAGCTACTAGATAACTAATACCTTGCATCTATACCTTAGTTCCTAGGTAACCCATTTATCTTGTAGGTAAATCCAATACCTTGAGGTAAAAGGTAAAAGTAAAGATATCCTAAGATACCACTATAGGTATCTCATGATACCACTATCTATATCCTAAAACACTAATCCTAGTATCCAAGGATACATCAAGATAGGATACTAACTAACTATACTATCTCTAGACTCTAACATCCTACTAGAAACTCTAACACATAAATATATCGAACTCTAACTCAGCTAACTACTAACATAGACTAAGATACAAGATACTAACTAACTATCTAATTTTCTAACTCTAACATATCATATACTAACTAACTAACTCTATCATATAAACTAACTTATCTAACCATCTAACTCAATATCCTACCAATACCTTAACCTTAGACTATAGGTAATCCCCATTACCTTGTCAATACCTTAGACATTACCTTAGCCTACTAATTTATCCTCTAAGATACTCATTCGTATCTTAGGATACCCACTCATCTACATCCTAAGACACTAACCTAGATACTAGATACTAGTAAAATACTAACCTATATTTTATCGAGGGGCGAACGCACACTAGGGCATGTAGGGTCATCTGACCCAACTGAATTTTGGTGAAGAGTTAAATTAGCTGTCACGAATGTGTTGAATAGAAAGCTCATGGAATGACAAGTAGATATTGCAGAGAGCAAGCAGTAAAACCGTTGCTTGATCTCTCGCTCATGCACGTCTAAGATTCTTTTATACGTTATAAATATTTTTAAGTGCTCTTCTCTTTTCTTTCTCACATACCTACATCATGTACATGATCTTCATTAACTTGATCGAAATTCTTGTGAGATATTCCTAAAATTATTGTGGTTGATCTTTTCAGTGTCCGTCTAGTGTGTCACTTGTGTGAATAAAACACACATCAGGATGTGCATGGTCTATATTTAAAATCTCTTATATTTCAGGATATAATTTTTTTCTTTCTTTCTAAGGTGTCGTGTCTAAAATATGAATACTTTTCCTATAAACCAACAAGAAGATCATTATTTCAGTTCTTTAGTTTACACTTTTTTTGGACTTTTTTTATATTTGAGTTTGACCCTCCTCTTTTAAATTCTTGCGTCTGCCCCTGATATTACCCCAAGATACCAACTTACATTATCCTAAGATATCTAATACTCTAACATTTAGTATCCCAATCTCTAAGATACAAACTCATCTAGTGTCCTAACTCAAGACACTAATATATACCTTTACTAACTAGGACACCTTAAGATATTAACATGTGATTAAAATAACCTTATATTTGATCTATTATATTACATATAGTCTATGCTTTGGTAGACTAACCTAGAAGCTAACCCTAGTTGTGTTTGGACTTGGTTAGGTCATGTAACCCTAGTTAGACTAGAGTTAACCCATGGTTAGTCATTAGACTCAAGTTAACCATAGAATAGATAAGTCATAAGTCATAATTTATGGTTTTGGATCAATAGAAAATCACATAGCCTTAACTTATGAAACAAAGCCCAAAGCCCATTAGCTATTGCCAAACCCTAACCCTAACTTAGTTGGCCGGCCACACTAGCCTAGGGATTCCCCCTATAAATATTCTCTTCCATTAGGTTAGCCTCCTTTAGGAAGTTCACTTTTGGAAAGAGAGGTATGCTCAATCTTTAGAAATTCATAAAAAATCTAATTTAATTCCTTTTTCCCTTAAACAAATTGCAATAGGTTCTAATTTAGGTATTCTTGCTGTGTGTATATTTTATTTTTAGTTTGTTAGCAATTTGGTGAAGTTTGGGGAGCAAGGAGACACCCCCCTCTTTGGAGCTTTCTTTGGTTTTTGACACCTATAGGTAATTCTTTCAAATCTCATTGAAATTGCTGTAATTATTGCATATTAACCTAGATCTAGGTGTCCCCTAGCTAATCCTAGAAATTCGTGGCATTTCGTGTCCATTTCGTGTCCTAAATGGACATGTATCAGTCCAATATACCTAGTGTTTGATGAAATGCCCCAAAGGGGGTTTCGATCTATTTTTAGGAAAGTTTTTGAATAGGATTTTAGGTTTGGATGTTGTTAATTTTTTTTGGTTGACTGAGCATATTTTTGTTTGTGTCGGACACGCAAGAGGATACGAAACCCACGCATTTCTGCACTATACAGCTCCCCTGCTACTCGGGGGCTGTATCGGACACAATACGACAGTGGATACCTAAGATTGGACACAACCCTAGGGGTAGACACTGATACGAGGTCCTTAAAGTTTGAGACACTCTTGTGTCATGTCCGATGAGCACTTGACCCCGCAAGGGGACTCCACTATACTGTGCACGTGTGTTAATAGCTTCGGACACGGCCCTAGAACCTTGGACACGACACACTAGGACCCAAATAAGGGTAACACGAACCTAGGTGGACACTAGGCGAACCCACAGTCACGAGCACGAGACGCGTGTCCCTCTGTGTCGTGAGCACGAGGCTCTGTCCTCGCCGCACGACACTACTGTATTAGTTCAGTGTTTTGGTGTATTTAAATTAATTGGACACGTTTGTGTCACTTAGTTGGACACGAATGACTCATGGGACACGTACACTAATGGTGTTGCATTACCAAGCACTAATTTCACATATTAGTTTGTTTTTATTCATCATTTTCTATTTACCCTAAAATCCTGATACCAGTTATATTTTTCAGTATTTCCAGTTTTCAAATTTTGATTTTGGCATCCATTTTAGTTTAGTTTAATATAGTTAATTGCATGTTTAAGTCCCTAATGTTGTTTTCCTATATGTAATCTACATGTATGCCAATTTTGGGGTGGTTTCATTGAGTTTTGGTTTCGAAAATGGGAATGGAATGTGTTGGACAGTTTTTTTCAAAATCTAAAATATGTTAAAACCTGAGATTGTGGTCTGCACAATCCCCTTATTCCCAATTTTGGTTTTACTTTGGTATTAGGACTTGACAGTCCACATTTTTCCAGTTTTGAGTATTGAATGATTGAACTATAACCAATAGAAATGAACACTGGTATTACACATGGTTCTGCAACATTTGGTTCCCTGTTTTACTGTACACAGGTTTTAGCCCCCTACACACACACTAAACTGTCCTATTGACTCCTCTCTAATACTGATTTGACCAGAACACTGAACACAAATTCACATAATCCCTATCACACTGTTTTCCCTCACATAGCTCACACTCATGCACACACACACACACTCAATAACACACACATGGTTTCCTCTTTAGACACACACACATCTCATAGTTTCCCCTCTCTATATATATATAATCTTTATATATGTATATAGTTAATGATAAATGAATGCAAGTTCTATGTATGTAATGTATATATATAAAGTATATTATGTAGGTATCCTATATATTATAATACGTGTGTGTACTATTATATATGTAATATATATACGTATGTGTGGTATACATATAGATAGCCAATATGTATATATATATATATATATATATATATATATATATATATATATATATATTTTTATATATATATATATATATATATATATATATATATATATATATATATATATATATATATATATATGTATTATGTGATTTCCATGTGTAGGCCTAGATGCAATATAGGTTGTGTGATGTTGGTTTTGACTTTATGTTGTATAGGTTGTATGGACTTGGTATACTAGTATAGGCTAGTTTAGCCTTGATTAGACTAATTTAGACTTGTTGGACCTAGTTTGACCATAGTTGACCTAGTTTGACTTCTAGGGTTGACCAGAGTTGACCAAGTGTTGACTTTGGTCAAGATTGACCTAGATTTATTTAGAATGTATTGTAGTGCATCTTATTACCATTCTGGACATGTTATGACTTGTGCTGTTCTAAATAGGAGCCAGACACCACTCCTCGGACAGTACTTTCATCTTGGACACTCAGATACCAGGCGAGTACATTCTCTGATCATTTCGTGTCCTATTTAGAATTATTTTCCTGCTTTAAATTACTTTACTTGATACTGTCACGTTGGTCACACGGATTAGTACTATATGGATCGCTTCTTGAGATGTTTTCCCCTCAGGGAGCATCGGATACTACATATTTTGTGCGTTTCACTTACATGGTGTATCATTATGCTTCACGGTTCATTAATCACTTGTGACATGTACTCTCATGACCACAGAGTCTTCCTTGAATCACCCATTTATGGGCATTCCTAGAATTACCCATTTTTGGGCTTACCATGTATCACCCCTTGTGGGCCATTGCATGGAATCATAACATAACCTGGCTGGATCCTTGTGTATTGATTGGGGGTACGGGGGAGTAGAAGTAGACATGTGAATAATATCCAAGTAGTATCTCATATGATCACCTCCGTAGTGTCTCATCAGAATCTCCTATGCCATTCACATGTTTATATTGTACTCTGACTCACTAGCCACTGATAGTTCTCTATTTATAGTATATATATTTCCATTACAGCTTTCTCTGTTTATATTCCGTACTTTCTTTCAGTTCCTGTATCTTACTTTACTGCATGATTATATTTTCTAACCTGCTATGATCTGTTGAGATGTATTGTGCTCGCTCCTGTCCTGACTGGACCTGTTGAAAATATTATAGAGGACGAGGAGGAGGCCTATGTGGATACCTACTACGGGGCAGCTCTAGATGACACCAGTGATCCGGATTTCCAGCCGGATCCATTAGCTATAGAGACTGAGGCTCCCTAGTCTAGGTTTTACTATTACTATCATTTGGGATCTGGATTGTATATATTCTTTCATATTCAGTAGTTGAGACTTGTATTTTTGGATATTTGCAGAGATGTTATCTTAGACACTTAGACTCTTCTGATCTTCTGTACTTCATTTTGAGTTTTATATCATATCGTACTTCTTCTTCCTTAGTTGTGATTGAGTTTATATTCTGCTATGTCACCCCCATTCGAGGAGTATAAACTGTTTAGCATTACATTGTTAGATGTTGTGACCAATGACAGCGTTCTACCGCCGTCACTGCGGCGTAGGCTGGACGTACCCACTTCTCGTGCCTTTACTCTAGGGTGCTGTTTACAGAGGACGAGGATGAGGCTGGTGTTGATACTTTCTATGGGACAGCCCTAGACGAAACTTGTGAGCTGGACTCTCAGGAGGACCCAGCTCTAGCTGATGACATTACCCTACTGCCTAGACTAGTTTAGTTAGGCTTTATCTTACTTATGTTGTCTTAGGACTAGTTTAGTTAGGCTTTATTTCTGTCATTGAGATCTGGATTGTATATTTCTTCCATACTCTGTAGTTGAGACTTTGTATTTCTGGATGTTTGCTGAGATGTTATCTTAGACACTTAGACTCTTCTGATCATCTGTATTTCATTGAGTTCTATATCATATCGTGCTTCTTCTTTCTTAGTTGTGATTGGGTTTACATTCTGCTATGTTACCTCCGTTCGGGGAGTATAAACTGCTTAGCATTATATTGTTAGATGTTGTGACCTAGGACAGCGTTCTACTGTCGACATTGTGGCATAGGCTGGACGTACCCACTTCTCGTGCCCTTACTCTAGGGTGCGGGTCGTGACACGTTTTTAGTGGTGGCCCATGCAGGTCGAGTTTGTGTAGTGGTATTCAAACTAGAGTATCACTACAGCCTGCAGTAGGATTAGGATATTTTAAAGGTACTCAATCACATTAGGAAAAACTTTTAATCAGATTCCTTTTATCTAAATTGTTGATTATTGACTTCCCTTGAATATAAACTGTCCTCCTTTGAATTTTTGCTTCATTCTCAGAAGTTACATCCTGTTTTGATCTGTCTTCATGATGGTATGGAGACATGATCTCATCACTCCGGTTCGAGGATACTATCGAGAGGCTGGTCACCTATCGTCCTGTTCATCAGGACCTCGAGACTGCAGCTCCTGTTGTGCCGACTCAGGTTGGCGTATCTGCTACATTAGAGGTGCACCTCTGTCTATACAGAGACTTTTTTCCGTCATTTTCGATTTCTCTCAGCAGCAGCGGTTCATGCAGCATCAGCAGCAGACCAGGGAAAACCATCAGGGGTGAGCTATCGTCAGGACAGTCGAGGATGCACAGACCATTAGAGATCTTGCTGCAAGTTTCGTTCTTCTCTATTCCATTCCCGCAATTGTCTCTTATAACTATCTTGAAATCTGATTCCATCTGTTCCTTGTTGATTGATTAATTTTGTCATGTTGCTCTTTTGTTATGTTTGTTTTTCTTCTGAGAAAATCATATGGGCTAGGTCACCTCAGTTATGGGATCTAGAATCTTTGATAGTCGTGTTAGTTGGCATAGTGAGGACATGTAGTCAGATTTTGGATGTATTTCTCGGGTATGGGAATTAAAGATTTTCGTCGTCGCATGCGGCAATGCGGAAATTTTAAATACCATGAACCTAGAGGTATGTGCCTTAGTCAAGGACTGTGATTATCGTAGCCATGCTTACTAGTATGACGAGGATTTAGAGTACCATGATTCTGGATAGACGCATATGATTATCAGATTGTACCTTAAATGCTCTTGAACAAGTTTTCTCTACTTTTGTTCAGTCTTTCAAAAAAAATTGTTTTGTTAGTTTTGTTTCTCATTATTTAACTTAGGAGTAGCTTTAGCTGTATTATAAACCTTTGTGTAACTTCTTGCTATGAAATTTCTTCATAATACAATGAATCGATGATTTTTGCTAAGACCTTATTTTAGATTTGATATTATAGTTCTGGTTTCAAAATGGTTCCCTCTTTTAAACAGAAAAGCAGAACAGATTCTATTATCATTCTCTTCCTGCCAATATTTTATTACCATCATTCCTTGTCTTATATAACTGTCATGATTACATCAATTCTCTGTCTCATATCTAATTCTGTCAGCTATACCTTGAAACCCTTGAATCTTCATATCATTTTGCCTGAGACATGTTGAGAAAATAACGTAAATTATCTAGTTCGAAAATGACGTAATTGGTTATCATATGATGATTTTGTAGGAATCAGAATGTTGGATGTCAAATATGAAAAATTCAAGATGGAGATGTGGTAAAAGTTTAGAATGGAATCGAGAGATAAATGTTATCAATTTAAAAACAATCGCAGAAAAATTTGGTTATGAGTAATTCATGGATGTATTTTAAAAAAAACTAATGAGGATATCAGAGGTCAACCTAGTTTTGAGAACTTAAAAAATCTTGGTTATTGATTCTTGGGAACTTTTACTCTAAGGCTATGTAGAAATTTAGAAAAGAAAAGGAGAATTTAATTGTATTCAATGATTATGCGAAATTGAACTAGATATTGTGAGAGGGTGACTAGAGACAGAGAGAACACAAGGATTTTAAGTTATAGGAATTATTTTAGATGATTGAGAAAAAATTATAAAATTCGAAAAGGATAATATTGAAGGTGAACGTTGAAGAAATATGAAGGTTGATTTATAAATAAGAATAAATTTTGTATGACATAGTGGTATTGGAGTTGAGTAAATACGAGACTCGATTTAAACAAGTTCAAGGATTTCATAAACTGGATTTAGAGGTTTCGGATCTAATTTAGAACGAGGTGAAAGAATTTGGAAATGATTAAATGAATAAGTGTTGATACCTAAATAAGAGGGGTATGCTTCGTGGGAAATGTTTTAGAAGTTTGAAATTTTATCTATGGTGATCATGGTAAAGGTTTAGATGACTGAAGGTTATAAATTTTTTGATGATAGTCATATAAAGGTTGATTTTTATATTGGGACTTGTGAGATAAAAATATGATTGACAAATGATAAACTTGATGGTATTAGAGAGAGATGATTAACTTGATTTCTTATAAAATCTTTCCTTGTTTTCCCTAAAAGGTTTTCAATATCATTGAATCCTAGCTCCCTTAATCACGACCAATCAACCTTGATCATCCTTTCTTATCATATTAATGTCTTGGGTTCGTACTCATTTGAATAAAATTTAAATATGACCTGAACCTCCATCTTTGTATGCTCGAGCTCAGACTTCGATGACCTTGTCCTCCATATTGCCCAAATCTTGATTTTCCATAATTGATCAACTTAGATCGTATCGAGACTAAATATTCTTAATATATATTGTGATTGGATTTCAATGCTATTGACAACTGTCCCTTGAACTTTTGATTTTGATTTTTCTTTAAATAGTACCCCCTTTATAGATAATTGGTAGTTATCTTGTTTTTTTTATAAGTACCAGTTTTCATATAGAATGGTAGACTGCCTTACAGTTTTGATGATTTATTATTTCTGTATTTTTTTTCAGTTTAACACCCCTGATTGTTTGTATGTTTTGATACCCTATGACCGTTTTGGTTTAGCATGACTTGTATACATAGATGAGACTTTCACTACCACCATATGCCATGACCCTGTATGTCGTCCTTTTAAATCGTATGATTTGTTTAAGTTCTGAGACTTTGATTGTGGAGGTTTGACCTAGAAGGAGTATGAACATTTTAATTTCAAGGACGAAATTTTTATAAGGTGGGTAGGATTGTAACACCCAGTTTTCCAGATGAGGGTAATTTTGAAATTTTGTAATTGTATTATTATTTATTGATATTCATTTCACATTATGATTTTTGGTGATTTTTATTATTTTAAAACTATTTAAAATCATGACTTATGATTTTGGTGTCCTGCCAGTGAAACCCTAGAGACTGCATGACTTAGAGCCTAACCATGTCATTAGGATCATTTAATTATCATTTTAGTCTAGGGGTAATTTGGACATTTTGACTTAATTGAATTATGTGATGATTTATTGAATTGGTGATTCCTAGTTTGGGCTTTGACTTATAGAGACTTGTATACTAGCCTAGAAGCTAACCCTAGTCATGGTGACCCTAGTCTAACTTACGTTAACCTACTTTTAGTCATTAGAAACTAATTTTGGAATAAGAGGATTAGTTTAAGTGAAATTATTTCATGGTTTGTGGTTTAATGAAATGACTTGTGATTTTAGGACTTAATGACTTGTGACTTGGCCCATGGCCCATAACTAGAAGCCCTAACCCTAACCAAACCCTAAGTGACCAGCCACATAGGGATCCCCACCCTATATAAACACTTATTCATTAGTTCTTGCCTCTTTTATTTCATTTCAACACATAGGAAAAGAAAGGTTTGTCCATTCTTCCCCAATCCATAGATTTCTTATTTTAAATCCTTTTTAACTCTAGTTTCTTGTATTAGAACCTAATACTCTCCTATTTTCTGATTGTGGGGTTTAATCCCAGCTTTGGGACAATTTGGGAGCTTTTGGCTAGCAAGGAGGAATCCCCCATTTGGAGCTTTTTCATGCTTTTTGCACCTATAGGTAAAACTCCACAAATTGCATTAATATTTCGTTTTGTTTGCATTTAGGGCTAGATCTAGGAGTTCCCTAGCTGTCCCTGAAGTTTGGGTCGATTTTGTGTCCGTTTGGTGTCCGTATCGGACACGTGTCTATGTGTATTGCTAAGTGTTTGATGAATTGCTTGAATGGATTAAAACATTGTAATTTCGAAAACTAATTTCATGGATTTATAGCCCTATATATGGGGATTAATTTTGCAAGTGACTGAGTCGATTTCTGCTTATTTTTCGTGTCCAAAATTGGACATGAGCACGTGCACGAGGCCACGGTTCACTGTCCTGCTACCTCGTGTCCAGTTCTCACTGGACACGACACAAGATACGACCATTTTTGGTCAGCACCTTAGGGCAATGTCTGACGTGCCACCCACAAATTTTTAGAGGGTCTCGTGTCGTATCGGACACGCAATCGCATGAGCACGCGATTTGTACTGCACTGCACGAGCGTGCAAGTGCTGACCGATACGAGCTTTGTGTCCTTCATGGACACGTCGTGATGGTGTTTCAGGGACACGACTGTGTAGCCCTACTATGGGCGAACACAGGGACACGGGCACGAGGACACTGGTGTCGTGTGTCGGGTGCACGAGACTGTTACACGTCCGCACGAGGCTGTGTTTAGTGACTTCACTGATACATATACTTTTCTGTTTAGGACACTTCGTGTCCTAATTTCTTGACACGAAAGGACACATGGACACCCTCCACATGTGCGCGATACATCACCTACCACGAATTGGATGTAAATTTTATTTTTCAAATTCGAATTTGGGGTTTTTCTATATTCACTGATGCGTGCTCCCTGTTTTGAGTTTTCTGAAATTAGATTCTAATTTAAACTGAATTTTGATGTTATAAGTACCATATTAATTCAATAAACATGTACTAGATTACTGCAACGTATGGTTTATGATTAGTGTTAGGTTTCGGTTTTCGAATTTGATTTTTGGATGTTGAATTGATACATGTGTTAACTGTGATATTTCGCTGAATTTCCTGAATTTGCACAGGACATAAATACCTGAGATTAGTTAGGAAATTAAAATCTGAAATGTTGAAACTAATTTTCAGTTGAATGAAAACCTGGGATGAAATCAGTGTGCAGAGAGTGAGATTCACTGTTAAATGTTGAATGAGGTTCACATGTGAATGATAGGTTTTGATTAAATGTGTTAACTGATATTGAATGATTGAATCACTGTTAGAATTGAAACTAAAATTTCATGTGATGAGTTGAGTTTGATTCATAGATTAAATGTGATACCTGAAACCTGAGAGTGAGGACTGGGAATTGGGTTTTGGTATAAGTGATATCTGAGAATTAGGAAAACTGAATATGCGTATGTTTTGTAATACATGTTCTATGGGTTAAAACTGAAATTGATTTGGAATATATGTTAAAACTGAAATGAGGATTTAAAAATGAAAATTGAAACTGGGATTTAAAATCAGTGTTTACACTGACTTCTTGCCATGCCACATATGACACTAAACACACAGCCTCCTATCTAAACACACCCTATATCACACAAAATCTGATTTCAGTCACACACACACCCCCTACACACACTACACATCACTGTACAACCTGGACAGTGACACTTGCACACTGTTTTGGGTTGAATTTCATGGTGTTCCACATGAGAAATATGGCCTTCACCCTTTGACACCACTGCCTAAAACTGAGAACCATGTGCTCTCCTAACACACACACACACAAAACTTCTCACATGAGTCACCCACATATATCCCATTTCACACATAAACACACACAAAGCCACACATCCACACACACACACAAGTGCACTCTACACACATTCACTCACACACTCTCATGTATGCCTACACTCACCCATGTGACACATGACACACACATATGCTAGGTAAAGGATACATGTTAATGTTGTGTATTGATTGGGGTACCAGTTTACATGAGGGTTCTCACCTTGTATGTGACACTTTGCACTTGGTATATATATATATATGGGTGATACTATAGAGTTTATGTTGTGAGGCTATATATATATATTAAAAATATTTATATATATATATATTTTATATATATATATATATATATATATATATATATATATATATATATATATATATATATATTGAAATGGAAACCAGAATACTGGAAAGCGGGGGCAGACATAGCCAGCTACGTATATTGAAATGGAAACCACCTCGATATACGATCACGGCTGTCTAGAAATATGAGGATTTACTACAAGCCAACAGTCTCTTATGGTCAAGCCTATTGTCTCAATCTCAAGTAAGTAATATAATTACAAGATGTTTGACCACCAAATATACAATAAAAGGCATCCCAAATATTACATATCAGCTGATCATGAAGCTAGTCGTACAAAATGCTGGGACTAGCAAGAGTTAAGTCATACATGATCAACCCTAGGATTTGTTAATCATGTTTACAGCCCGTAGGCAGACAGTAAGTAAAGTGCATCGAGCTAACAGGTGCTCGTCGGCTAAACGCCTCAAAAGAATAGTTTTACAATAGAGTGAGCGAAACAAAATAGAAAACCCGCTCGTAGCCCGGGTTCCTTCTAGTCGCCACCATTGGGCTGGAAGTTTGGTAGATCCTCGGGAGCTGCTCCGAAATCTGGCCACACAAAACCAGCTGGGTCAACCCCAGAAAGAGCAAGTGCCACAAGGGGGCCACGAAATAAGAACAAAAGCCAGCATTAACACAAGAAGATATAATATTTAAAACTAGAATTTATAAAAAACATGGCAGGGTGATATACGACGAGATAACCATGGAACTATTCCGATAGCCAGGTTACAACCCGTAAACCAAACAAGGACCGGGGTTGTAACCCTTCGTCTGAACAGAACTTGGTTTCCCACCATTTATCGGCAAGATAATAATGCAAGAAATCAAGACAGGGAGTAAGCTTGTACTAAATCAAGACATGGCTAGACTGGTTATACCTCATTCAATCAATCACGGCCAAGCAGATACTACGGCTTACTACTTTAACTAACTAGGGTTATCATAGGCCTAATTACTAACAAGATGCAGTGAGATTGTTCCACAGCCACAAGCCCTGCAGACCATCCAAGTTACCCAGGTCGAAAATTAAGGGTTGAATTCAGGTGGGTACATCGCCCGGGAGACAAATGTACCCTTAGGTGACTTAGAGGGTGCAACACGCGACGGTGTGCTGGAAATGTGCCCTACTCGACGGCAGGCTACAGATCCCAAGAGCGTCCAGGTAACGGGATTGCCTGTAGCTGTGTCATCTCTTCATGACTAATGTGTTATTCTAGTTATTAACCTTAATCCATTTTAGTAGGTACTCCTGACCGTGGTACTCAGGAGTCCCATCCTAGACATGATGCAAGACAGGACAAGTGAATTTAACAAGCAAGCAAGAAAGAACCACCCACGGTGTCAAGGCAGGTCAAGTTAAATTATCAAGATAAATCATGTCAGGGTACTTGTCAGGAGTGTGCCACGACGGGCCACTATCATGTCAGGTTGGTCATGTCAGGAGTGCACCACTATGGGTCACTGTCGTGTTATGATAGTTCCTTGTCATACCATGCCATGTACAATAGTCATTCCAAACATGTTAAGTAAAATCAAGTTCATGACAAAAAGGCGTAAGGATATAAAATGGGCATAAAATATCTAATAAAATATCAAAATACCGGGCTATAGAAGAGCCAAGCTTAAGGAAATAAAACCAGAACTCCAAGAGCCAATGGTTAAGCAAGGGGGTCAGGGGAGCAGCGTAGGTGAAAAGTCACGCACGCTGAGAGAGCAGCGAATGTGAAAAGTCACGTACGCTACAGGGAGCAGCGTAGGTGAAAAGTCACGCACACTCAAGGGAGCAGTGTACGTAAAAAGTCACACACGCTGAGAGAGCAGCGTAGGTAAAAAGTCACGCACGCTACAGGGAGCAGTGTACGTGAAAAGTCACGCACGCTAAAGGGAGCAGTGTACGTGAAAAGTCACGCACGCTCGAGGGAGCAGTGTACGTGAAAAGTCATGCACGCTGAGAGAGCAGCGTAGGTGAAAAGTCACGCACGCTACAGGGAGCAGCGTAGGTGAAAAGTCACACACACTCAAGGGAGCAGTGTACGTGAAAAGTTACGCACGCTGAGAGAGCAGCGTAGGTGAAAAGTCACGCACGCTACATGGAGCAGTGTACGTGAAAAGTCACGCACGCTCAAGGGAGCAGTGTACGTGAAAAGTCATGCACGCTCAAGGGAGCAGTGTACGTGAAAAGCCACGCACGCTCAAGGAGACACGCTTCCAACAGGAAGCGTACTCAAGTCTACGTACGCACGCTAAAGAGCGCACGCAGCTCAGTGTGCGTAAGCTAAACAGCTCTGCACACTGCTCACTGTCTTCTCCAAACAGCAAGAACACCATGGATGAACCCAAGGCTTCAAAGCATCGTAACTTGGCCATCCGAACTCCAAATCCAGATTTTCAAAGTTCCAACTTGGGTAGAATTGAATGCTCTTCCACTTGGAAACATCAAAACTCATAGTAAACCAACTAAAATAGGTCAAAACATGCAAAAATCCGAAAGTAGGAAGATTTAGATCTAGAACAATGGAGACTCCATATCACAAAATGTCAAGAACTAATGTTGATCACCATGTCCTAATCTAGCAAATGGACAAATAAAAGAGGGTTCTCATGTAGTGGCAAGATGCACTTGCCTAGGGGGTGGGTGTTGTGTAGAGGAAGGAGAAGAAGAAGAAGAAGGAAATAAATGGTGGTGGTAATGAAGAGAGAGAGTGGTAGGTGGGGAATATAAAGAGGGTGGGTTGTGGTGTGTTGAAGGTGGAGTGTAGGTTAAGGTGTGCCAATGCATAATAAACCAAATCAAACCAACCCAATCCAAACCAATTAAAACCGAACCATGACAAAACCCAAAATACGAGAAATACCGAAACTCCACAAGTTGAGAAAAAAAAAATATATGCTAAAATCCAGATACGAGTATAAATACGAAATACGGGAAATACAGGAAATGAGGGAAATGAGGGTGACAACTCTACCCACCTTAAAAGAATTTCGTCCTCGGAATTTAATCAAGGAGCTAGAGATTGTCACGACAAGCTACACTAAGCGCAGACAAGTTACACTAAGTAGTTCAATCATACAATCATACAATGCAAGCAAGGAAGGGAAAACGTAAGGCATAAGAAAGACATTATACCTCACGAGTCAAACAGGTAGGGATATCGCGATCGGATGTCGTCTTCACGCTCCCACGTTGACTCTCCTAGAGAGTGATGACCCCAAGCAACACGGACTAATTTAATAGTCTTGTTCTTGAGTATCTTCTCCCTTCGGTCCAATATAGACACGGGCCTCTCCTCATACGAAAGGTTGGTACCAACAACCAATTCCGAATGGTCTAGGATATGGCTCGGGTCTGGAATATATCGTCGTAATTGGGACACATGGAATACATCATGCACCTCACTTAGCGACGGCAGGAGAGCGAGATGATAGGATACATCTCCTACTCGCTCTAGAATATCGAACGGCCCTATATACCAAGGACTAAGCTTTCTTCGTACGCCGAAGCGAATGACGCCGCGGTTAGGCGAGATCCTAAGGAATACATGGTCGCCGACAGCAAATTCTAAGGGACGCCGATGAGCATCGGCCCAATGGCGCTGGCGGTCCTGGGCAACTCGGAGGTGATCTCTGACCTTCCTGACCACTTCAATCGTCTGGGAAATCAATTCGGGTCCGAGCATCTGCCTCTCCCCGATATCGTCCCATGCTAGCGGGGATCTGCACTTCCTGCCATAAAGAGCCTCGAAGGGTGCCATCTGGATATTGGCCTGATAACTGTTGTTGTACGAGAATTCTACCAGGTGCAGATGATTCTCCCATGAACCACCGAAGTCAAGGGTACAGGATCTTAACATATCTTCAAGGGTCTGGATTGTGCGCTCTGACTGACCATCCGTCTGCGGGTGATAAGCTGAGCTGAATTGAAGACGAGTCCCCAAACTCTTCTGCAAGTTGCGCCAAAAGTGTGATGTGAATCTTGAATCCCTGTCTGAGGTGATGCTGACTGGCACACCGTAAAGCCTGACGATCTGCCTGAGGTACATCTCTGCTAGCTGCACCGTCGACTGTCCAACTCTGAATGGGAGAAAGTGTGCCACCTTGGTAAGCCTGTCCACAATTACCCAAATAGCATCTCTGCCGGCCGGAGATCTGGGCAATCCGGTCACGAAATCCATAGTTATTTGTTCCCATTTCCATTCTGGGATCGGTAAAGGTTGAAGAAGTCCAGCGGGCCTCTGATGTTCAGCTTTAACCTGTTGGCAAACCAAACACCGAGAGACAAACCGGACTATCTCCCTCTTCATGCCATTCCACCAGAAATGTTGACGAATATCACGGTACATCTTCGTACCACCCGGATGAATAGAATATTGAGAACTGTGGGCTTCAGCCATGACTTCCTGTCTGATATCTCCACTGGGTACACAAAGACGAGTGCCGTGCCGAAGTGTACCGTCTTCATGGATACATAACTCTGGCCTTCTTCCTGCTTCACACTCTGCTCTGAGTTGCTGGATCTTAGAATCTGTTGACTGCGCCACCCGGATTCTCTCAACTATGCTGGACTGAACCTGTAGGCTGGCCATCAATGCTACACTGGTTGGAAGAACCACTTCAATTCCCATCTTCCGAAGATCTGCCAATAATTCTGGTTGCGCCGTCAGGAAATAAACTCCGGCTCTCCTGCTCAATGCATCTGCTACAACGTTGGCCTTCCCAGGATGATACTGCAAATCCACATCATAGTCCACTAGTAGCTCGAGCCATCTTCTCTGCCACATATTAAGGTCCTTCTGGGTGAAAACATACTTCAGGCCCTTATGATCAGTAAAGATCTCCACTCTATCTCCGTACAAGTAGTGTCTCCACAACTTCAAAGCAAACACTACCGCCGCCAATTCCAAGTCGTGGGTCGGGTAATTCTTCTCATGATCACGTAGTTGACGTGACGCATAAGATATTACCTTCCCATGCTGCATCAAGACACACCCCAATCCTCTGTCTGAAGCGTCGCAATAAACTGTGAATCCTCCGGTCCCATATGGAAGGGTGAGAATGGGAGCCGTTATCAAACCTCGCTTCAACTTCTCAAATAATTCCTGACACTCTGTTGTCCAAACAAACGGCACATCCTTGCGGGTCAACTGGGTCATCGGCGCTGAAATCCTTACGAAATCTGAAACGAACCGCCGGTAGTAGCCGGCCAATCCAAAAAAGCTGCGAACCTCTGCCACTGAGCTGGGTACCGGCCATGACTCGATAGCCACAATCTTCTGGGGATCCACTTCCACTCCTCCTCGGGTAATGATGTGACCCAAGTATGAAATACGATCGAGCCAGAACTCGTATTTACTGAACTTGGCGTACAACTGATGCTCCCTAAGCGTCTGGAGGACGACTCTGAGATGCTTCGCATGCTCTGCTTCACTCTTGCTGTAGACCAGGATGTCATCTAGGAACACGATCACAAATTGATCCAAGTAAGGCATAAAAATACGATTCATGAGGTCCATGAATACGGCCGGCGCATTGGTCGCTCCTAAGGGCATAACAAGGAACTCCCAATGTCCATACCTCGATCTGAATGCTGTCTTCGGGATGTCCTGCTCTCTGACTCTGATCTGGTGGTATCCCGACCGCAAGTCGATCTTCGAAAACACTGAAGCCCCTCTGAGCTGATCAAAGAAGTCATCTATCCTCGGAAGAGGGTATCTGTTCTTGATTGTCACCGAATTCAAGGTACGATAATCAACACATAGCCTGGACGTACCATCCTTCTTTTTCACAAGAAGCATCGGGGCTCCCCAAGGCAATCCACTTGTACGGATGAATCCCTTGGTCCTGAGTTCTTCAATCATCTTATATAAAATCTCCAACTCTGAAGGCGCCATTCTGTAAACTCGCTCTGATACTGGTGCTGTCCCGGGAATCAAGTCTATAGTGAACTCAATCTCCCGCTCTGGCGGCATCCCTGGAAGCTCCTATGGAAAGACATCTGGAAACTCTTCAACTATCCGGGTTAACTGTACTGCTGCTACTGCCATCCGCAATGCTGGGGAAGATGGCTCCACTGTGCCTCTAGAAAACGAAAACTCTGGCTCGCCGGGGATACTAAAGACAACTCTGCCAATATGGCAGTCTATCCTAGCATACTGGTTCCTCAACCAATCCATGCCTAGGACTACATCATAGTCTGCCATAGGAAACTCTATGAATCTAGCGGGGAACTCTCTACCGCTAACTACGATCCGACACGAGAAAAACACTCGATCTACTCCCACAAGGCCATTACCAGTAAGTATATTGAGCCTCACTGATAATGACTCGGGCTCCAATCCTATCCGTGTCGCGAATCGTGCAGACATAAATGAATGCGATGCACCAGAATCAAATAATACAGACGCTAGAGAGGAGTTGACGAGAATAGTACCTGCCACAACCTCACCTGGTGCAACTCCTTCTTCCATAGCCATCATCATGGCCTGACCTTGTCCTCTGGCTGCTGGTCCCCTCTACTGGAAACCTCTCTGCCTATTCTGGGTCTGAGCTTGGGCTTGTGCATACTACTGGGGGTGCTGTTGCTGGAATGCCTGAGACTGAGGCGGCAAGGGCCTCGAAGTCTGATACTGCTGCTGCTGAACTGGTGCTGGGGCCGGTCCTCTCACCGAAAAGCTAGAAGGGTTGGATGCTGATGAACCACCCCTATTCGAGCAAGCCCCTATCCTATGATCTGCTGCTCCACAAGCCAGGCACAATCCCTGCGCCCTGCGACAATCTGCCACCACATGCCCTGGCTTCCCGCAATGAGAACATTCTATCGCGGAAGTCTGCTTCTGCTTCTGCTGCTGCGGGTACATCGGGGTCGAATGCTGAACCGACGTTACTGAGGTCGCCCGCCTCGGAGTTCCAATGGTCAACCCCTAACTACCGGGGCTGGAGCTGATGATTGGTGCATCTGACTGTGGGATCGCTTCCTTCTTCCGGTCCTATCCACGATCCTCTGGGAGGTATACTCATGCCTCCTAGCTGCTCTCAAGACTGCATCGAACGTCTGGTGCTCGAACTGCTCAACTGCCAACAAGATCTCCAAATGCAGTCCCTGCTGGAACCGCTGGGCCCTATCAAACTCGATCGCCACCAAGGTGGGGGCAAACCTACTGAGTCTAGAAAACTCCGATGCATAACTGTCGACTGTTCTGCCCCCTTACTTCAAGTTGGTAAATCTGGTCTGCAGGTCGTACCGAGCTACAGCATCGAAATACTTCGTCTGGAATCTCTTCCTAAACATTGCCCAAGCAATGGGTGCCACTAATCCCATGGCCTGCACCGCCCACCAATTGTGAGCTAAATCCAACAACTGCAGGCGTACCACCGCCACCTTCTCATTCTCACGTGTCCTGGCTGCTTCCAAAATCACCTCGGTATCCTGAAGCCATGCATCCGCGGCAATCGCATCCTCGCTGCCGTCGAAGAAAGGAGGGTTCAATCGCTTGAAACTGTTGGCTGCCTGGTTCCCTGGATGTCCGCCTCGGGTCAAAGCATCTTGAACTGTCTGGTGCAGGGCGTCGCTTCGACGATCCTGGGAAGCTATCAAGGTTCTGATGAGGCCTACTAAGGTACCATCATCGGGCTCTGCGGGCTGGACGGGCCGAACTGGTGACTCTCCTCCAGTAGGTATCACTCTGGAGGCGACTCCAGAATGCTGGGCATGATCTCCAGGTTGCTGCTGGCCCACGGGAGGTGCTCCTCCTTGCTGATCGGCAGGGTCAGGTACAGTACCGCTGAGGAAGACGATACAGGGAAACAATAAGGAAGGACCAGGACAGATCAACGATACAAGCATGTAATCAGGGCAAGAATTTCAGGGATTTGAAAATACGGGCGAAGATCAAGGGCGAATACTGATTGAGACATCTATTCGGTAAACCCTCACATTTCTTGATTGACAAGACCTGCATGGGCCACCACTTAAACCGTGTCACACCCCAGAACCAGAATACTGGAGAGCGGGGGCAGACATAGCCAGCTACGTATATCGAAATGGAAACCACCTCGATATACGGTCACGGCTGTCTAGAAATATGAGGGTTTACTACAAGCCAACAGTCTCTTATGGTCAAGCCTATTGTCTCAATCTCAAGCAAGTAATATAATTACAAGATATTTGACCACCAAATATACAATAAAAGGCGTCCCAAATATTACATATCAGCTGATCATGAAGCTAGTCGTACAAAATGCTGGGACTAGCAAGAGTTAAGTCATACATGATCAATCCTAGGATTTGTTAATCATGTTTACAGCCCGTAGGCAGACAGTAAGTAAAGTGCATCGAGCTAACAGGTGCTCGTCGGCTAAACGTCTCAAAAGAATAGTTTTACAATAGAGTGAGCGAAACAAAATAGAAAACCCACTCGTAGCCCGGGTTCCTTCTAGTCGCCACCATTGGGCTGGAAGCTTGGTAGATCCTCGGGAGCTGCTCCGAAATCTGGCCACACAAAACCAGCTGGGTCAACCCCAGAAAGAGCAAGTGCCACAAGGGGGCCACGAAATAAGAACAAAAGCCAGCATTAACACAAGAAGATATAATATTTAAAACTAGAATTTATAAAAAACATGGCAGGGTGATATACGACGAGATAACCATGGAACTATTCCGATAGCCAGGTTACAACCCGTAAACCAAACAAGGACCTGGGTTGTAACCCTTCGTCTGAATAGAACTTGGTTTCCCACCATTTATCGGCAAGATAATAATGCAAGAAATCAAGACAGGGAGTAAGCTTGTACTAAATCAAGACATGGCTAGACTGGTTATACCTCATTCAATCAATCACGGCCAAGCAGATACTACGGCTTACTACTTTAACTAACTAGGGTTATCACAGGCCTAATTACTAACAAGATGCAGTGAGATTGTTCCACAGCCACAAGCCCTGCAGACCATCCAGGTTACCCAGGTCGAAAATTAAGGGTTGAATTCAGGTGGGTACATCGCCCGGGAGACAAATGTACCCTTAGGTGACTTAGATGGTGTAACACGCGACGGTGTGCTGGAAATGTGTCCTACTCGACGGCAGGCTACAGATCCCAAGAGCGCCCAGGTAACGGGATTGCCTGTAGCTGTGTCATCTCTTCATGACTAATGTGTTATTCTAGTTATTAACCTTAATCCATTTTAGTAGGTACTCCTGACCGTGGTACTCAGGAGTCCCATCCTAGACATGATGCAAGACAGGACAAGTGGATTTAACAAGCAAGCAAGAAAGAACCACCCACGGTGTCAAGGCAGGTCAAGTTAAATTATCAAGATAAATCATGTCAGGGTACTTGTCAGGAGTGCGCCACGACGGGCCACTATCATGTCAGGTTGGTCATGTCAGGAGTGCACTACTACGGGTCACTGTCGTGTTATGATAGTTCCTTGTCATACCATGCCATGTACAATAGTCATTCCAAACATGTTAAGTAAAATCAAGTTCATGACAAAAAGGCGTAAGGATATAAAATGGGCATAAAATATCTAATAAAATATCAAAATACCGGGCTATAGAAGAGCCAAGCTTAAGGAAATATAACCAGAACTCCAAAAGCCAATGGTTAAGCAAGGGGGTCAGGGGAGCAGCGTAGGTGAAAAGTCACGCACGCTGCAGGGAGCAGCGTAGGTGAAAAGTCACGCACGCTGAGAGAGCAGCGAATGTGAAAAGCCACGCACGTTACAGGGAGCAGCGTAGGTGAAAAGTCACGCACACTCAAGGGAGCAGTGTACGTAAAAAGTCACGCACGCTGAGAGAGCAGCGTAGGTGAAAAGTCACGCACGCTACAAGGAGCAGTGTACGTGAAAAGTCACGCACGCTCAAGGGAGCAGTGTACGTGAAAAGTCACGCACGCTCGAGGGAGCAGTGTACGTGAAAAGTCACGCACGCTGAGAGAGCAGCGTAGGTGAAAAGTCACGCACGCTACAGGAAGCAGCGTAGGTAAAAAGTCACGTACACTCAAGGGAGCAGTGTACGTGAAAAGTCACGCACGCTGAGAGAGCATCGTAGGTGAAAAGTCACACACGCTATAGGGAGCAGTGTACGTGAAAAGTCACGCACGCTCAAGGGAGCAGTGTACGTGAAAAGTCACGCACGCTCAAGAGAGCAGTGTACGTGAAAAGCCACGCACGCTCAAGGAGACACGCTTCCAACAGGAAGCGTACTCAAGTCTACATACGCACGCTAAAGAGCGCACGCATCTCAGTGTACGTAAGCTAAACAGCTCTGCACACTGCTCACTGTCTTCTCCAAACAGCAAGAACACCATGGATGAACCCAAGGCTTCGAAGCATCGTAACTTGGCCATCCGAACTCCAAATCCAGATTTCCAAAGTTCCAACTTGGGTAGAATTGAATGCTCTTCCACTTGGAAACATCAAAACTCATAGTAAACCAACTAAAATAGGTCAAAACATACAAAAATCCGAAAATAGAAAGATTTAGATCTAGAACAATGGAGACTCCACATCACAAAATGCCAAGAACTAATATTGATCACCATGTCCTAATCTAGCAAATGGACAAATAAAAGAGGGTTCTCATGTAGTGGCAAGATGCACTTGCCTAGGGGGTGGGTGTTGTGTAGAGGAAGGAGAAGAAGAAGAAGAAGAAAATAAATGGTGGTGGTAATGAAGAGAGAGAGTGGTAGGTGGGGAATATAAAGAGGGTGGGTTGTGGTGTGTTGAAGGTGGAGTGTAGGTTAAGGTGTGCCAATGCATAATAAACCAAATCAAACCAACCCAATCCAAACCAATTAAAACCGAACCATGACAAAACCCAAAATACGAAAAATACCGAAACTCCACAAGTTGAGAAAAATAAAAAAAATACATGCCAAAATCCAGATACGAGTATAAATACGAAATACGGGAAATACGAGAAATTCGGGAAATGAGGGTGACAATGGAGGCCTCCCCTCTCTCTTGGCTACCATGTGAACCCTATTTGGGTCAATAGAAAATGTCCAAGTTGCCCCTATTGGTTCCCTTTTGGTTAATTTAAGTCATGAAAGGAATTGTGGTCAAATAGGTCAAAGTTCTAAACTCTAAATGACTAAACTTGTCATATGGGATTAGTCTAAATATACTAGCCTAATGAGTCAAGTTTGTGGGACATGCCTAGCTAATCTTTGGGCTCCGACTAGAGTCTAAGCTACCCGGACCACTAACACAAGTCAAAACTATACGAAACTAAAACTCGACTAAACTAATCCCCAAAATACAATATTAATAAATAAATATTCACAAAATATTAGAATATAAAAATTCATAAAATTACCTCCATTTTTGAAAATAGACAGTTACAGTATGTAACACCATGTTGCAAGAAGTGGCGATTGGAGGAAACTCAGTTTACATAAGTGAGTAAGCTGGTTGGAATCGAGATAGAAGACCTTATGGTAGCATAAGTTAGACCAAGAAGTTTAGCTAGTCTTATCCTTCGAAAAACTTGATAGATAGCCTATTGACATGAGTCGGTATCCGCCATCTTCAGACGGATTGATCATTTAAAGTCCAAGATCGTTCAAGTAACTAGAAGTATAGTCCACCATCGACCTATTCGACCAACTAACAGGAGAAATTTTTTATTTCTAAGGTTGACTTGAGATAGGGATACCATCAGGAGAAGGCACAAAGAGAAGATATTCCAAGGACATCATTCAGGACCCGCTACAACCATTATAAATTTTGACAATGTCTTTTGACTGTAAAATGCATCTAATGTATTGAATATAGTGTTTCCTTAGTAGCTAGAACAATTATGGTAGTTTGCTTATATTTTGTCGTAGGATAGAAGCTATATTGGTAGTATATTTCATAGGAGGGTGATTATCTAATGATATATAGAACTATCTACTAGAAAGACCGACTAGAACAGAGAGGCATTACACTTTTTTAGGAGTTTCAGTTTAGTAGGAAGTCCCTTTTAACTAATGGACATATATTGCTACCCCTGCCAAAACAGATATGGTGAACTAGAGGTTTTATATATCCATAGAGACTTGTTAGGAGAATAAGAATATAATATTTTTGGATGACTAGAAATTTGATATTTGAGGATATACAGTTGAACCCTAGTTATAGTTTCCTAAGCTAAAATAGGACCACCCTTGCGGTAGACTTTAAAAAGTATGACTTACAACTTCTGTTATGGGTAGAATAGTTTGCTAAGCCATGTACTTAAGACTGGACTTAAGTCTGGGTAGAACCATTATCGTGTGAATTTTTTTGGGGAATATAGTAGTTCATGCTTTGCAGGACTAGGTAAATAACTAAGGTGGGTAGAATCTTTATAGATACTTTTCTATGGTATAAGTCAGAACATAGTACAGTATAGGCCTAATCCTAGCAAGCAACCTTGGAAACATTAGACTAAACCTTGCTAGCTTTTACTTAAGATAGAGTCTAGAATAGAATTACTAAAGAATTAATATCAAAAGATTATATCAGGTTGTTAGGTGGACTAAGAATATTGGATAGGGTAGGCAAATTTGAGTTGGACTAGCCTTGAAATTACCTCTAGAAGGCCAGAACTAGAAGGTTGACCAACATGTTTATGCATTTGACTAGTTTAGCCTCAATCTTCACCCAGCATGTAGGTGAAAAAAATGTTAGGGCATTGATAAGATTATTATCGATTGCTAAGAGGACGTTATATAATTTATAGGAGTATAATGAAGAGCTTAGAGGACTAATTGGGATCATGGATTAATTGTGAATTTTTCTATCTATATTGTTAGTTATAGATAAAAACTCAAGTGCCAAGTTAGAAGCCTTACCTCTAAATTAGTAACCCATTGACATTATAGGTAGCGTTCGAGAAGTGACATATCGTCCTGCATTGCCCCAATCTTTAGAGCGAGTGCATGATGTATTCAATCTCTCGCAGTGGAGGAGGTATGCGACTGATCTCAGACATGTGGGTGACCATTCCAAGATCTTAGTGAGACCGTCTTTCGTATGAGAAGCAGCTAGTCGGGATAGTGGATACATGTGAGAAGATATTGAGGGGGAAGGCTATCAGATTAGTCTGGTAGCATAGAAGCATCACACCCTAGGAAAATCTACTTGGGTGCGTGAAGATTCCATACGAGAACGTTATCCGCATTTATTTGAGGAATTCGATAAGATTCTAAAACTAATTTTAGTATCATAACTTTATAAGTTCGAGTTCTAATTATAATCTTAATTTCGATGACGAAATTTTTTTAAGGTGGGTAAAATGTAAACCCCCTGATTTTCTCTAAGGTATTATTTTTAACTTTATTTATTTATTATATTTTATAAATATTTAATAATAATTTCTGTCAAAATAGGTCCAGGATAATATGGTTAAACCTAATATATATATATATATATATATATATATATATATATATATATATATATATATATATATATATATATATATATAGCAAATGTCCAAAGGGTCGTGGCCTAGTGGTAGCGACGGGGGCTCCCCGGGCGGAAGGCCCGGGTTCGAATCCCCCCTTAGGCGCACGCGCCTAAGCTCCAGTTCGAATCCCCCCTTAGGCCCGGGTTCGAATCCCCCCTTAGGCGCACGCGCCTAAGCAAATGACCTCTAGTCTAGTGGTCAAGAGAGATGCATGCTGCCCCGAGTCATCAGGAGATCGATTCCCGATGGGAGCGTTCGCCACAATTACCTTCTTTCATATATATTTTTTTTTTTTTTTACCTTCTTTCATATATATATATATATATATATATATATATATATATATATATATATATATATATATATATATATATATATATATAGTTTTTTTTGATTAATTACTATTAAGAAATTATTATTAATTAAATCCTAATTGATTACTAATTAGAAACTCTTTTAACTAAGAACCTATTGAAATAAAACCTAAGGCTTTTATTAAATAAAGTAAAAAAAACCACACACCAGCACCTTTCCGTGAGCTAAGGCCTTAGCTAAAAACCAAAGAGTAATAAATGGTAATAAAGAAAGAAAGAAAGAGGCAAAGAGAAAGAAAGAAGCAACAGCTTCTCCATTCTAGTAACTTCCAAGCCCAACACCTACCTTGTTGTGTAACCCCCAACCTTTCAATTTCCTCTCCCAAGCAAACAGTCGACCCTTCTTTCCCCATTCTTTGCTTTGTAACCACTACAAGAAAAATGGCTTTTCTTGATCATTTTTTTCCGTCAAGAAATAGGTTTTTTGACGATTTTTGATCCGTCATCTAGGTCCCAGTCAAGAAAACTCGCTACTTTTCTTGACGGTTTCTGGCTTTGTTTTCTTGACGGTTTTAAACCGTCAAGTAACAATCCTGTCTTGACGGTTTTAAACCGTCAAGAAAACATATCGAAAAAACCGTCATGGTAAATGAAAACTTTTCTTGACTGGGCCCTAGAAGACGGGTAATGACCGTTAAGAAAGCCCTTTCTTGACCTGGAAAAACCGTTAAGAAAAATATTTCTTGGTGTTTAAAAACCGTCAAGTGAAGCTGATTTTTGTTTAACCAAAATTCTGTTTATAATTATTTTATATGCTTCCATTTGCCAATTACTGAACACACACGTATAATATCAACATACTCCAGAACATCACAAACATCAAACAACTATGTAATACACATAATTTTTATTTAACAAATAAGCACTTTTACACCAATAATATCCAACAACATATCCAAATAAACTAAAATATATGGTTTTGTACAACATCTTAAACATGCAAAACTTATATATACAAGTAAACCAAAATACATGGCACCTTGACTAACTATATAACAAAATATTTGAATCCGAAGCACATCCCATCACAACAACATTCATTTGTGATGTAATTCCTGAGAGAACAAGAACATAAATTAGTAGATGTAGTTCTTGAACAAACTAGTTAGATGCTTAGGGAATATCAATAGGATCCGAAAAAGGGAAAAAATTAACGGATTGGCAATTCTTTACCTCTTCATGAAGCCTTCTCTGCCTACATCCCTTAAATCATTAAGTAGAAAATATCAATACTTGCACAAATAACTATAAATTTGCAAGTATAATTATTGATAATAATGTACGAGATGTATCAATACAAAATAGAAGCATAACTGGAATTAAAATAAAATCGAATACCATCTTACCATTATGCCAGAAGCAACAAAGAAGAGATGTAGTTTTGCATTCAACTGTACATATCATAATATCTATACTAGCACAACCCACCCACTTCTAATTACATACAAAAATTATCAGTGTAAACTCATTTGACGCTATAATTCCAATTCTATATAATTGGTGAATTTAACTATCATGATACACATTCGGCAGACTCTCACACATTAATACACTCACCAAGGTTTATATATAACCAACATCTTATAAATGGGTACTGATTTGTACTCAGAAAAAGATCCAAACTGACACAAGTATAATAGAAAACTGACACTAGCAATCACACATATACACCACATTGGCACACATTTTTTGCACACAAACACATATACACACACTGGACACAAGTGCCCGCAAGGAAACTGCTGCCTAAAATAGACTACGTGACACTTACTGATACTAAAAACACATTGGCTACTGCAGTATATTAACTACACACTGGAATCACTGTTTTCATACTGCATAAGACACTCCTTTATTGACACACTACTCTACTAGTTACTGAAACTGCTTGCCCATAAGGAAAAGATACCCACTATAGAACATCCATTTGGTAATAAAATAACCCTCAAACACTATATTTATTCAATTAGCACAAAGTTTTCAGCAACTAACAAACTATGTTGATGCCATTTCATAAGAAAACATGGAATATAAAATAATATCAAATTATTAAACTGTAGCAATGGCCCAGAAACTAGCACACCAACATGAATGCATTCGTGTGTGCAATGCTTTTCTTCCACTTTTTTCCTTGTACACTTTCTTTGTTGGGTCAACTTTTGGTTATTGGTTCTTCAAACACATACTGAACCCAAGCATAAGGGTCTGCAGTCTTCCATATACATTAGTACCATAAAAAATAAGCAATGGATATACAACATAAATAATGATTAGGAACTTACTATAGACAAAGCACTGAGCAACAAATTAGCAATTGGCATACACTAATTAGAAACTCTTTTAACTAAGAACCTATTGAAATAAAACCAAAGGCTTTTATTAAATAAAGGGAAAAAAAACACACACCAGCACCTTTTCGTGAGCTAAGGCCTTAGCTAAAAACCAAAGAGTAATAAATGGTAATAAAGAAAAAAAGAAAGAGGCAAAGAGAAAGAAAGAAGCAACAACTTCTCCATTCTAGTAACTTCCAAACCTAACACCTACCTTGCTGTGTAACCCCTAACCTTTCAATTTCCTCTCCCAAGCAAATAGTCGACCCTTCTTTCCCCATTCTTTGCTTTGTAACCACTACAAGAAAAATGGCTTTTCTTGATCGTTTTTTCCCGTCAAGAAATAGTTTTTTTGACAATTTTCGATCCGTCATCTAGGTCCCAGTCAAGAAAACTCGCTACTTTTCTTGGCAATTTCTGGCTTTGTTTTCTTGACGGTTTTAAATCGTCAAGAAAACATATCGAAAAAACCGTCAAGGTAAAAGAAAAATTTTCTTGACTGGGCCCTAGATGACGGGTAATGACCGTTAAGAAAGCCCTTGCTTTACCCGAAAAAAACCGTTAAGAAAAATATTTCTTGGTGTTTAAAAACCGTCAAGTGAAGCTGATTTTTGTTTAACCAAAATTTTGTTTATAATTATTTTATATGCTTCCATTTGCCAATTACTGAACACGCACGTATAATATCAACATACTCCAGAACATCACAAACATCAAACAACTATGTAATACACATAATTTTTATTTAACAAATAAGCACTTCTACACCAATAATATCCAACAACATATCCAAATAAACTAAAATATATGGTTTTGTACAACATCTTAAACATCCAAAACTTATATATACAAATAAACCAAAATACATGACACCTTGACTAACTACATAACAAAATATTTGAATCCGAAGCACATCCCATCACAACAACATTCATTTGTGATGTAAATCCCGAGAGAACAAGAACATAAATTAGTAGATGTAGTTCTTGAACAAACTAGTTAGTTGCTTAGGGAATATCAATAGGATCCGAAAAAGGGAAAAAATTAACGTATTGGAAATTCTTTACCACTTCATGAAACCCTTCTCTGCCTACATCACTTAAACCATTAAGTAGAAAATATCAATACTTGCACAAATATCTATAAATTTGCAAGCTTAATTATTGATAATAATGTACGAGATCAATACAAAATAGAAGCATAACTGGAATTAAAACAAAATCGAATACCATCTTACCATTATGCCAGAAGCAACAAAGAAGAGATGTAGTTTTGCATTCAACTGTACATATCATAATATCTATACTAGCACAACCCACCCACTTCTAATTACATACAACAATTCTCATAGTGTAAACTCATTTGACGCTATAATTCCAATTCTATATAATTGGTGAATTTAACTATCATGATACACATTCTACAGACTCTCACACATTAATACACTCACCAAGGTTTATATATAACCAACATCTTATAAATGGGTACTGATTTGTACTCAGAAAAAGATCCAAACTGACACAAGAATAATAGAAAACTGACACTAGCAATCACACATATACACCACATTGGCACACATTTTTTGCAGACAAACACATATACACACACTGGATACAAGTGCCCGCAAGGAAACTGCTGCCTAAAGTAGACTACGTGACACTCACTAATACTAAAAACACATTGTCTACTGCAGTATATTAACTAAACACTGGAATCACTGTTTTCATACTGCATAAGACACTCCTTCATTGACACACTACTCTACTAGTTACTGAAACTGCTTGCTCATAAGGGAAAGATACCCACTATAGAACATCCATTTGGTAATAAAATTACCCTCAAACACTATATTTATTCAATTAGCACAAAGTTTTCAGCAACTAACAAACTATGTTGATGCCATTTCATAAGAAAACATGGAATATAAAATAATATCAAATTATTAAACTGTAGCAATGGCCTGAAAATTAGCACACCAATATGAATGCATTCGTGTGTGCAATGCTTTTCTTCCACTTTCTTCCTTGTACACTTTCTTTGTTGGGTCAACTTTTGGTTATTGGTTCTTCAAATACATACTGAACCCAAGCATAAGGGTCTGCAGTCTTCCATATACATTATTACTATTAAAAATAAGCAATGGATATACAACATAAATAATGATTAGGAACTTACTATAGACAAAGCACTGAGCAACAAATTAGCAATTGGCATACACATTCTCAATCTCCTTAAGAGCTATATATTCACCTTGAGACAACTTAATAATGTTCTTTTTCCTATAATACATTACGAAAGACAGCCTTAGAAGAAAAACCAAAAATTATACACAAAGTCATCTTTCACGCCTTCACTTGGAAAAGACTGACATATAATGCATATATAAATATGCATCCAGAGTGAGTTATACATGCAAAACCACTCAAATAACAAGTTATCCGAAAAGTATATGCCCCTTATAATACAACATCCGACTTGAGGTCCAATGCCATTTCAATATATAATGAGTGCACTTATGCAAATGTAGAAATATCTTGTGTTGTATAGACACTTAACAAAAAAAACTATTCATATTGGCAGCCGTCTGTAAATCTCTTTTAGTCTATATGCTAGAAATGAGAGGAGAAAGTTGCAAATGAGTGATAACATATACGGAAGTACCCAACTTGTGGGAAGAGACAACTAAACTTCCTTGACAAAGCAAAAACCAACTTGTGGGAAGAGGCAACTAAACCTCCTTTACAAACTGAATTAGATATGTATGTATCGTATATATTTTGTTATAACTTCACTTCAAAATATTTAATTTGCACCAAGAGAATCATCTGATGTACTTCAGAATAAGTGTATACATATCTATCTATAAAGTCAATTTAAGCTTTCTAGAATAATCAGTACAAGTCTGCGAAGGATTTTAGATGGCAATTCAGTTAAGACTTAAGAAGATACTACTATTCAATTGTATCATTTTTGAAACCATAAAATTTGTTTTGTGTTCCTTCTACTTGTTTCTTATAACATCTGAATTTAATGAATTTGTAAAGGCCCTCCTTAAATTTCAGAATTGAATGATTATGATTGACCAAATATGCATGTTTGCCAACCAAGTATCAATTGTGGATGAGTTAGTTCCAAATCCCGGACCAAGAGTTTTATTCATACTCACAAATATGATCAATAAATTTGTATTATGTGCGTCACAAATAAGATCAATAAATTTGTGTTCTGTACGTCCTTATCATTCAGTAATTTTATATTAAATAATAAGAAGGATGTTGGCTAGGAGGAGGAAGTCTCCAACAATAAAAAAAATGGTTATAATAAAAAGAAACAAGAGTAGAAGTTTACCTATCAATGATCTTTAGGCGATCGCAAGGTAACCATAAACCTATATCTCCTGTGTGAAGCCACTCGTCCTCATCAATTACCTCTTTCCTTAATATGATCAGTTTCGATTAAAATAACTCCAATTGCATATGAAACTGCAAAAAGTTTGAGAAAAAGATACTTACATATGTACATCACCTTTATAGTAACCTTGGAAAATTATAGGACCCCCGACAAATTTTCCTCAAGGGTAAGGTTGGTCATCAGATGTGTAATTCATTTCAGGAACATCCACAATCTTGATTTATGCAAAAGGAAGCAAATGAAGGTTCAACCAAAAATTCATCCATACATGATTTTATGCCACAAATAGCGATAGAGAAACGTAAAGAACAAGAGGCATTAGTTTTTCTACTTTTGCTTGCAGTATGGTCTACTACTAATATGAGATGAAATATCAAAGCCAAACTTAAAAGTACATTAAATAAACACAAATCAACTAATATAAAGAGAATCAAGATCAAACATCTCAAGATAGCAGTACCCAATGAAATATAATTGAATAACAAGTAGATACCCTTATTCCAGCTTTAAGAATAAGGAAAAAAGTTGTAAGCTATGAGAAACTGTAAAACAGGAAACTCAAGGTCTAATGTAGCAGCAACTACACTTGTTATAGGATGAGAAAACTATCATTCCTATTTAAACATAGCACATCAGATACTGCATGATTTCAATTCAACCTGCAAATGCTGGAATGTAAATAAACTTGGTAATGTATGTTATATTTCTGAGGAATCATGGGATGACTCTATAACTTCCTACTTCCAAAATTATCTAATATATTTCCTACCTGATGTCATACTCATACTATGCAACTGGCTTCCAACGTAATCATACAGGTAACCGTTGTTGTTATGTGACATATCCTCAGCTTTCTGGACATCCAAATACTCATTCTTGGCCAAGGATCCTCCTTGCATCCTAATTCTTTACTTCTTAACTCATTTGAAATATAAACCACATATCGTAAAGGTGATACAAAAACAGTGAGAACTAAAAGATATTTTAACCATTCTTCTTCAACACTTCAATTAGTCAAGCTTATGAGGCATTCTTCAGCCATAAAATGAAAATATGAGGATCGGTAATAAACATCCATTATTTCATAGGTAAAAATAAAATTATCCAACTTGCAGCACAGATATTACGGATGACATAGGCTATTTGCCAGTTCAATCCAACAGAGCAAGCTCACCATAAGCAGTATTTGGAGAGCCAACATAACCAGTTAAATTGTTGTCCTCATCCATTGTACTTATAACACAAGATGTTTGTCATTCTATAACCTTCCATAACTCGACCACCAAAGCATCTGAAATATGCTATATGGCTCTCTTAATTAAAATAAAAAAATAGAAATCAATAGGAAAAAATGTACATATATATATTTTTTATCAGTAAAATATGTACATATTACATAAACAGTGACACATGATCCGTAAATCATCCCCCAAGAGAAGAAACAAACTTACACTTTCAAAAAGTCCTTGACATCTGGAGACAATATAGAGGCACCTAAGGACATAAACCGTACTAGTCCCCTTAGTCTCTTTCTGATTTTGTTGAATACTAGCTAGTCGCACAAGGGAGATGGAATCTTACCTGCAAATATGGCACGTTGACAAGAATTATTCCTGCATTGAGAATAAGTAAATGAACCAACACCACTTAGCAACTGATAACAAAAGGCTTGATCTTTTCTTTGAGACTAAACAATGGGGGAAAAAATCACTCCGGGTCCATTAATGATATTTAATGAAACATAAATAGAGAAACAAAAGTGCCTGACATGAATATTAAAAAATTTAACAATTTTGATAAATAAAGAAATAGAGAAACAAAAGTGCTTGACTTGAAAAAAATCACTCCGGGTACATTAATAATATTTAACGAAACAAAAATAGAGAAACAAAAGCGCTTGACTTGAATATTAAGAATGTTAACGATCTTGATAACTAAAGAAGAATCACATCAAGCAATCAATTAATATTGCAATGGGTCTTGAATATTAAGAATGATAACCATCTTTATAAGTAAATAAACACATCTAGAAATCACTTATATAATATTGCAATGGGTTGAGATCGGACAAACATGCAACCTCACTATGATTGTTGCAAATAGTTGGGTTGCATAGCATAGAAGGACATGCAAATCATTCCAAATTAACAAGTGTATATTAATATAAAATATAGGTAGTATTAAAGTCAATTAATATATAATATAGGTAATATCAAACAAAAATGGTTATGCTTCTACTTGATTCTGTAAGCTAAGCTCCATCCATTCCAACCATGTAGGGCAAATAAATTAATGTTTGCAATTAATTGCCAAGAAGATTAAAAGTCAAGATGAGATACAAAATGAAAAATCATAATTGTACAAACAAATACTAAAGGCCAGCTTGGTCCATAAAACCAGAGCTACTTACTGGAGAGAATTGTGGCAAATTATTTTCTTAAATAAATATAAGATGTTTTAGCCATTACCTCTCCAAGATAAATGTGAAGATAAAAGATTTGAACCGACTTGAGCACAAGAATTAAGTTTCTCGCCTCTAGTATGGACTTCTAGCAGGCGACGTGCTGGATGAACTGCATCAAATTAAGGTATGTGGTATTCCATCAAACTAAATACGCCTTTCATCAAACATGTCATAGACATGGGGATATCCATCGATGCAAGCATAGGTCACATACAAGATGGCAATGCTAATATCATTAGGGACTAGGACTTTTCCACTAGTCGGGAGTTTGGTCTCTACAACAAGGAAAACATAGAACCTCCATGATTCTCCGCTCTTAAGACTTCTCTAATCACAAGCTTTGAACAACGATCAAACCTTGATAACTAAAATGCTTACAACATGCCTTAATATGCAAGATGAACATAGGAAACAAAATATTAAAAGAAAGCAAGAGACAACCGCTCTCCGCCAGATGCGTCAGAGATCCATCGGCTGACGAGTGTCGTATCCAAATCCCTGCATCCGCTGAGCACACCGGTCACCTCCATCGCTTCGAAGTCACAGCTAGCCAACCTTGCCACGAGCGCTACCTTCCCCAACGTCGGAACCCTAGGTGATCTCTATCGGTAGAGTGTTTCCCGAATTAGGAAGTTAGGAATTTAAGAGAGAGACAAGATCAAATTTCTTGCCTATAGGGTTCCAATTGGGCTTCCAGAATAACTCACCGGAACCCTAGGTGAACTGGAGCAGTAGGGGAAGCATGAGAGGAGGCGAAGGCTAGGGTTTAGAGGGGAAGGAGAGGAGGCAGTGGTAGACGGAGAGGAGGATGATGGAGGCTAGGTTATTAATGAAGAGTTTGGGAAGGAGGGAGAGGAGGTGACGAAGGAGATCAGAACTCTAGCCCAGTGGAGAGTTTGGGGAGGATGAAGAGAGTTTGCGGAGGACTTTGGGAAGGATGGAGAGAGGGGAGCTCAGTGAGAATGAAAAAAAGGAATAGAAGCAGCGATCAAATGACCAAAAAACTGTCAACATAGAACATACAATAAAGAAAATTTCAAAAAAAAACTAAAATGGTAGGTGAAATAATCGCGGTAATTTTCCCGCACGTACATTCCTTGACGGTTATCAACAAACCGTCAATAAATACAATGAATTTTCTTAATGATTCCTCTAAAATCGTCAAGTATTATGATCAAAATTTCTAAATAACATAAAAGGGGTGTTTTCTTAACGTATATCTAAAACCGTCAAGATAACGGCTTTCCTTGACAGATTTGGCTATAAGTCAAGAAGTCGGCCGTCAAGAAAGGCCATTTTTCTTGTAGTGAACCACTTTTCTTTTTATATAAAAGAAAAGGAAAAAAAACTCAAACCTCCTCCCTCCCCTAACCTCGTTATACCAGTGGTGCTCATCCGTATGGGAGTATTTCGGAAGCCCGCCGAGTCCACCACGCAACGACCTTATCAACTTCCTTGGAGTCGTTTCCTCTGCGCTCAACCAATAAGGAGTGCAAGGCAATGGTTGCAACCCCTAACATCCACGGTCGGTGCAACTTCGGCCAACTGCACGCATAGGCGTTGATATCCTTTTGCATTGTGCCGACTCTGGAGCCAACCAATCTTGACGTTCCTCGGTGACCCACGGGAGACAACAGACGTCGACATAACCTTTGTCCGTTCCACCCGGCATCGGTATTGCAAAAACCACTCCAATCCTCCGTTCACGCTATCTCTCTAGAGACGGATGACGCCGACATTGATCGAGGACTCCACAGACTCACCACGAGCTTCGTCGTCCCCATGCAAGAACACGATCAAAACTGTTCCCTTTCAAACAACAACCATCGAGCTCGTACTTCCTATTTATGTGCGAGTGTGAATCCCTCTACCACACATTGAGTTGCATGCCGGGGGCTGAGACACACCAGAGCTCTTACTGGTAAAGTTTGAACCCCCTTTTTTTTCTATTTCTCATGCCCAGCATGTAGTAGATGAAAAAAAATAGTTTCATGCATAGCCAGCCATGTGAGATGAGGACATAAAACGATCATTGGAATTAGAGCTTAGTAATTAGAAAAAATTGTAAAAATAACATGTAGTAGCATTCACCAAGTAGTAAATGTAAACTTGTCATTAAGAAAAGAAGCCTAGTTATTGTATGCACAGATACTTTCACTAATTAATTCTACAACCATCAGTAATGTCTATTTTTGCATATAACCCCTTCCCTTTAATCAATTACCAACCAAACCCTTTCCATCTCCCTTCATTTCTTTAACTTTGATATTTTTAATAATCCCCTTTTCTTTCATAATATTTGCAAAACTAGTATAGATATATAAATACCAGCTTATATAATTAAGGGTACAATACACTTAGGGAAGATTAATTCTTTGGTATAATTATATAGATTTAGAGTAAGAAGTCATAATCCTAGACTTTAATATGTAAGTATTAAGTTGTAGGTTAGTTGGTAATCAAGTACATATATGATTAATTAATAAATTACATTCTCGGTTATTTTTAGGACTTGGATCTGACTTCGGACACTAGCCCTCAGCAATTTCGGACAAACCCCCAGGTAAGTGTACCTTGCCATTGTTAGTTCTTGTTGTACTTTATTTTAGTTATTTTCTTGCTTCATATTTAGCTTTTTTTATAGTTATTAATTACATAGGATCTTGTTGATATATTGCGTCCAAACATATTCGGGTGTCAATGTCCATAAGCGGATATTGAATATTGACCTTGGACGTACCGTTGCATTGATTATCATGTTATTCGAGACACGATGGACTATGAAACTGACATGATCATGAAACAAAATCCGAGACATGATAGATTCATGGTTTGGACTCTGTGATAGGTTACATGATTATTTACTTGACATTGTTACCTGACATAACCTAATAGACTAGATCATAGGGTGGGGAGAACATAGACTGATTCATCGGACTATTTATAGATACCTTCTAGTCATTGTCTCTATAGCCGGGACATGGCTGTTACCCATACTGTTTACTGTGGTCTCTGTAGCAAAGCTTCAGTAATTACTGTATGCCTGAGGTCTCCCAACACGGTGCCTTTGACGTAGTTAGCCTGATGTATAGATCAGTTTCTCACTTGCATTTCACTTAGATGGATTCTCGTAGTTACCATTTTTATATATATTTTTAGTACATTCATTATTATCACTTGGCATGTATATTATATACCTTGTTATGTCCCCTGAGGACTTGGTGGCCTTTCCAGGTAGTCGCTTCTGTGGAGAAAGTTCGCTAATCCGGGTGGTGTTACTGTTTTTGACTCAGGTAAATACTTGGTTGATATTTTCATTATGTTCATCCAGCATTATACCTATATTTTTTGTCAATTTATTCTGCTGACATGGCTTAGTTTTGCAAGCTTTCGCCTTTGTTATAAGCTTGTTCAGATAATTATAATAGAGTTTAGTCAACTTTATTATATATTGTCTATTCTTGTTTGTTTGTGGGATCCAGTGTGTTAATGTCTAAGCAACATTAGTACACTTGGACTTAAGAAGGATTTATCTTTAGTGGATTGAGATTAGAATTATCTTAGTGATATAGATATACAACTATCTGACTTAGACATCTTATACATACTCAAGTTGGGCTGGAGTTCACTTGATACGTATCTGGCATGTATACGCATTCTTAGTCCTACGTATTTTAGGTCCGGGGCATTACAGTTTGCCATAGAACTAAGTTGCCCGTGTGTGCGATAAGTTGTAAGTTATCCCATGTTTTGAGATATAATGGCCCAAAGCGCATTATAGATAAAGACGAGACTTGATAATTTATGTTGCAAAATATTTTGATTGTCTAGAATGACTTAGTTGTTCGATAAAATTGACTAAGACGTGGAGCGTGACTCTGATTGATGAAACATATAGGAAGTGTGTTCGAGAGATTTAAAGTATGCCAAGTAAGTTTGAGTTGATTGCGAGTGATAAGTAGAGAAGTGGGTACTCAGTAAGTTTCGAGGATGAAACTTATTCTAAGCGGTGTATTATGTAATGTCCCATCCTGTACAGTTCAACAGGATGAATCAAAATGCAATGGCGTTTGAACTTCGCAATGCGATGGCTTGCTCGAAGTCTCGTTCGGTCGAGACGACTCATCGTTCAAGTGGTTGGGTTCGATGAACTTGCCTCAACTTTGCCCTTACACTTAATAAATGGATGTTTTCAATTGCACCGAGTAGGTATGCTAACAAAAAAGACTAACCCACATAACTAAATAAAATAATCCTACTTTGAGTCAGATTGCATAGAACATGGAGATATTGTACTAGATGCCTAGATTTTACTTCACGTTGGGATTCTAAAGTTGGCACTCAGTCTTTCAACAACACGTGTTGAGTTAAGCAAAGTAACTCCACATGCTATCGATTAGGTATCAGAGCAGGCACTATCCTACGGTTCTACGGCTTGGTATAGCCACACATTCCCATGGTCTCAGGACTCTTCATATAGAGTATGACTTGGGCAGTAGTGTAACACAGAACACGAATGGTTTTTGGCACGGAACACGGTTGGTTCAATGGTAAGTAAGAAGGTTATGCAGTAGCCATTCCTGGGCTTCACAAAGGCACTATGGAAAGTTCATGCGACCGTTTGTCTCCGAGGCGGTCCCTTGTTTGGGAGTCTCTAACATAGTACGAAAAAGATGATAACACTGGAAAGAGTAGAGACTGTGTAGGATGGTAAGTTGAGTGGACAACTTATGCACAATATTTGAATTTCTCGAACGATTGTCGGAGCACCGGGAGCCGTACCTAGGGGATCTTGCTTACGAAATATTCAAGGGGAGTTCGACTACCTAAGCTGAAGGGAGAACCGTATTGCGGGTAAATATAGTTTGAGTTCACGCCCCATTCAAGCATGTATCGTTTCAGCTATAGGGTCCAGGTACAGCTCGACTTACTAGTGACCTTTCATATAGATGAGGCGGTATAATAGCGGCGATCCGCGTGCATGACTTAGAATGAGTCAAGAAGTGTGCACGGTATGCATCACAATTATTGAGCCTAAAATTTGGCCTTAATGGAGTCGTGTATTCATACACAGTCCGCAACGTCTAGTTAACAAGAAAGTTTGACAAAAAATTTATAATTATTGGCTGAGTCGGTGGCATGCCAAAATGGCAAGGTCGGTTGGTAAGTAGAGACGGGATTGCACTATGTTGTGAGGCATGACTATGAGATTTGCACAATTGGATTTTGTACACGGTCACTAAGATTTAGAACACGATCATGTTATTGCAACACGAGTAGCCTTGTAGTATTATGCCATGAAACGAATCCTAAGACAAGATTGGAAAGATAACAAAAAGAATAGATTATACTCGCTAAATGAATGTTTTGGTTTTGTATAGGTGGGCGAGATGCCCTCCACCAGTACAGTTGTGTACTGACACCCTACCAGTTTTCACATATAGTTTTAGGTACTTGTCCGTTCGTGCGGAGCTCGCTTGGACGCCCTATGGCATGAAGTTCCTTAGCATTTCAAGGTGGACGGCCGCATTGGATTATTCACCTATATGGAACATAATGTATGGATATCACCTTCTAAAGCATTCGAAAGTTGTAAGCCAATGGCATGATATTTGTATTGAGAGATGAGAGAGAGATGAGAGAGAGCTGAGAGATTGTATTTAGAGAGATTGTGAGCTTGAGTGATTGTATTCTTGGCTTCGTGCCCTATTCTAAATTCTGCTGATTATCAATAAAGAGTTCTCATTTTGGTTGAATACTTGTGTTTCCTTTGTTATTCAATGGTTCTGCTTCGGGACTTCTGTGCGACGACACTGTCGTTAAGGTGCTAAAAATTGGCTGTTATGGTATTACCTTGCGCGAACACAACATAGGCTTATACAACATCACGCCCTAGCGTGGACGACTAGTACCCCAAAATAGCCCTACAAGTAGGCCAAATCCAGCAACACAATTCTGTACGAACCAACAGGTTGGTCATCTTCCTAGATGTATTTCATCTACTTTTAGATGTTTGTTTCGTGCGAAACTAAAACTAACGCGAAGCCCTACGTGTCTATTTTCATCTCCAATTGGCCACCCATGCGGTTCCGCACAGTTTGTCTGGTACGTCCATTTTGCTACAGGGTGTCCAGATTGAACCAATTCTTTTGCGGACTAGTTTTCGGTCTGGCACGTCCGTTTTGCTACAGGGTGTCCAGATTGAACCAATTCTTTTGCGGACTAGTTTTCGACGACTTGCGGATCACTTCGTCCTCTCAAATATTTTTAGTAATACTCTAGACATCCAAATCTTTCTATTCCATATACTTTTATGCCATATGGTAGAGATTTTATATTTTCTGTGTCAATCATATTTTTGTCGGATCACCTAAAAATCTAGGGTCTTGATGTGTTAAAAAATTCGTCGTATTTTTAAAATATAAATAGATTTGTTAAAAAAATCTAAAACAAATATATCATTCAGAACAAAAATATCTTAAAACATAAGTATAAATACTAATATTAATATTAATATTGATATTAATTTTAATTTTTTAATGTTAATGTTAATTTTAGTGTTAGTTTTAATGTTAATTTTAATTATGGTGTTAATTTTAGTTTTAATTTAATATTAATATTAATATTAATATTTTTTATTTTTAATTTAGTTTTAACATTAAAATTAAAATTAAAATTAAAATAAATTTAAATCTAACACTAAAATTAACATTAAAATTAATATTAAAATTAACACTAACTTTAACATTAATATTAATATTAATATTAATATTAATATTAATATTAATATTAATATTAATATTAATATTAATATTAATATTAATATTAATATTAATATTAACATTAATATCATATTAATATTAATATTAACATTAATATTAATATTAATATTAATAATTTGACTTCTATCTTTAAAAAATACTAACATGAAAATTAATATCAATATTAATATTAATATTTTCAAAATAGATTTGTTTTTAAAGATAGATTGTTTTTCAGATTTGTTTTGAAAGATAGATTATATGTTAGATTTGTTCTTATGAAAATAATTAGATTTAAATATATATTTGTTTTAAATGATAGATTTGTTTTAAAGATATATTTTAGATTTGTTTTGAATGATACATTATTTATGAGAATTTTTTTACAAAAATATTTAGAATTTTTTTTAAAAAAAATAGGGACACATGTTTTGGCCACAGATTTGGCGAGTTTTGGGCATATATTTTTTCTCTCCGTAAGAATTGATTTTAGTTGTTATTTTTACTCTCCGTAAATATTTGATTTTTTTTAATTTAGACCGTAACTATATCCAGTAATTTATTTTCATATAGAAAGGGAGCTATATATATATATATATATATATATATATAGTGGCTAGTTCTACAGCTGAGACTGAGTATAGGGCTATGGCAGTCTTGTATGGACAAACGCAGGTCCACTACAGGTTACTGTATTTTGTTGGAGGCAATATTGTATCTCGGCATAGCAAGAGGCAATCTTGCTTCTTGGCATGATGTCGTGGCTAGGTCTATAACTGAGACCAAGTACCGGGCTATGTTAGTTGGCATGTGCGAGACGATGTTGGTGAAGAGCTTGTTGTCTGATTATTTAAAGGAGACTCTTTGTAACTTTAGTGTGACAACAAATTAGCAATTAATATTATAAACAATCTGTTTCAGCATGATCGCACCAAACATATGGAAATTGATCGGTTCTTAATCAAGGAGTAGCTGAATAAAGACGTCTTGACTTTGAGCTATGTGAAATCAGGGGAGCGGATAACTGACTATCGAAATAAAGGTTTAAGTCCTAGAGAGTTTGATATCTTTTGTAACATGATGGGAATGATGATATCTATCATCCATCTTGAAGGAGAATGTTGAGCTATAAGGACTTATTTAGTTCCACATCAGATAGGAAATAAGGAGGAGGCTTGCCTCCTTCTATATATTTGTACTCCATCATGAATAATAAATCATCAACTATTCATTATATATATATATATATGAGGAGGGACCCACATCCGCTCACTTTTACATCTCCATGATAACACATGTTGGATCTTTATTTAAGTCATCTAATCTTAACCGTTGATTTTTCAATGGTTAAGATTAGATGACTTAAACAAGATCCAATGGATGTGAAAGAGGGATGTAGGGGGATGCAAAAGTGAGGGGATGCAGATCCCTCATATATATATATATATATATATAATATCACATATACACTAATTTCTTTCATAACGTAAACTACCCATATTTTATATGGAATCAGATTCTAGAATCTTTCTTCTAAAGATATACAGGGTCTGGGCAGACTTATATACATTACCGTATATCTAGCATGACCCTCCAATCTATCTTTTTTTTCACAATTTTGTAAGTCTATCTTCCCCCTACAAATCTAATCGTATATACATACGTATTTGTATCTATTATGTTCCCCAACCAAGAATCGAGTAGATTATCTTGAACCGTGCATTTCCGAAATTGGGATAATCTAAAAAAGATTATTTTGAAAGCTAATCAATGATGACCTTCCATGGATTCCCCTATATAAGCCGCGGCTAAAGTTGCAAAAATAAGAGCTTGAATACCACTTGTAAATAATCCAAGAAACATAAAAAGGTATAGGAACTACTAAAGGTACTAAAGAAACAATAACAACAACTATTAATTCATCAGCCAATATATTCCCGAAAAGTCGAAAACTAAGAGATAGGGGTTTTGTGAAATTTTCTAGGATGTTAATTGGTAAAGGTATTGGGGTTTGTTGAATGTGTTTCCTGAAATAACCTAATCCTTTTTTGGTAATACCCGCATAAAAATATGCTACTGACGTCGGTAAAGCTAAAGCAACAGTAGTGTTTATATCATTCGTGGGGGTGGCTAACTCCCCATGAGGAGGGATCCTTGTAACACCCAGTTTTCCAGAAAAGGGTAATTTTGAAAATTTTATAATTATAATTATTATTTAATGGTATTTATTTCATATTATGATTTTAGTGATTTTTAATTATTTTTAAACTATTTAAATTTATGGCTTGTGATTTTTGGTGTTTTGCTAGTGAACAGTAGAGACTGCCTACCTAGAGCCTAGCCATGTGATTAGGGTATTTCTGACATTTTAGGGTTATTTAGATTTATTATAATTTATTTGAATTTAAGGGAATTTTTAGAATTTATCTTGGAATTGTTTGAATGAGGGTTGACTAGTGTTGACTAGGAGACTAACCTAGTGACTAACCTAGGTTAAGACCACTTGGTTAGGTTAAACAAACTTGGTTTGACCTAATTTAGTGAGGGTTAAGTCATTGGAACTTGTTTGGAGAGATTTGGAGTTGATTTGACAAATATGGCTTATGACTTCATAAGTCATGACTAATGACTTGATTAAAGCCCATAGGCCCACACCATGAACCAAACCTAACCCTAATCAGCCCATGGCAGCCAACCTAGGGTTTCCCACCCTATTTAATGCCTCTTCCATTTGTTCTTGCCTCCTTTATTATTTTTTCTCTCAAGCTTTGGAAGAGGTGAGTCTCCATCTTCAAAAATCCCTAGAAAATCCATTTTAACTCCTTTTCAATCCAAACAAATTGCAATAGGTTCTAATTGATTTTTTCTTACTGTTGGAATTTGTTACTCTCAGTTTTCTATCAATTTGAAGGAGTTGGGTGGCTTTTTGGGAATCCTCATTCAAGGAGTTTTTGTGTTGGAGAACACCATAGGTAAAATCCTAATCCACCCATTAAAATTCTAGTTTCTTTGCATATAGACCTAGCCCTAGGTGTCCTGGTTCTATAGGTATGCCTAGACCTAGGTTTTGTGTCCATTTCGTATCCTAAATGGACACGTATCAGCCTATAGACCTAGGTGTTTGATGAAATGTCCCAAAGGACATTTCGACCTGATTTTAGGAAACTTTTTGAATAGAAATTTATGGTTTGTTGTCGTTTATCATTTTTTGTGGGACTGAGCTTGTAATTGTGTCGTGTCGTGTCGAGATCTGGACATGAACACGCTGTTCTGACACAGTGCGCATTGCCCTGCTACTCGGGGGCAATTACTCACTAGACACGCCACTAGGACACGAGAATTTTGACACACAGGTCAGGGCTGACACTAACACGAGGCTCCCCATGTTTCACGGGTCCTCGTGTCGTGTCGGACACGCATTCGTGTGTGCATTGGTCACACACTGCACTGTTTCGCGCGGGAAAAGGCCACTGATACGGTATTCGCGTCGGACATGGACACGCCTAGGACTCGATACAGGGTGTCGACCCTCTAGCCTGAGACTTCATCTACCTAGGTACACACCCACGTGTTGTGTCGTGTCGTGTGTCGTGCCCTAGACACGAGTGCACACGTGCACGAGACAGCGTGTCTGTGTGTGCACGAGAGTGGTTCACGATGGTTGGACACGTCGTATCCGGCATGGGGTGACACGATACGACTTTGGAGACAAGCACATGTGGGGGTTTAATTATCAGCCTTTTAATTGTAATATTAACATGATTTTGTTGGTCGAATTCGAATTTCCCATGTAGGACTGATACGTGCATTCAATTCTTAATTTCCTGAGTTTAATTCCATTTTGTACTGATTTAAATTAATGATTTATTTGTCATATTGGTCATGAACATGTGTATTAATTACTGTTAGTTTGATTTTACATGATTGATTTGGTTTTTGCACTTAGAATTGGATTTCGAGTAGTAAATTGGGCTGTGGACTGATACTATGATACATAGGGCTGATATTTGTTTTTTTTCCCATTTTCCCTAACGTTTAATTCCCTGTTATTTGATATTTTCACTGGTTTTGATCTCCCACATGATTGGTTATTCAGGTTAGCTTAGTATTTCAATTCGAATGAGCTTTTGGTTTTGAGAAGAGATTTTGACATGGGGTTGGATTTCGAAATATTGAAATTGGGTTCCTTCCCTCTTAACTGAGTTACCCTTTAAAATACTGTAATGAATGTTTGATTTCATATTGATTAATTTAGCACAGAGCGGACTGTCTTGGGATGGGTTCTTCCTACTGAACTGAAATTGAAACGACCCATTCGATTGTTAACTGATTCAATGGTTAATTTATATTCTGTAGATTTGATTTAGATGGGATCGAATTATGCAACTGAGTTTGAATAGTTCTACACATGATCATTGCTCACTGATTTTCCTGCACATGTCCCACACAGAACACAATGTGTCCCAAAACCTGAGCATGAATCCCTGTAGATTGAATGGTTTAATTCTATTAACCTGAGGTTTACTGATAACTGGAATTGAGTATTGAAATGTTTTCCTTAACCTAAACTAAATTCTTGTTAACTTGAGATCTTTGAATGGTATTATTTCATTAGTTAACTAACAGGGTTCCTTTAATAAAACCTGTGAATGCATTGATTCATTTCTAAAACCTGTGATTCGAAGGAGTGATTTATCATTAAACAGTTTTCCTATTCCCTTTAATACTATTCCCTGTCACACACACAATTTTCACACTGATTTCCACACACAAACTTGTGCACTTCACGCATTGTATTAGGTTGGTTTTCTCGAAATATGTATTGACTGAAATGGTAGCTAACCTGGGAACAAAGTCCCTGTTTTTTTTTCATTTCACTAATTGGGTTTCTAAACCTGAGAACAAAAGCTTCTCAAACCTTAACTGAATCCCCTTCCCATATTTTTACTGTATTCATGTTGGGATCCATTCCTACATAACTGAGAATGGGTTGAACTGTTATATTAAACTGTTATGGGAAGTTCAGGAATTCCTGATATAGGTTGTTAGTTGAAAACCTGAGTTTAAAGAAATGAGTTCATGCAACCTGTTTTAGTGTAGGTTCAATAATTGATTTCCCTTCCTGTCACATTACCTGAGAACACTAATTGGTTTCTTTTCCTTTACATTGATTGATTCTTTTCCTTTTTACTGAAATTGGGTTGAAATAGGAAATCTGAATACTGATTTCCTGTTTTAATTAGACTGTTTCTTTGAACTGTGAAATGATTTTTGTTGTGTTAATCTAATATATGGGACTGAACTGATGTGGTCCTAAAACCTGGAATTGGTTCCTGTCTTTAACTGAAATGAATGTGGTTTAAATGCTTCACTGTTTTCCCTATGTTAATTGATTCACTGAAATAGGATTTCCTTCTATTTCCTAATCTGTATACTCACACACACATAACAGCTACAAATCTGAGAACCCTTGTCATGTTTCTACACACACTCACACACTTTCCTCACATGAACACACACAGAGGTTATCATGCCATGCCTTATCACTCCTTGTAACACAAAACACTCATTCACTCACATTATTGCTCTTTTCTTTCCCTCTCTCTATATCTATATATGCTTGTAAGTATGCATACAATATGTAGTGTGTATAGATTATGTGTTTGACTTATGAATAGGTTTATATGCTATTGTGATATACATAACATGTATGATATGTAGATATGTGACTAGTATATGTAATTGAACCATGACATGTAATAATTTACTAGGTGTATATGGATGCCATGTCACACACATTCATGTGACACACACACACACACTTGAGTACATGTGTTTCCCCCCTTTTCTCTTTACATAGGTATCTATATATATGTATTGAGATATATACATATATAGGTACCCTATATATATATAATATGTGTGTACTATTATTTATTTTATATATATAATGTATGGGTGGTATCCACATAGGTAGCTATATGTTATGTGTGTATTCTATGTTGTATTATATAGCTATATCAATAGGTGTATTATATATTAGATATATATATTGTTGTGTAGATTGTGATATGGTTTGATTATAGGCAGGATATAGCCTATGGCCTAGGCCCTTAGCCTATGGGTGTCTGTGTGTCAGTTTAGGGCCTAGATTAGACATGTGTAGTCTTGTTAGACTTAGAATAGACTAGTATAGACTAGTTTGACTTAGTTCGACCATAGTTGACCTAGTTTGACTTCTAGGATTAACCAGAGTTGACCAAGAGTTGACTTTGGCCTAGATTGACCTAGAATCATGTAGAATGCATAGTAGGACTTCATTATATCATTTTAGACTTGTTGTGACTTGTGCTGTTCTGATTAGGAGCCAAACACCTCTCCTCGGACAGTACATTTCATCCGGACACTCAGATACAGGCGAGTACATTCTCTGATCATTTCATATCCTGCTTAGAATTATTTTTCTGCATTAAATTACTTTAATTGATACTGTCACGTTGGTCACACGGATTAGTACAATATGGATCCCTCTCTGAGATGTTATCCCTTCAGGGAGCATCGGGTACTCTATGTTCTGTGCGTTTCACTTACATAGCGTATCATATGCTTCTTTGGTTCTTTGATCACTTGTGACATATACCCATATGATCAAAGAGTCTTCTTTGAATCCTCATCCCATTTATGGGACTACTATGTACCACCCTTCGGGGGCATATCACCCTTTGGGGGCTTATCACCCTTCGGGGGCATATCACCCTTTGGGGGCTTATCACCTTTCGGAGGCTTATCACCCTTTGGGGGTATATCACCCTTTGGGGGCATATCACCCTTTGGGGGCTTATCACCTTTCGGAGGCTTACCACCCTTCGGGAGCTATTACATAGAATCATAACATAACCTGGTTGGATCCTTGTGTATTAGTTGGGGGTACGGGGGAGTATAAATAGCCATGTGAACAATTCCAAAGTAGAATAGTCATGTACGCCTCTTTCGTATAGCCATGTACAAATCAAGCCGTTCACATGTCGACTTTGTGCTCTAAATCACTAGTCACTGGTAGCTCTTTACTTATAGTAGATATTTCTATTACAGTTCTCTCTCTCTGTTTACATACTGCATTTCTTCAGTATCTATATCTTACTTTACTGCATGATTATATTTTCTAACCTGCTATGAACTGTTGAGATGTATTGTACTCGCTCCTGTCCTGACTGGACCTGTTGAAAATATTACAGAGGACGAGGAGGAGGCCTGGGAGGATACCTTCTACGGGACAGCTCTAGCTGAGAACATCACCCCCACTGCCTAGACTAGTTTAGTTAGGCCTTATCTTATTTTATGTTGTCTTGAGACTACTTAGCTAGACTTTACTTCTGTTCAGAGATGTTAAGTTGTATATATTCTTTCATATTCTGTAGCTGAGATATGTACTCTGAATATTTGCTGGGATATTATCTTAGACTATTCTATCTTCTGATTTTCCTTGAGTTCTACATCATATCGTGCTTTCTTCTTCCTTAGTTGTGATTGAGTTCATTTACTGCTTAGTATTATATTGCTAGATGTATGTTGACCTAGGACAGCGTTCTACCGCCGACACTGCGGCGTAGGCTGGGCGTAGTGACGTTCTCGTACCCTCACAGTTGGTGCGGGTCGTGACAATCCTATATATATATATATATATATATATATATATATAAAGAGAGAGAGAGAGAGAGAGAGAGAGAGAGGAGGGATCCGCATTCCATCACTTTTGCATCCCCCATGCATCCCCTCTTTCTCGTCTATTGGATCTTGTTTAAGTCATCTAATCTTAACCGTTGATTTTTAAATGGTTAAGATTAGATGACTTAAACAAAATCTAACGGGTGTTATCATGGGGATGTATGGGGGATGCAAAAGTGAGGGGATGTAGATCACTCCTTAGAAATGCTCCAAAACCACCCGGGTGGTTTCATATTATGAAACCACTCTATGTAACATTGATAAATTCTTTTCTTATTATTTTGGCCTTCAATTATATATACTTTAATTAGTAGGCTTATATTTGGGACCTAAATAATCTTTTGGTTCTAAGTTATGTCTAAATATTATTTTGATAAATAATTAGTCGATTTTATAATCTCTATAAAGCTATAAATATTTTCTTAACATAAGTATATTGTTATATTATTTCCTATTAAAAATTTGGGTTTACCTTTAAAATAATTTCGTAGAATATTTATCTAAGTATTTTAGCAAAAAAAATATCGTTTCAAATATCATAATAATTTATGAATAGTTTTTGGGATAAATATATACATACTTTTATATTAAGAAATACCTTACCAAACGTTTATCTTAGATTAGAAACTCTTACTGTAACTAATCACCCTTCATATGTTCCTTGTGACTGTGGACTTCTTTGTCAATCCTAGTCAATCGGACTATATTGGACCCAACGGGATTGTCGGTTTCACCAGCAGAGGACCTCAGGCAAGTGCACTTTCTGATTGCTTTTCGATTCATAGTAGTTTATACATTTCATGTTTATACATGTCTTGCTGCTTGTTGACACGCTCGGCACACGAAAATTAGTATCATCGATCTCTACTTACTATATTTCGTGATTATCATGTTTTCGTGTTTCGTGACTTCTTCGAGTCCATGAGTACTAGTCGGGAGGGAAAATAGCTTAGTAGACATGTGGACTACCCAGAACTATCCCCCGTGTCTTTCGTGGAGAATAGCAGCTGCATACGACACGTGCAGGGTGCCTGATTTACCCCTAGTCGTTCATATGTCGAAATAGACACATCGATAGTTGTCTTTTATTTGTTTCCTTGTTTTCTTCACCGCTTGCCATGACATTGTAGAAGCATGGAATTTCAATGACCAGAAATCCTATGCGCCTAACATTACATGCGCCAGGGAGCTCGAATGAAGTACTCGACACAGCAAATAACAAAAGCATAGACATTAAAAGAAGATTTTTTATTTCATATAAAAGTCTATTACATGTCTAAAAAAGAGAGCTGTACAAAGGAGAATTTCTACAAAGAAAAGACCCTAAGTCTACAGCTAGGCGCAGCAACCGCCATGCGCTCTCAGTTTGGCGCATCACTTCAGCGGCTCAGTTATGTGTATCCCTTCAGCGGCTCAGTCAGGCCCATCATGAAGTCTCAGCATATGCGCCATCAAATGCTTCGACTAATAAAGCATTTATTGAGCAGAATGAGGGTGGGCAATCAACCCTCTAGCTGGAGGAAGAGCTCTCCGCAGTTAATCCACGGCAAAAGGAGGCTTTCAACACAACCAGAATAGGCAACACCCATTCTGACAGAGGAAAGAGCCTCCAAAGCCGGGACATCGCAATTTCGATCTACGGCTCTTCCAGCATAACGGAGACGAGGCTCGAGCATCCCGATCTTTGGATGCAACAGGCACTTTCCGCCTGCCTCAGAAGCCCTCTAATCCAACTTTTGGATGTAACAGCCACCTTCAAGTGCATCAATAAAGATAATGCGTCACATCTTCACCCTCGGGAGCATCTCATCAACAGAATGTGCTCGAGCAAACAAGTTTATTTCGGGAGGACGTGGGAGAACGAGATGCAAACTCTCTCCTTGCTACTATTTATAGGCCGGGCAAATCAAACCCATGCGCCAAGTGGCGGGCTCTCCGAATCCCGTGCAATAAATTTGCATTAATGGTGATGAACCTGACGCATCGAATTCAGCCAAGTCAAAAACGGCTATTTAAAGCACTCGAAGAACGTAACACTCGGACCAATAAAGACGTGTCATACAAACGAATGCGCAGGTCAGACCGCGCATCATACTGATGCGCCTATCAGCACCAAGCGCCTTACAAGGATACGCCCTATGCGTCCCCATGTGCCTAATGGAACATGGATCGATGCGCCCACTCAACAGCCCGTCACCTGTCAAAGAACATTAATTGCTGAAGTTTGACAGAGTTGGCAGCACATCCCCCGAGGACTGAACAATTGACAGCTTTTTCAGAAGATGAAGCGTCGTCGACATCCGCATCATCATTACTCTCTTCCGGCAGTTACAAGCCACGTGGCCGCCCAGCCATCTCGCATGCGCCTCTGCAGCCATGCGCCTAAATCTTCGCATGTGCCTTAAAAGCCACGTGCCTCAGACTTTTCTCTGATCCCTAAAGACAGAAGTCAAATCACTACTGAAGCCTCGCATGCGCTCCAAAAGCCGTGCGCCCAGACTGGTTCGTGACTCCTAAAGGTTACAAGCCAAAGTCTCCTTATGTGCCCAATCCCAGGCGCATCCTATCAGATCACTCCCTACCAAATTCGAGATCTTTAAGCCATGGACCTACGACACGTGTCCTTTAACTCGATTCAGCCTATGAAGGGATGCTAATAACCCAAGATCTCAGCAACTGAAAGATCCTCTCCATTGCTATGTGTCAGCTCGGCCGTAGCCCACAAATGCAACAGGAAGGGTTCAACTCCTCAATCAAAGTGCATCGCCCATGTGCCTCCATCAGTAATCACCACGTGGCATTCCCACAAACCGGCGCATCCTACATATGTGCGCATGAGCAGCCCAGCCTGCTGCTTATAAATAGAGGGATCATCTCCTTCTTCCACACCCACGAACAGATAGAAAAGAATACATAGAGATAGACCTACGAGCACCCACACAGATAGGCAGATACAGACACTTAACGTCTTCTTCCTCTTCGCAAGCTCCAGCACCCAGAGCAACTCAGACCTTCAGAGAACTGAGAACCGTCGTCAGATCGTCAACGGAGTCAACGCATTACCACTCGCTCCATCGGCACAAGGGACCCAGATAAACAAAAGTGTACTCCTAGGACTACATCTAAGTCCTACATTGTAATACTGTTCTGTTTGTAATTGAAATTTGCAATCAAAAGATTTTAATGGCAAACAAGCTGGCGACTCTGCTGGGGACCTCTTTCTCCTCCACTGAGAAAGCTGTGTCACAATCCGACGGCGTGAAGGTGGGCTCCTCCCATAAGACACTGGTCGTATGCCTCAATCAACAGGCGTATGAGGAGTTCATCTCTGAAGGCAGTACGAGTCCTTCGAAGCGGCTGCCGAAGCCGAAGAAGACTCGCCAGGTCTGGGTGCGCAAGGTCGATGCCTCTGGCACCATCACCGAAGGGGATGCGTCGATGCAGCTTACCCTTCCTGCTGACGTCCTCAGCAGCCATGATGCGCCCACCGGTGCAGTGCATCACTCGGGGAAACGTACGGCTGACCACATTCCCCAGTAATCTCCCTCTCAGGCAAGGAAGATGCGTCGATGGATCAGGGGCGCAGCCAATGCCCCGTACATCACCTCTGATGCGCCACAAAAGGTCTCTGTCTTTGACAGACTCACTCGCTGTAGTAGCGAGGAAAATTTGGACTCTGAGTACTATGCACCCCAGTGGGCTGGTACGAAGAAGTCTAAGGCAGCACGGGCCATGCACCTTAAACGTGCTATGCCGGCAGTAAACCAGAAGCATGCGCTCACAATCATGCGCGCTGCTGATGGTAAGCTGTATAAGGTCGACTCGGGTACTTTTGCGTCAGAAACGAGCCGATCTTCAAAGTCCTTGTCTCGCTTGGACGCATCTACTGCGTTCGTAACCAAGTCGAGCAAGGCAAATACTATGGCCTTGAACTCCCGCGCCTCTACTGGTTGTGTGTCTGAGGTTCGTTTAAGTCACTTTAAGTGTTGTACCCCTACTACTGATCTGAGCACCTGTTTGGTGTTGGATCAAGTGGCGCAGCATTCACTTGACCACCCCGGCGCTTGGCCTTGCTATGTGCTTGATGGGGGTGCAAAGGTGGCACTCTCCTCCAACGACCTGCGTAACGTGATCACTCACAAATGCCGGTCTGGAGAGTCGACTGACAAGCACAATTCGCCCCTCACAGGGCACACCTGTGCTGTAGTCACCATCAACTATTGTTACAAAACAGTAGTCCTACCACAAAGACAGTCGGTGTTCCAGCGGCTGCAATCATCAACACCCCTCCGACGTCGCCTCGGGAAGAAGGTGTCAATTGAAGAGGAACCAGAATTAAAGGTTGCTTCATGCAACGTAATCTCTAACTCCTCGTCAATCCGAAATACGACTGGCAATTCCTCATCCTCGTCCAAGAGCCAGCCGACGAAAACCAAGACAACTGTCCCGTCCTCTGGAGTGTTTGAAGGCACTCGGGGGAGAAAGAAGATTCTGGAGGAAGGTGGGGGTAGTCAAGCCCTTGTTGATCCTCCTTCTGAAGACGAAGATATCCTCCAGAGCACAGCTGGGGTGGATCTTCATCTTGTGGATGAAATCAGCCTCCCGGGCGTAGCTGGGGGTAGTCTAGCCCCTGCGAATCTATGCCCCAAAGACGAAGAAGTCCTCCAAGTCAGAACTGGGGGTAATCAGGCCCTTGCGGATACTTCTCCCAAAGACGAGGGTGTCCTCCAGAACGTAGCTGGGGGTAGCCAGGACGAAGCTCCAGGAGATGCAACTCCCCTACAGGAGAGCGAGGCCGAGAGTAAAGCCTCAACCGATCCATCCACTTCCAGCTTTGTCATGACAATATACATGACTGGGGGTGATGCGGAGCCAGATGCGCCACCAGCAGACCTCGTCCAGCGCATGGATACCTTGGAGGGAGGACACAAAACCCTCTCTGCCTCTATGCAAACACTGACTCAAGCAGTGTTTGAAATACGGTCCGCTTTGGCCAGGGCACCTTCTACCGGTCCTGACCCATGGGCCAATAGAGAATCAAGTGTACCCCTTCAACAGGTATCCTTGGATACAGATCGCCGCGAAGCACCACGAATGTCGGAGCCATCAAATGCTCAACTCCAGGCGGTACCACCTTCTCCGACTTCCAGCTCCATGAAAGACGTGGTCGAGATGATCAGGGACTTGCACGAGCGCTTTGAGTCCAAGAACAGGCAAGAGGAGCGCCAGAAGATGGGGATTCCCCAACCATATCCCCTTGAATGGAACAAATTGGTTCATCCTCCCAAATATAAACCATAAACATTAACGCCATACGATGGGAAGGAATCTCCGTACCGCTATCTGACGTATTTCCAGTCTCAAACGGGACATCTCCCGAAGGAGTACGCACTACTCACCAGCATATTTGTCGGGGCACTGAAAGGAGTGGCATACGACTGGTACTGCAGTCTTTCCGATAACTTTATATCTTCCTTCGATGACTTGACGCATCTCTTTCTCGATCGTTTCTACGACGGAGGGAAGGACATGACAATGGCATCCCTCATAGAGATACGTCAGAAGGAGAAGGAAACAGTTCGAGTATTCATCGAACGCTTCCGACAGGCCTGTTTCAGACTGCCCCCGGGCATGCCAGAACATGTACTCCTCTCCTCCTGCAGCATGAACATGCTGCCTGCAATCAAACTCTGGCTCAACTCTACTCCTCCTCCCGACTGGAGTTCCTTGATTATCGAGAGACGAAGGGGAAACAGGCGTTGACTGTCAGTTTCCCTGCCTTTGAGGACAAAGGAAAACGGTCTACAACCAACAACCCCGGACGAGAGACGAAGGGGAAACAGGCGTTGACTGTCAATGCCTCCAAAGGTGCATCAGCACCTACTCAGAAGCCTCCACTTGCACCAAGGTCAAAGGAGATTTATTCACACCCTGCAACTCTTTGAGATATTGAAGCAGGGTGACAAGATCAAGTTGCCGGACCCGAAGCGTCCCGACGAGGTTGAAAAAGTGGACCATCCGAGGTACTGTCACTACCATCGGTTTATTGGGCATCCAACCAAGGACTGCTACATCCTTAAAAACTACATCCAGTGCATGATCAATGCGGATGTCATCTCCGTCGACTACGAGGAGAAAACGGTCTCGGCCAACCTGGTGTCACTCCAATTTGGCACCTTGCCGCCAACTACAACACCAAATGGTGTCGTCTCCATCCCAAAGGCAACAATGGAGGTGGTTATCCTACCACCTACCCGTGACAACGTGAGTGGACTCATCCCACTCACCACATCTCGGGGAGAGATCTTATGGGTTCATCCCGATCTCGTCTCCGAGGTTACTCAACCAGAGGTACGGTCTGCCTCCAAAACCAAAGATAGGAAGATCAAGTCTTGCCGCATGGTCTCTTCCTCTGCGGAAGAGGCACTTCCTGTACAGACGTGTTCGTATCAGAACGCCCAACCTGACGAAGCAGCCATCGAGGTGTACCTCCTTGCACCGTCCCTGCTGCCCAGGAAGAAGGCCCATCCAAGCCTCCAGCAGCCAATAAATAGAAGAATGCAGAGGCCCGATTTGACAAGCCTTTGCGAAAGAAGAATTCTTCGGGGCTAGCCAAGCCCCACAACTTCGACATACTGGCACAACTTGCCAGTACTTCTGCCCGCCTATCTCTGTTTGAGCTTTTTTGCCTTTCCAAGGACACTCGTGAAGCTCTCTGTGAGCTTTGAAGGATGCTGAGTCCTTCATCAGTCAGGTCAAGCAGCCTGAAGATCTCCCGACTACATGTGCGTATTACCATTGTGCGGATGAGGTTATCCCCAGCATAACCTTCACCCCAAGACATGCTGCTCAAGCAGTACTGACACAACAGGCCGCTGTATTATACACGGTATATCGGTTTTGTCAAGGTGAAGTGGATTCAAATCGACCCAGGGTCTTCCCTCAACATCATCCCAAAGACGCTGCTCTCAATACTGGGGATCCCAAAGTACCGTCTGGCGCCTTCCAACTCAACCATCAGCGGCTTCAATGCTAGCAAAAGCGAGTCACTGGGCAAAATACGGCTAAAGTGTCATATCGATAACCTCAGAACCGAGGTGACTTGCTATGTCGTGGACACCGACGTCAACTACAACCTCCTACTGGGTCGTCCGTGGCTGCATGAGTACATGGTGGTACCATCCACACTCCACCAATGTATGAAATACGTGTCCACCAATGACATCATCCGGACGGAGTTTGCAGACATTGACCCTTTCAAGGGGGTCAAAGCCTACTTCACTGATTCTACCTTGTACAAATCGCCCGACGAGGAGGAAGCCAATGATGCTGACGATGAGGCAGAAATGGCAGCAGAGCCGGACATGGAGCCAGAGATGATTTCTGACGCTCCTTTAAAAATTTGACTCAAAGGGAAGCCGCCTCAGACGTTGCCTCCCATGAACATCAAGCTACCTGGAAAAGCAACAACTGTTCTAGGTCGAACACCCACTGAAGCTCCCTTGAAGATACGGCTCAAGGGAAAGCCGCCTCAAATATCGGCTCCCCTTTTAGCAAAACTACAAGGGAAGGCACCAATCACAGAAGGCGCAATTGAGGCACCTCTGAAGGTGCGTCTTAAAGGCAAGTCTCTGCAATCATCAGTCTCATCCAAGATGCCGGAGAAGGCCCATATAGCCCTCTTGGATCCCAAGATCAAAGCTGCGGTGGACTCTCCCGATCCAACCCCAGTACTCACAGATGAAGAGCTAGGAGAATATATATCTGCTGATGTAGATGCACCCTCTCTGGACAATGTGATCCCGTGGGAAAAAATCTTGTGTTTCATCAATAATAGAGTGTCTTTTAATTATTCTAGTCTTCCACATTGGAATGCCATGTATACATCAGATAACGCTCTACGGTCGTTGCAAACACAAATAACGACCGTCAATCATGTAAATTGAGTAGTCCCGTCCCAAGGGGTCTGTTTTGTAGTCCCACCACAGAATTGAGACGAAGAATCCATCATCTTCGACAAAGTCGAGCGTCATCAAGACCTCCCGCCACTCGAGCCAAAACCAGATACCGGCAGAATACAAGTCTATCGGTACACGGACAAGGCAAAATACCTCATCCAAAAGATGGGTTACGATATAAAAAACAATAAAGGCCTGAACTACGACAAGGGTCGACGTCTTCCTCTCCGGCTCCCAACACCTAAAGGAAAGCCGCAGGACTACTATCATCAAACTCGACGGGGGGTGGGCTATGTCATGCCGCCGACAACTCCAGAAAGTTCGGAGGCAGAAGAAGTAGAACATTCTCATTCGTCCGAAGCATCAACTTGGGATTCCGATACCAGTATCGGCTCAGTCTTCAAGAAGGTGCTATCAGTCAATATGGCATCTGCACAAACTCAAGAGGATGAAGGCGATGACCAAACGCCAGAATTCTTTGAGGAAGAACCCTAGGCTCAATGCCTAGGAGCATAGTGAGAGTTTCGTTTTGAATTATGTGAACCCCCTACCGAAGACGAGGTCGAGCAGATCGACCTTGGGGATGGATCTTCTTTCAAACCCATCTTCATCAGCAAAAGCCTAGAAGGAGAAGACCGAGAATCTTTGGTCCAATTGGCCAAAGAATATATCGACTTCTTCGCCTGGAGCTACGAAGATATGCCGGGATTTAATCCCCAGATCGCGATGCACATGCTCAACATCTTACCTGATGCCAAGCCTATAAAGCAACAACAGCGACATTTTCGTCCTGACATCATGAACGCTATCGATCAAGAGGTGGACAAACTCCTGACCAGCAGGTTTATCCGTGAAGAGCAACATCGGGATTGGGTGGCCAATGTCGTCCCTGTCACCAAGAAGAACGGGAAGATACGGGTCTACATCGACTTCAGGGATCTCAACAATGCTTGCCCGAAGGACGAATTCCCGCTTCCAATCACCGACGTGATGATCGATAATACATGTGGCTTCGAACGCATGTCTTTCATGGATGGGTATTCGGGCTACAATCAGATCAAGATGTTCCCAGATAATGCAAAACATACGTCATTCAGGACTCCGAAGGGGGTTTTCTGCTACACAGTAATGCCCTTCGACTTGAAGAACACTGGTGTGACATACCAACGAACTATGAGCACCATTTTCCGTTAATATCTTCGTAAGACAGTTGAGTGCTATGTTGATGACATCGCAGTCAAGAGCCGTCTCAAAGGAGATCACCTACAAGATCTGAAGACAGTCTTCGATCTTATGCGAGCGTATCAACTCAAGATGAACCCTGCTAAATCCTTCCTTAGGGTTTCTAGCAAAAAGTTCTTGGGCTTCATCATCACGGCAAAAGGCATTCATGTCGATCCCGAGAATACCAAAGGCATCCTTGACATGGACCCTCCGAAGAACCTCCGAGAACTTCGATGCCTGCAGGGGCGTCTGGCATACATCCGGAGGTTTATAGCAAACCTTTTTGAAAAATGTCAACCCTTCACCCAGCTCATGAAGAAGGGAGTCTCCTATGTCTTGACGGAAGAATGCCAGAAAGCTTTTGACGATATAAAAGCTTACCTGACAAGCCCGCCAGTCCTAGTGGCACCCGTCGCCGGCAAACCATTTCTCCTCTACGTCCGTGCCATGGATCATTCCCTCGGTGCTCTGCTGGCTCAGAACTGCGATGCAGGCTATGAACAAGCTATCTACTACCTCAGTAGAATACTGATCGGGGCCAAAAATCGGTACAACCCCGTTGAAAAGGAGTATTTGGCTTTGGTATTCGCCATCCAGAAGACTCGCTATTATGTCTCAGTCCAGACAATTCACGTCATCTCCCGAGTCAATTCGCTCAGGGTTCTCATGATGAAGCCAGGATCATTGAACTCCCGGCTAGCGACATGGGCGATCCTGTTGATGCCATACAACATGGTGTTCGTTCCACAAAAAGTCATCAAGGGTCAAGCTCTGCCCGACTTTTTAGCCGCATACCCCATCCCAGAGTCCTCCAGACTCTATGAAGACATCTCGGATGAGGTCCAAGAATCAAATGTCATCGAAGAAAGCTCCGTCTGGTAGATGTTTTTCGATGGTGCTTCATGAACAGGCCCCAAAGGCCAAATCATCGTCGGAGTGGGGGTAGTCTTAGTCTCCCCCGATCAGCTGGTCATCCAACGTGCTTACTCCCTTTCAAAGCCGTGCTCCAATAATATTGCCGAGTACAACGCTCTCATCATGGGAATCCAGCTGGCGCAACAGCTGGGGGTGGATCATCTGGAAGCCTACGGCGACTCAAAACCCATCGTTAACTAGATCAAAGGGCAATACGAAGTTCGCCATGAAGATCTGGTTCCTTACCATGAAGTTGCATTGAACATCATTTCAACTTTCACCAAGTTCTTCATCGAACATGTGCCTCATTTATAAAATCTGGAGGCTGACGCTCTGGCGGGCCTCGCGGCATCATTGGCCGTACCCCTCGGGACTCAACACTACGTCACGATAGTTGGTCGAGACTTGGTCTATACTAAAAACAACCTATGCTCACGAACGGCCCATGCCATGTTGTAACGCCCCAGTCCCAAAATACGTAGGACTAAGTACATAGACATGCCAGCTGTAGATATACAAAAAATACTCTAATATATGAAATCCTCGTATAAATACATAAGCTGTAAAATATAGAGAACCAAGACATGCTAAATCTCATCCATAAATATATAATAAAATAAAGATTGAATAAACTTGAATAGTTATGGTACAATCGTTGGGCGGAGACAAAGTCCACTACCAACTACCTCAATGAAATAAATGTACAAGGAAACGATCGATAAAATAATAAAACGAACCAAAAGCAATCATCTTCGAGAAATGGAAAAGATCACGGCCTTGGCTAGAACACCTACAGAAAACATGAACACACACCTGGGGAAAAACCAGGTCCTCAGAGGGACGTAACAAGATACATAATATCATGCCATAACTGAATAGTAAGAGCTCAATAGAAAATATACATGCGTAAAGGTTCCTAACCATTCTATGTGATATACACTTTGAGAAGACAACGTTCTACGCAGGAGCTTAGTTGTTCAGCATAGATGGAGAGAGAGTGGTAGTAGGTAGCGCTCGTAAGAGACACTATCGACCATGGGCAGAAAGTAGCTCTCATAAGAGAACTATCGGTCCCGGGGCAGTAAGTAGCGCTCATACGCGACACTATCGGCCCAAATCTATGTGTGTAGTGAACATATAGCCCTTACGCTAATAACTGTCTTCTCTCTCCTCATGATACTATACATGTGTCGACTCTACGACACTGTTTAATCCTTAATAACTGCCAAGTCTTCTACATAATCTATTAACAGTTATATCCTAACGCACGGCCTGTACGCGCCAATGATCAGTCAGCACGCAAGTCCACATCTATATGTGACTCATAACTCACACACAATCCATGGCATATCGTGACAGTTTATAAGATGCACTAAACATTCGGTGGTCCCTTAACTCTAAGCCAATTGCATAAATATAATAATTTACATATATATATAATTTTGAAAGAACGACGTAAAGAAAAAGTATGCATGATATTGAGTAAGAAATTAAACAGTAAAGGCAAGGTGTCTTGCCTGGTAGGACGGCTGGTGTGGTGCAATAATCCGGCAAGTTTCGATTATTCAATAGCCATGTTCGGTAAGTTGTAGAAAAATAGGAATAAAACATGATTTAGTCATAAGTAAGGTTGACAATTAGTAGAAATTTGAGAAGGAGAGCATTTATATTATTTTAGAAAATTTATCTACTATTTTTAAAAATATATTTTTCCTTAATCAAAAGGACCTGTTGGAAAATACTTGAATGATATTTACTAGTAGAAGAATTTTTAGTTAAATATTATAAGAATATAAAAATCTATTCAAGCAAAATATGCTAAGTTTGTCAAATTTATATATTTTTGACAGAAGAATTATTTAATTAAATTATTTTAGAATAATACAAGAAATTCTATAAACTCTTTTGGGCTTCTAGACCAGAAATTATGGACAAGCCAAAGTTTATCAACATATATATAATTTTGGAAACTAACTACCTTATATATTTTATAGAAAATTAATATTCATAATAATGAAATAATAATAAAGATATTTAAATAACTAAAATTAGTGTAAATAATAATAATAATAATAATAATAATAACAATAATAATAATAATAATAATAATAATAATAATAATAATAATAATAATAATAATAATAATGGTGATAATCTTAGTATAATAATAATACTAATAATAATAATAATAATAATAATAATAATAATATAAAATAATAATGATAATGATAATAAAAATCATAACTTTAACTAAAGCAGCAACTGCTGCTCTCCTATTTTACTTGAAGTGAGTGAGAGAGAGAGAGGTACGAAGAAAAAAGGGTTTTTTTATCGTGGTTTGCGGCGGAGGCGGCGACTGCGGCTTCGGCGGTCGGCTCCGATCTGGGAGGTAGAGGCGCGTGGGATCTTATGTCGCCGCCGGCTCGTCGGCAGAGAAGCCCTGCGCACGGCAAATGCAGGTACGGTGTCGAACTGGCGACGACGGCCTTCACGGTGCGGCGGACGAGGCGCTGTTTTCGTCTGGAGGCGTGCTCGTCGGCGAGGGAAGGCGGCCTGGCGGGAGGCGAATGATCGGCGGTGGTTGGCGTCGGGGCTGGGTCACGGCGACCAGTCCAGCACGACCGCGACGCTGGGCGGAGGGTCGAGGCGCCGCATTTTCCGGCAGGTGCGATGGTTGAGACGAGACGATGGCACGAGGATGATATGGGCGAGGGGGTCCGGCGAGCTAGGTTGTCCATGGCGCGGGCAGGTGAGGGTTTGGGGTCCTTTTTTCTTTCTTTTTTTCCTTTCTTTTGGGGTTTTGCAATTTCCGACGGTGGAGGTGGCGGATGGTGGCGATGACAGTGGTGCTGGGGGTGTGGTTTTTGTTGTGGTAGCGGTGGTCGGAAAGGTGGCTAGGACAATAGTGGCGGGTGGTGGTTACGGAGAAACGGTCGGTGGATGGGAGGATTTTCGGCGGTGGCCGGGATGCTGGCAGTGGTCGCCCATGGTGGTGGCGGTTTCGTGATGGTGATGGATGGTGGAATGATGCCAGCGGGACGGGTCGGGATAGCGTGGAGGTGATGGCGGCGGTCGATAGGAATTAGGATAGGGTGTTGACGGTGGTGTTGTATCGGGTACGTGTCCTACGAGACACGGAACGGGTCGGTGTCCGGGGTTATCGGACACGGAGGAGATAATTGTATTTGTACTGGGGGAAAATATAGTAGATGGGAGGCACAGACACGATGCACAATGGGGTGAAAATACTTTATGGGTGAGTACCTGCCTATTTATAGGATGTGGGAATTTCCAGTTGGATAGGGATTGGGATTTGATTAAATCCCAATAGATAGATTCTATACTAATTTAAATTGATTTAAAATCTAATTCAAAAATCTATCTTTAATTTAAAAGCCATTTAATCTAAGGCAAATAAAATCTTTTCCAATTTAAATTATCAAAATAATTCAAATATTAAGTAAAACAAAATTTTAATATCTTTTTCATAAATAATAAAATATAGCATTAATTAATTTCGAAAATAGACTTATATATATGAAATCTAAATTTATGCACCTCATATGCACTGAAACATAGTTTCCAAAATAAGTTTTGGAAATTTCCAATGTGACGCATTTTACCATTTTAAGTAATCGAAAATATTTATTATTTGAAAAAAACCAAGCTTCTAAAATAAATATTTTACAAAAATATGTATCTCGCACATATTCGCACTCGACGAGGCAAAAAAAATACGAACTCGTACGCGACGTATAATACAAGGCAAAAATTAAAACCAAATTCATAAAAAAAAATTAGTAAAAAATTAGGGGATTTACATCTTACCTAACTTACAAGAATTTTGTCCTCGAAATTAAGAATAAGTAGGGGGTGAGAAGGTACGAGGGTAAGGTAACACAAATAATTGGCGAGGCAATGAAACGACAAATATGCTTTAGAAAAATCGTGATTTTGATAATAACGAATTAACTCACGATTTTGGAATTGAACGAGGGTTGCTAGTTAAGGTAAAAATCATGATAGTACGATGGAAGTAGCTTAAGACGGAAATAGTCATATTGGTTGGTCAGTGGTTAACTGTCCCCAAGTATATACAAATATCATGGGCATAGGAGAATGGTTTGGTCTATCTATCAATCACAAGTTTTGTCTAGAATAGTTAAAAGACGAAAGCCAACAAGAGTCCAAAGGAGTTGTTTTCGTATGCCAATATGTGATTCAAAGGCGGCTTGTATAATTCCAAAAGAATTGCCAAGGTAATCGCGGAGGAGACTCTAGGGGCAAGTTTACTATGTCTCCATCTACGTAGAATGATATACGAAAGGCGAACCAAAGTGCAATAGGTTGATCAGACCATCATGCACCGGTTCTGATTAGACAATATGTTAGTGGAAGCGACCCAATAAGATACGTCATGATCAAGCTTGATAAGAAAATAAGCTTGCAAAATTTATGCTAAGTTAGCATTAAAAATAGTCAAAGTATAAGTAAGGAACCATGATAAAGGAGAATTAAATAGTCCAAGATTCTTTAAAATCAAGTCTTGTCCAAAGTTTGGGCCTATACAGCCGACTTGGTTGACTAGATAAGTTAGGGTCCACTGAATTCTATGGTCCAAGTGAACCTATCAATGTGGTCCACAAAAATGTTGGTTAGGTCGTGAGGTATTCTACCCAACTTACAAGAGTTAAACTAGTAGTGTGATGGGATAATGAGTTAAGCAATCCAGGTAAGGCACAGAATTAAGCATTAAAGGAAATCAAGTAGAACATCATCACCTATCGGGTTGAAAGAATTTAGTCGAGATTGAGTCCCTATCTGTGGTCGAAAAGTATATCGGTACCATGGTAGGGTTATGATTTAGTCTTTATGAACCGAAAGTTATGTCAAGAAAATAGAGTACAAGGGGTGTGTTTTTAGTGGGGCATGATATACCGACATGAAGGTGGGCTCGTCTAGGTCTTGCGTATAAAATTTGTTGGCTAAAAAAGTCTAGTGTTGTGCTCCAAATATCGAAATCACGGTAAAGGGCACAAAATAATTTAAAATAGAAAGTAGGAGTTCAGGAGATAATGATTAACGCACAAAATATATGACCAAGTTAAAGCAGGAAATAAAGACAATTCAGTTTCCAGTAGATCAAGGTAAAATAAGTTAGAGACACAGTTTCTAGAGAGGAGACAGTCTCTTAGATGGAACATGGTCAAGGAAAAGATGCTAATCATTTCTAAACAATTAGATGGTCACGATAAAAGATCTAGATTTGAGGGAAGGTTGAGTGAGTCAAGATTGAAATATAACCACATGATACGGCAGATGACCAACTACACTCGAGTACATACAACTATCATGGCAATTAATGAGGAATACTTGTACCCCATCAGGGTGACTTGCTTGCTTCTTGGTCCTCTACCAATATATGATCAAATTTTAAAATTCAAATTCTTCAACCGTTTCGAAATAAAATCTCAAGATACTCCATCAAGTATTTAATCATAACTTAAAGTTTAATTTTCTTTAAATAAATTCCAAATAATCTTCATCATATCTAATGCGGCACAATTAAATTTTCAAAATAAGCTATCACTTTTAAAAATTTTCAAATTCTTAAATATACCTCGAGATAAACTCTTAGCTTATTTCATTATTCGCAAACCATGTAACCCAAATTAAATCTCTTTTTTTTACCAAAATTTAAATATCCATAATCAAGGCTTTAAACTTGAAATCTAATTAACTTTATAAATCATAGATCATATGACACAATTTAAAATTTAAATTTTTCCTTCAAAGTCGCTTTCATATCTTACAAATATTTAAACAAAATTTTACCATCATTTCTTCAACTCAAAATTAAATAACTTATAAATCGTGCAACTAAAATTTTTATCCTCAAGCTTTCTCAAACTAAACTTTCGTCTTCTCTAGTTGTCTAAAAATCATAATTAAAAATCCTTAAATAATCTCAAGATAAACTTTATAATATTACAATCCAAACTTTTAAAGTTAACCGTAAATCATGCGTTACAATATAAAAACATAAGTTATTTTTCAATCGATTTCCTATCCCTAATAAATCATAACCATTTCAACAATTCGTAAATCAAAAATTCGTTTTCTCGATCTAGCTATCCTCTTGTGTATACCACTTTTTAATAACAAAATAAAATTCTAACCATCCTTTGAAGGCGGTAATATGCTACTACCCAACTTGAAATTAATTAATCCTTAAGATCATATCTCTAGGAAAAATAAATGCCTTCATACTCAAATATAACCTTAATAGATATTATTTGTCAATATAATCCTCCTCGCCATAGGGTTAACCAATAAGTATATAGTAGTGTAGTCATCTTTCTAACCATGTTTAAGCACGAGGTGATAGGGTGTTGGAAGAAAGAGTTCAAGCAAGATGCAAAAATCAAGGGAAACCACGGGAGTCGGAATATGGAAATCAAGGAAGGTCAAGGAAGGTGATCACGTATGTGGATGAGATTCCTAGATTCTAATCCTATATTGCAGGCCCGCTCGGTACAGTCATGTAACCGAAATGGCAACTCGACCTGCATGGGCCACCACAAAAACATGTAACGTCCCAGTCCCAAAATACGTCGGACTAAGTACATAGACATGCCAGCTGTAGATATACAAAAATACTCCAATGTATGGAATCCTCGTATAAATACATAAGCTGTAAAATACAGAGAACCAAGACATGCTAAATCTCATCCACAAATATATAATAAAATAAAGATAGAATCAACTTAAATAGTTATGGTACAATCGTTGGGCGGAGACAAAGTCCACTACCAACTACCTCAATAAAATAACTGTACAAGGAAACGATCGACAAAATGATAAAACGAACCAAGAGCAATCATCTTCGAAAAATGGGGAAGATCACGGCCTTGGCTAGAACACCTGCAGAAAACATGAACACACACCTGGGGAAAAACCAGGTCCTCAGAGGGACGTAACAAGACACATAATATCATGCCATAACTGAATAGTAAGAGCTTAATAGAAAATATACATGCATAAAGGTTCCTAACCATTCTATATGATATACACTTTGAGAAGACAACGTTCTACGCAGGAGCTTAGGTGTTCAGCATAGATGGAGAGAGAGTGGTAGTAGGTAGCGCTCATAAGAGACACTATCGACCATGGGCAGAAAGTAGCTCTCATACGAGAACTATCGGCCCCGGGGCAGTAAGTAGCGCTCATACGAGAAACTATCGGCCCAAATCTATGTGTGTACTGAACATGTAGCCCCTACGCTAATAACTGTCTCCCTCCCTCCCCATGATACTATACATGTGTCGACTCCACGACACTGTTTAATCCTTAATAACTGTCAAGTCTTCTACATAATCTATTAACAGTTATATCCTAACGCACGGCCTGTACGCGCCCATGATCAGTCAGCACGTAAGTCCGCATCTATATGCGACTCACAACTCATACACAATCCGTGGCACATCGTGCCAGTTTATGAGATGCACTAAACATTCGGTGGTCCCTTAACTCTAAGCCAATTGCATAAAATATAATAATTTGCATATATATATAATTTTGAAAGAACAACATAAAGAAAAAGCATGCATAATATTGAGCAAAAAATTAAACAGTAAAGGCAAGGTGTCTTGCCTTGTAGGACGCCTGGTGTGGTGCAATAATCTGGCAAGTTTCGATTGTTCAATAGCCATGTTCGGTAAGTTGCAGTAAAATAGGAAAAAACATGATTTAGTAATAAGTAAGGTTGACAATTAGTAGAAATTTGAGGAGGAGAGCATTTATATTATTTTAGAAAATTTATCTACTATTTTTAAAAATATGTTTTTCCTTAATCAGAAGGACCTGTAGGAAAATACTTGAATGATATTTACTAGTAGAAGAATTTTTCGTTAAATATTATAAGAATAAAAAATCTATTCAAGCAAAATATGCTAAGTTTGTCAAATTTATATATTTTTGACAGAAGAATTATTTAATTAAATTATTTTAGAATAATACAAGAAATTCTATAAACTATTTTGGGCTTCTAGACCAGAAATTATGGACAAGCCAAAGTTTATCAACATATATATAATTTTGGAAACTATCTACCTTATATATTTTATAGAAAATTAATATTCATAATAATGAAATAATAATAAAGATATTTAAATAACTAAAATTAGTGTAAATAATAATAATAATAATAATAATAATAATAATAATAATAGTGATAATCTTAGTATAATAATAATACTAGTAATAATAATAATAATAATATAAAATAATAATGATAATGATAATAAAAATAATAACTTTAACTAAAGCAGCAATTGCTGCTCTCCTATTTTACTTGAAGTGAGTGAGAGAGAGAGAGGTACGAAGAAAAAAGGGTTTTCTTACCGTGGTGTGCGGCGGAGGCGGCGACTGCGACTTCGGCGGTCGGCTCCGATCTGGGAGTTAGAGGCACGCGGGATCTTATGGCGCCGCCGGCTCGTCGGCGGAGAAGCCCTGCGCACGACAGATGCAGGTACGGCATCGAACTGGCGACGACGGCCTTCGCGGTGCGGCGGACGAGGCGCTGTTCTCGTTTAGAGGCATGCTCGTCGGCGAGGGAAGGTGGCCTGGCGGGAGGCGGACGATCGACGGTGGTTGGCGCCGGGGCTAGGTCACGGCGACCAGTCCAGCGCGACCGCGACGCTGGACGGAGGGTCGAGGCGCCGTATTTTTCGGCGGGTGCGATGGTTAAGATGAGACGATGGCATGAAGATGATATAGGCGAGGGGTCCGGCGAGCTAGGTTGGCCATGGCGCGGGCAGGTGAGGGTTTGGGGTCCTTTTTTTTCCCCTCTTTTGGGGTTTTGTAATTTCCGACGGTGGAGGTGGCGGATGGTGGCGATGATAGTGGTGCTGGTGGTGTGGTTTTTGTTATGGCAGCGGTGGTCGGAAAGGTGGCTAGGATAATGGTGGCGGGTGGCGGTTACGGAGAAACGATCGATGGATGGGAGGATTTTCGGCGGTGGCCGAGATGCTGGCAGTGGTCGCCCATGGTGGTGGCGGTTTCGTGATGGTGATGGATGGTGGAATGTTGTCAGCGGGACGGGTCGGGATAGCATGGAGGTGATGGCGGCGGTCGACGGGGATTAGGATAGGGTGTTGACGGTGGTGTTGTATCGGGTACGTATCCTACGAGATACAGAACGGGTCGGTGTCCGGGGTTGTCGGACACGGAGGAGATAATTGTGTTTGTACTAGGGAAAAATATAGTGTATGGGAGGCACAGACACGATGCACAATGGGGTGGAAATACTTTATAGGTGAGTACCTGCCTATTTATAGGATGTGGGAATTTTCAGTTGGATAGGGATTGGGATTTGATTAAATCCCCAATAGATAGATTCCATACTAATTTAAATTGATTTAAAATCTAATTCAAAAATCTATCTTTAATTTAAAAGCCATTTAATCTAAGGCAAATAAAAGCTTTTCCAATTTAAATTATCAAAATAATTCAAATATTAAGTAAAACAAAATTTTGAATATCTTTTTCGTAAATATTAAAATATAGCATTAATTAATTTTGAAAATAGACTTATATATATGAAATCTAAATTTATGCACCTCATATTCACTGAAACATAGTTTCCAAAATAAGTTTTGGAAATTTCCAATGTGACGCATTTTACCATTTTAAGTAATCGAAAATATTTATTATTTGAAAAAAACCAAGCTTCTAAAATAAATATTTTACAAAAATATGTATCTCGCACATATTCGCACTCGACAAGGCAAAAAAATACGAACTCGTACGGGACGTACAATACAAGGCAAAAATTAAAACCAAATTCATAAAAAAAAATTTAGGGGGTTTACACATTTCAACAAGCGCTGGTGTTAATGTCTGGAGGTTCCCGTTCATCGACTTCGCTGTCTACAGAATTCTCCCAGAGGACCCGAAGGAAGCCGTCTCAGTCAGGAGGCGTTCCCTTCGATTCTATTATGATACAACCACTAAAATGCTGTATCGACGTTCCTACGATGGACTTCTCCTTCGATGCCTGTCCAACGAAGAAGCAGTCGAAGCCCTTCGAGAAGCTCATAACGGAACTTGCGGGGCTCATCAACCTGGCCCTAAGCTGTAGGATCGACTGCGATGCATGGGCTACTATTGGCCAACCATGGCAGCCGACGTTGTCGACTATACTAAGAAGTGCCATGCTTGCCAACTCCACACCGACTTCATCCATACACCGTCGGAACCACTACATCCTACGGTCGCCTCCTGGCCCTTGGAAGCTTGGGGCATGGATATTGTAGGACCTATCACCCCTTCTTTATCGAGGGGACACCGCTTCATCCTAGCCATCATCGACTACTTCTACAAATGGGTAGAAGCAATTCCACTGGCGGAAGTGAAAAGCTCCAGGGTGCTCAGCTTCATCAAGTACCGTGTCATCTACCGTTTCGGGGTACCTGAAAGGATTATCCACGATAACGGTCCTCAATTCATCATCCATGTTTTCAGGAGATTCTGTGACAAGAATCGCATTCAGAACGTGGCATCAACCGCCTACAATCCGGTAGCAAACGGATTGGCCGAGGCTTTTAACAAGACTATCGTCAGGCTACTCAAAAAGGTCATGTCATCCAACAAATGCGACTGGGACGAGAAGCTCGGCGAATGCCTTTGGGCCTATCGCACAATGGTACGGACCCCGACAGGCAACACTCCATTCTCCTTGGTCTACGGGAGCGAAGCGGTACTGCCTCTCGAGATCCAGATACCCTCACTCCGTGTAGCCATCACATATCAACTCACAGAAGAAGACAATCAACGTCGCTGTCTGCAAAAATTGGAGGCACTTGACAAAAAATGTTTCCTAGCTCAACAGCGCATCGAACTCTATCAAGCCTGTATATCACAGGCTTTTAACAAGAAGGTCAAGCAGAGGACTTTCCAAGTAGGCAACCTGGTTCTAGCTGTCAGGAGGCCGATGTTGTTGACTCACAAGACACCAGGAAAGTTCGAACCCAAGTGGGAGGGACCTTTCATCATAGAGACGGTGTACTCAAATGGTGCTTACCGCCTCGCCAAACCCAATGGGGACTTGTTCATGATGCCCATCAACGGCAAGTTCCTAAAGAAGTACTACTCTTTACATCCTTCAGACATGTACTTCTATCTACACCCAACAAGGGAGTCTGTGGACCCAATCATCAGGGCTCACGTACACCTCCCACAAAATCTTACGCTTCTGGAACCCAGCTGTTCCGTGGCGTTCTATATTCCAGTAAAAGGACAACCACGTCCACATTACCTCTGAGTTGCTCCTCTACGCCCTACAAAGCAAAATCCTACGCTCCGTAAGATTATGCTACCCATCATGTTTACCACGTCCAAATTACCTCTGAGAAAAAAATCTCGTACAGACAACCCCTGTGTTGTCGTACATTGATCGCAGAACTTCCACGTTCACATTACCTCTGAGTAGTTCCGTGTATCCCTCCAGAGTCACTCCTACCATGTCCATAACACCTATGAGTAGGAAGATTCCATTATTTGAACCCCATATTTGCCATGTCTACATCACCTCTGAGCAAACATGTCAGGTTCTCTCAAACTTATTATCTGTACCTAACAACCAAGGTGCGCAAAAGATAATAGGTCCACACAAATCATCAAGTTCATGACAACGAGAATGAACACACCACAAAACTCTTTATTTTTTATTCAAAAGTAAAGAATACATCCCCAGCAGGAGTTGCAAATTATACAAAATAAAAAAAGGGAGAGACTACAATCCTTAAGCATCCACCGGATTGGCTGAAAGCTCTTCAATCCGACGCTTCAAGTCTGCCACCCGAGTCTCTGCGGTCGCCAGGACTCGGCGCTCGGCTTCTTGACGTATCATTTTTATGGCCTCAGGAGAAGTATCATCCTCATACTTCTCGTCCAACTGTTGCCGCTGCTGAGCCAGGGAAAGTGCCTGACGGGTGAAAGCCGCTTCTTCCTCCTTAGATGCTATATGTTCAGCCTGGATTCGCTCAGCATCTAACAAGAGTTGGGCCCACTGGTCTTCAAGGAGGCAAATTTTGGCATTAACCTCCGCTATACTAGCGTCCAACGCGACTCGTAACTCCACCTTCTCCTGTGCGGACTGAGATAGCCTTTCCACCGCAGCCTCAGTTTCGGCCACCTCGTGCTCCCAAACAGCCATAGTGGCCTGATAAGATGACTCAGTTTCAGCGATCAACTTCTCCTTTTCCGCGTCTATCAGGACGAAGAGATCATTTTGCTGGATACACTGAAACTCGAAAAGCAGCTGGTCTATCTCGGCCACCGATGCCTCCAGAATCTCGGCCATATGATCATGGTCCTGGTGGGAACGTATCAGACTGATGTGAGGGAGCGCCAAGATTTTTGCCGTCGCGAAACTTCCATTGGCATTCATCACTACCGATACGCCCCTCTGCAGCATCTTGTAAATCGCCTCAACGATAAACTTCACGTACTCATCCGCATCCGCCAGCACTTGCGGCGTCATAGCAGGCGTTGGAGGAGCTACGCTAGATGGCGGACCGAAAGAAGACCCGTCGACCTCAATCTGCGAGGCCGCAACCTCAACCTCAGCAAACCCTCTCTCATCTGGGACTTGTACTTCATCACTAGCCCGAGGTGCCAAGTGGACGGAAGGGGCCGGATGGGACGTCGATACTGTCCCCCAAGTGGAAAGAGCAGGAAGTGTGTCCTCCACTACAGGGCCCTTGCCCTTATCAGGGCCAATGACGGATGGTCTCCCGACATCCGGGTTGACGATATTATCCCCGGCCGGGACAAGACGGTTATCCCTTTCATTCGAAGCTACAAGATTCACCCCTGATAGTTCGACTTCCCGCGAAGCTAGAGTCGGATCACCTGCATAAGCTTCCCCTACAGAGATGGGTGTAGGGCTCGGCAGTGACGTCGACCCTACCACATCAACCTCCACTTCCAAGACAGGAGTAGGGCTCGACCACGAGGCCTCATGTGCGGCCAGCGCCTCAGTACCACGATCGGAAAGAAGCCCAGTCGGCAAATCCAGGTCAGAAACGTCTCCACTGGATGCGATCTCTCTGGCAGCTTGATCAACATCTTCTTGCGAGCCGTCGTCAGAAGAAGACGAGCTCCATACTTCTTCCTTGTCTGGAAGGACTTTTTAACAACTTTCTTTGAGGTCTCGATGCTTTCAGGCACCCCCTCAATGGATAGTTCTACTCCCGGTCGAGGCTCCACACCACCCTCCTGAGGGATCGCCCGAGAGACCTCAGCAACCTGAGGTACAAGTACATCTTTAGATTCCCTTTCAACGTACTCTGGAGGTACCAAAACCTCCACAGAAGCGACGTCATCAGCGCTCCCTCCCCTGGGAGATGCTATAGTCGGAGGAATGCGCTCGTCGGAAGGGCTTGCCACCTCTTTGAAAATAGCTATCATTTTTGGGTCCTTGTCTTCCAGAACCTAAATCTTTTCATTTGTCGGGAAATATTCCTCATATGGCTCCGAGCCCCAAGGAAGCTTGGACACCTCATACATCTCATGGAGGGCCAATCCCAACTCCCCTACCGGAGAAAAAAAGTGCCAGTCTGGGTGTTAAACATCTCCAGAAGGGCAAGAAACATATGTCGATTAAGATCGACACCTGCTTGGGTGGCACGAAGAGCAGCAGTCAGCCCAGTCGCTTTTAGCTCAGTCTTGAACTTCGTCAAAACCTAAAGGGTTAACTCGTCCTATTTTGACACATGGTGACACCAGCCCTCAACCCGAAAACCTCCTTTCGGATACATAACATTCGATGTTAGCATCCGGCTCGCAAAGGTCGAAGCACCGAAGGCGAAAGTGTCGGAAGGAACATCACTATAAATTCTCCCAGGGCGCAAAGTTCGATAACTGAACGAGGGCCCGGCGCGCAAAGCGGTCAAGGTATCTCTTTGATTCGAAGTAACATCAATCGAAAGAGTGCCCTCCACTGCCCCTTCTTGAGAATGAGTAAGTTCCCATGGCATCCTTCTCTTAGAAGCTAAATGGTAGAAGGCCGTCAGCGGCAATTGGCGTTCAAGTTGTCGCATGTACAGAACCATGCCTTTTGTAGAGAAGAACTAGTCTTCTTTGATCTTCAGTATCTTCGCCTCGGTAGAAGTCAAGCGGTCACTGAACAGAAAGACAGGTTTCAAGAAGGTCGCATCCTCGGACTCGGCGAATTTTAGTTTGCCGCTCTCCATCATACTCTGGAGGAAAACATGCGACTGATTTCGGATTTGTAGCATTCTCTCGGAAGGCTGATTCAGTAGGATAGCATCCTTCGCGGGGTTAATAACCTCCTCGTCGAAATCAACTCCCATTTGACAGAGAGAGGCATCCAGAAGGACTTCATTCAGCAAAGGGATAGTCATCGACACTGACACAACAAAAACAAAAGTCAGGCAAGGAGCTTTAAGAAGACAAAGTGTGTCAAGTAGCGTGGCGCATCATCAGGGTCTAAACCCTTGCGCATCAGCAGTAAAACTTCGGTGCATCATCAGGGTCTAAAACCATGCGCATCAGTAGTGAAGCTTCGGCGCATCATCAGGGTGTAAACCCATGCGCGTTAGCAGTGAAGCTTCGGCGCATCATCATGGTGTAAATCAGCAGTAAAACATCGGCGCATAATCATGGCCTAACCCCATGCACGTCGACAGAATAGCCTCGGCGCATCATCAGGACAAAAGTTCGTACGCGTCGGCGATAGAGAGTTATGGCACGACAACAACTCAGCCATGTGCTCCAAACTCGTCTAAAAAGGTTGAAAGATTACACCCACCTGTCACCGCAAGCCGAACGTCGGCCGGAGTCACAATGGTGACAGGAGCGTCCTCTTCGACGAACTCTACAGGCTCATTCCCCTTGCCAGCACCGCCGCGAGGAGTCTTAGGGGCCATTTCGTGAAAGAAGAAAGTTAGGGTTTTTCGAAAGAAGAACTCTAAAAGAGAAAGCAAAGAGAGGAAGAACTCTCTCTCTCTATCTCTCTCTCTCCATCAGACGCTTATTTATAGGCTTAGTCGCACGCGTGAACCGATGAAGTATGACATCAGCCGCCGCCTCGAGTTCTGTGAAGTGATAACTGCAAATAAATCCAAAAAGATCATCATTAATCTTCTTGGTTATCGAAGCGTTATCATTTGCATTAACTGAAAGGAGCATGCGCCTCATCACTGATGCGCGGAGTAATTATGCGCCCGAACAGTCATGCGCCCCGTTGAAGACACCACCATGCTTCTTATTCAAAGTATTCCAAAACTTGGTGAAAAGTTTTGAAAACTTTAAAGGGGGTCTTGCAAAAGCATAAAATTTCAATGACCAGAAATCCTATGCGCCTAACATTACATGTGCCAGGGAGCTCGGATGAAGTACTCGGCACAGCAAAAAACAAAAACTTAGACATTAAAAGAAGATTTTTTATTTCATATAAAAGTCTATTACATGTCTAAAAAAGAGAGCTGTATAAAGGAGAATTTCTACAAAGAAAAGACCCTAAGTCTACAGCTAGGTGCAGCAACCGCCAGGCGCTCTCAGTTTGGCGCATCACTTCAGCGGCTCAGTTATGTGCATCCCTTCAAAGACTCAGTCAGGCGCATCATAAAGTCTCAGCATTTGCGTCATCAAATGTTTCGACTAATGAAGCATTTATTGAGCAGAACGAGGGTGGGCAATCAACCCTCTAGCTGGAGGAAGAGCTCTCCGCAGTTAATCTACGGCAAGAGGAGGCTTTCAATACAACCAGAATGGTCAACACCCACTCTGACAGAGAAAAGAGCATCCAAAGTCGGGGCACCATAATTTCGATCTACAGCTCTTCCAGCATAACAGAGACGAGGCTCGAGCATCCCGATCTTTGGATGCAACAGGCACCTTCCGTCTGCCTCAGAAGCCCTCGACTCCGACTTTTGGATGTAACAGTCACCATCAAGTACATCAATGAAGACAATGCGTCGCATCTTCACCCTCGGGAGCATCTCATCAACAGAATGTACGTTCGAGCAAACAAGTTTATTTCGAAAGGACGTGGGAGAACGAGAAGCAAACTCTCTCCTTGCCACTATTTATAGGCCGGGTAAATCACACCCATGCACCAAGTGGCGGGCTCTCCGAATCTCGTGCAATAAATTTGCATTAATGGTGATGAACCTGACGCTTCGAATTCAGCCAAGTCAAAAATGGCTATTTAAAGCACTCGAAGAACGTAACAGTCGGACCAATAAAGACGTGTCATACAAACGGATGCGCTGGTCAGACCGTGCATCATACTGATACGCCCATCAGCACCAAGCGCCTTACGAGGATGTGCCCCATGCGTCCCCATGCGCCTAGTAGAACGCGGATCGACGCACCCACTCAACAGCCCATCACCTGTCAAAGAACATTAAATGCTGAAGTCTTACAGAGTTGGCAGCACATCCCCCGAAGACTGAACAATTGATAGCTTTTTCAGAAGACGAAGCATCGCTAATGTCAGCATCATCATTACTCTCCTCCAGCGGTTACAAGCCATGTGGCCGCCCAGCCATCTCGCATGCGCCTCCGCAGCCATGTGCCTAAATCTCCGCATGCGCCTAAAAAGCCATGCGCCTCAGACTTTTCTCTGATCCCTAAAGACAGAAGTCAAGTCACTAGTGAAGCCTCGTATGCACCTCAAAAGCCGTGCGCCCAGACTGGTTCGTGACTCCTAAAGGTTACAAGCCAAAGTCTCATCATGCGCCCAATCCCAGGCGTATTCTATCAGATCACTCCCCACCAAATCTGAGATATTTGAGCCATGTACCTACGACACATGTCCTTTGACTTGATTCAGCCTATGAAGGGGTGCTAATCACCCAAGATCTCAGTAACTGAAAGATCCTCTCCATTGCTACGTGTCAGTTCGGCCGCAGCCCACAAATGTAACATGAAAGGTTCAACTCCTCAATCAAAGCGCATCGTCCATACACCTCCATCAGCAATCACCAGGTGGCATCCCCACAAACCGGCGTATCCTACATATGCGCGCATGAGTAGCCCAGCCTGCTACTGATAAATAGAGGGATCATCTCCTTCTTCCACACCCATGAACAAACAGAAAAGAATACACTGAGACAGACCTACGAGCACCCACACAGAGAGGCAGATACAGACACTCAATGTCTTCTTCCTCTCTGCAAGCTCCAGCACCCAGAGCAACTCAGACCTTCCGAGAACCGAGAACCGTCGTCAGATCGTCAATGGAGTCAACGCATTACCACTCACTCCATCGGCACAAGGGACCCAGATAAACAAAAGTGTACTCCTAGGACTACATCTAAGTCCTACATTGTAATACTGTTCTGTTTATAATTGAAATTTGTAATCAAAAGATTTTAATGGCAAACAGACATCAGTTACTTTCTAGTTTTCATCTCACATACGTTATTTTCATG